>VWYI01036199.1:38565-71477 GCA_013399455.1 Anthoscopus minutus | reverse complement strand
GGCCACGCACCAAGAGACGGGAGCTCCTTGGTTCATACTCTGCTTCATCAGGCTCTAGCGGATGTAAACAAGGCTCTTTTGCCAAGTCAACAACATCGGGCTCCTCTTCAAACATACTGTTTTCAATCATATTCCTGGGCAACTGGATTCGATCTGAAAAATAAATGACCATCATAAACAAAACGCTTGAGTGTAACACCTCTAAGATATTTTACTTTATTACGGTATATACCGTCAAGATCGCTTCCATTTTCTCTCCTAAATTTGTTTCCTGAAAATATTTCTATGCTTTTCTTCCGACTGTAATTTTGCTTTTAGTATCTTCAAAAGAATGCTTTCCTTGTGCATATCAAAAGCATCTTACACCATAACTGGAGGTCAGCTATACCACTGCACCGCACCTCCTAGATGTCACTGGCTTGCCTGCATTTCCTCTACTCCAGTAAACTGTATTTGCACTCAACTAAATTCTTTAAGTTGGATTATTTCTTATGTTGCACAGTAAAGCACATCAGCCAATACAGCTCCAGAAGTGTTTCAAATATGCTACTTTTTGAGTTATTTAGCAAAGGAGAAAAATCTGCCAATGGCAGCCACACAAATAAAACATCCATTTGGCATTTTTAAACTTAATTTTTCACAAACATTGTAAAAAAGATAGAAATATTTCTCACACAAAAAAATAGCAGTATAAAATTATAGCTTCAACTGACATCTTCATTTAAGATTTAGCTCATACAATTCTTGAAACAACCTGTGCATCTAAGAAGTCAAATCAGTGTCAATAGACTGTTTGCCTCTACAAAATTTGTCCTTAATAGATTATGGACCAGTGAATGTAAATGAGTAATTGAAATTTATAACAAATTTTAAAATCACATTTTTATAGCATTCAGTTACATTTCAATGACACTTCTAATCATATCTATCACTGTTTATATAGAAGGTTATCTTTTAGCTAATTCATCTCCTGTAACAGGTTCTATCCAAGGGACTGGATAATACTTTTGCCCAACTGCAAGGGCTCAGAAATGAACCTCATCTCTTTAAGACATGCATGTCTACTGTCAAATGAACAATATTCATATCACACCTCTATCTTACACATTATTTGTTTCCAGAAGAAGAAAGGTGATTTTTGCTCTGGATGTAAACTTACTGTAAAGTAGGCTTTTATTAATTTCCAGCAAGAATGTGTATTTTGCCAATCTATAAACAATCTAGAATATAACTGTTCTTCCAATGTATTATTTATTTTATTTTTCATTTTATAAAAGTCAAGCATCCATATGGCTGAAAATCTCAAACGTGAAAATAAAATATTTTAAAGAAAAGATGGCAAGAAGGTTTTCAAACCATACTAAGTTCCTCAACATTCACTCTAAATGTATCAAGACTTCCTGTTTCAAGGCCACGAACTCCAAAAGGGGAGCGTCACCAGCTGTAGCAATGACAAGACCTTAAAATAAAGTAAAAAGAAAATAAAGAATCCTTCTCCAGAAAATTCAGTAAGAGGAAGGTGAACTACGTAACCTAAACACAGAAAAAGTGATGTATGCAAGCAGGGAGTTTGGTGAAATTTGGATCTACCTGCTCTAAGAAGGAATAGGGTCAGAGGTATCACAAGACATCTGAGGTTGGAAGGGACTTCAGGAGGTCATCTGCTCCAACCTCTAGGCAAAAGCAGCTTCAAGAATTTCCTATTCTTATGGCTTTTCCCAGTACAGTGCTCACATGTCAGCTGCATTCATACTGCAGCTGCATTCAGCGGATTGCATTCTAGCGCTATGATCTCTACAGTGGAGCATGTGCACTTACATATCAGATTGGGGGCCACACAGAATACAGGAGAGAAAGCTAAGTTAAATTAAACTTGAAAACACATAGGCAAACTAGTGGAGGAAAAACATGGAAAGTATTGTGCAGCAGAAACTTTTTTTACAATTCCTCTTCCCACAAATTCACTATACTACTAACAGCAGTTCTTGATTACTACCCACAGCTGGATGCTTTTGAAATTTGATTACTAGCTTTGATTAAATTTGAAAACAGACTCAAGATCAAATTTCTTCAAGTCCCGATGTAATCCCATCCCGAAACAACCAGCTGCTGGTGGAAGACACCCAAATCAGTATCTGCTATGTAGAAAAGGCAGGTATTAAGACTCACATCTTAACCACTCCAAAAGGTAGAAGGCAATCAGTACACAGCTCCAACCCCAGCCATGGCATGTGCAGCTGCATGGCCAGCAAAAGAGGTAGAAGACAGGGGAGGCACTGCAGAGGGAAGGAGGAGAAAGATAAAGTGCATAAATCTAGCAGAAAGTAGCTTTCATCAGCTCTGATGCTTAGAGAACAGTCTGCTTTTTGAAGAGCTTATTCTCTAATCAGTTTGTTCTAAAGACAATATTTTCAAAGTTGCATGCAGGTACTAACAATTTTTCAGTCAAAAAGAATTATACTAAAAAATCTCAAACTGAAATAAAGATAGAAAAGTTAAACTAGAAGTTAGCTTCAAGAAAAGCCACAGTTTTAATACCTAGAGACATGAATTTATAGGAAAACAAGTTACAGACAATTTCTACAGAAATGTTTGCACAAATTGGAAGTAATCAAAATCAGTAAGATCAAAACTTTAGTGCATATCAAAAGCATCATCACTAAACTACTACTCACCACAGGGTAGAACATAGAAAAAGTATCAGAAGCTTACAAGAGTTATTTATGCTGACATATAAGTTTTTTTATCTTTTTTTTTATTCACAGAATACATATTCCGGAGATGAACCATTTGTTTGAAACTTTGACACTAATATAAACTATGAAATCTTTGCTTTCTGCTGGTTCACTGACACTGATACCATGATATTGTCAGTGAATTGAACTTTTATGATACTTCAATTTTAACCCATGAATTGTCACAATATGAGCCAAACAGCCACATGAAGGGGAGAAAAAAGTATTCTAAAACTGAAACATGCCACAAGGACTAAGGAGCTGCTTGAGAAGCATGATTGCAAGCATCACATTTTTCTATCATCTCTCACCACGTATGGCCAAGCAGCAAGCATTCCCATTTTAAAACACATACAAAGCAGATTAAATCAGATTCCAAATATAAGACAGGACAAATTAGTATAACTGAAGGAGTAGGAAAATTAACTTGGAAAGAAGCAGCATGGTTCCAGTGAACTACCACTGTCATGCCAGATGTTGCAGGTGCACTAGAGACATTTGTGATCACATCAGTCCACAATAATGGAAGTATTGATCTGAGCTACTAAATGCACTACAAAAGCTATTTGCCATCAAGCATGGCAATTTAAATCTAAATCTTTGCTAAACATAAGTTTAGCAAAAGAAGGTAAAAGAAAAAATTCTTGGAGGTGAGTCTTGTTGCTCTCTAAATAGCACTAATGAAATGCTAAGTGCCTAAAGGTGAAAGCTTAAGCTTTTAGCTACATCAGCTAAAGGCTTAAACCCACCCAAACAAAAGTGATTTTACACAATTCTCCTACAAATTTTATCTTGTTTTCTGAAAACAAGAGACTTTAAACATCTTCCCCAATACACAACCTAGTATTACATTTAATGGTGAATAATATGAAGACTCATAGTTAGAAACAATCCTGAGAAAAGATGTGAGGTTTACTATATGATCAACAAATCCAGAAAACTAATCTTCCTCACACTGAAAAACTGAAGGAAGGCAGACATTTTTTCAATTTTTTCCAAATGGATGGTTCTGAAAGTATCTTTAGAGCTGCCTCCTGCAGCACGGATTCCCAAAACCCTATTGCAAGCTATCTCCTTGTTACAATATTCAGGGATCATAACAAGCTGGGTCTATTATTTTCTGCGAAGATACAGAATGATTAGATGTGAACTTCAAATGCAGTTTGAACAAAGACAACAGTACAGTAAGTTTGCTCTGTGTACTGTAGTTTTTGAAAATGTAATCCATAGGCTTTGATAATGTAACCTAGTGGTATAGAGTGGCATTACTTAAGGACACAAAGGCAAGTGATTAATTAGCTACACAGCCTGTTCCTACAAGACACACATTCTTCACTTCTACACCCTTTCACAAAATAGTCTTTAAACTTATAAAGCAATTTTACCATAATATTCAAGTTCAGTATGAAACATGATCCTACAGGAAAAATCAGGTATTGGAGTAAAACAGTCATCTAGCATTTGCTCCAATACTTTGGCTGAAAAGGTCCAGTCTCACCAAGGAGAAGAATGTAAGCTTTTCCCCCAAGTTTAACAGGCAACATAACATTTTACATCTTAGTGCACATAACAACAAAGTGTCTCATGATGTTTGGTTTTTGGAATCCGTTAAGAATATTATGTAGACTAAAGAAAGAAATTATTCCTTCATATTTCAGAGTATCTTCCTGTCATGAAACTGGTACCTCTCGTTAATTCTAGAAGTAGGTACTTTTCCCTTGCAAAACAAAATCAATAGTCTCTTGTCTATGTCTATCATGTCTGGGTATACTTCCTCAGAGCAGAAATCTCGAAACTCAAAATTCTTACATGAGTCTAAGTGAGTTAATTGAGTTCATTCCTTTCTAAAAGATAAACAGAAAATTCTCAGTTTTGATTAAAATGCTAAAACTAAAAACACCTAAAAATCCTGCTCAATCCTATTCATTTCAGACTGACTGCTGCCACTTTCTGAGACTGAAATTCAGCACAGTATGATCTTTAAATAGTGAATAGATATCATACAATACTTTAACTGAAAAAAAGTTAGAGGAATACAATACTTTAACTGAAAAAAAGTTAGGAGGAGTTACAGTAACGCCTGACATGTTGCAGCAACCAAACTTTCAATGCAGGTAAGTGAGAACTTTTCCTTAATTCCGGAAAAACCTAGGAGTAAAACAACTATTTGACAGCATGTACTAGCACAAGTAGCAAAACCCAAGGCCAGATCAAATGTGAAAAGTGGTATAAAGTATGGCAACCAACTGGAATAAAAACTGATTCCCAGTGAATGTAAACTACTTCAGGTGCATAGAAATAATGGGAGAGAAGGTGCAGAGTTAAGCCTGCCCAAAACTATGCCTGGTGAGCCAGGAAAGACCACTGTGAAAAACTGTGAGCCAAGGACTTATTTTGCTACAAAGCAACTCACTGATATTATGCCAAAGAATAATTTTGTCCAATGATTTCAGGAATAGAAGTTCAGCTATTAATAGCCATAATATTGTTTTGCGTACCTAACTTTTATATCCGAATTTGAAAACGTTGGCCGTTTTTTTGGCAGAAGCAGCTGTTGACAAAACAGCAAATTCCATAGACAAACCACATTATTTGCTCCTACAAAACGCCTGGTTGCTTTGACTAAGGCCATCCAGCAGGACAAAAAGCAACTCTATATTGACTTTCTTCCCCTTTAAAGATACTTTTTATCTTCATGTACCTGTCTAAATACCACCTCAGCTAGAAGTAGCAGTAAAACACTTGCAAGAATTCAGCACAGGTACTAAGATCAGAGTATTGTTATTCATAATACATGAATGACCCTGCTACCAGGATGGTAAAAAAGTTTGAGGAGAAGATGCTACTGGGCACAAATACTGTGTCACAGATTCTAAAACTAAAAGAACAAAAGCTCCACTATTATTTAAGAATTTGAGAATTATTTCTACACTGTTAAGGTTTAGCGAACAGCATAAAATTCCTTGTTTCCAGGACTCGGATGAATTACTTGAAGCACTTATAAGCACTTGCAAATACTTTGTGTACGGCATGTAAGAACTCTCCAAGCAGAGAGATACATGTTTGTATATATGTCTAACTCAACTGTAAAAATAGTAAGACTGGTTCGAGTACATGGAACATGACCTTCTCTCCTTTACTTGGTCTTTGGGACAAGCATTAAAGGAAAGGAATGCGGTAGTTACAACTAAAGCAGGTCACTGATACATAGCCATGGATAGAAAACTGTACTAATGCCACTACTCTTTAAGTTATTCAGTCCTTGTCAGTAACTAACATTACGTCATGTGGAAAAGTCAGCGAAGGTATTCTGCAGAAATAATGACATACATGGAGTCACTGCCCTCTCTCATATCAAAAGCACTAAATTCAGTATAACCATTTTCCAGAAAATGAAGAAAAAAACAAAGGTTGAAAAGTGGAAGTCAGATCTCAAAAAAATGTTTTCACTGTAACTTAAAATTTATGTTTTGCTTAGTGAAATAATAACTTCTCATTGTATCAGAAAAAAAAGAATTGAAACACTGCACAAATTAAAAAGAACCTATTAGTCCTGACAAATATATTGAAGTTTTCTGCTACAATTGCACTATTGAAGTTTTCTGCTACAATTGCACTGTCTTTAAAAGGTAATATGATTTGTGCAGACATGGCTCTAGAAAGTTTGAAATTAATAGGTGTACCTGCCATAGAATCTGTTGTTTTAGGGAAAAAAAGAATACATTACTCACAGTACAATAATCATCTATATTTATGAGAGAGGAAATCAAAAATATGCCTACTTAGTGAAATTGCTCACACATATCTTACATCTTCAGTCATCCCAAGCTAGTGACCAGATCAAGATTAAATATGAGACCAAATTAAAACCAGATGTACTTGCATTGTACAGTTTGCATGCAAGAAGGAACAAAGCAAGCTATAGGAGAACAGTATAATGAATATATAGCAAGCTTTCAGAAATGTTATGTATTTCTATTTAAATTTAAAATAACTCAACATTTTAAATGCACAAACAACTAAGGGTGTCACTATAAAAAAAGAAATCTTAATGAAGTCCTAGAAAGGATAGACTTGACTGTAGAAACAAGACTATGATTTCTCACATTAAGGAGTCATCTAAAATGTGTTTAAGGACATCTGACGCACTAAGGATTTGGAAACACTATTAAGGGTTTACACTCTTCTTTCTGAATTGTCTGATGCAAATCTGCATCAGACCCCAGACAGGGGGAGGGTAGAGACAGAGAAATGTTTACTATGCCAGGTCACTGAAAATTGTCCTATCTAAAATTTTAGAAGTGCTACTACAAAAAAGCAACATAGCATATGGTATTCAATCACCTTTTTTAAGTTTGGGGGATTTTGAAATTAAATTTAGCATAGACCAAACTTCCACATCTAACTAATAAAAGCCATAAATCTATTTATTTATGCCGAGTTACTTCGTTAAAATATAACTTTAACAGACTTTTAAGAATTAAAACTATATACTTAGGCTCTGCTCTTAATAATGGCGGTTCACCAGTTCTACTTAATAGGAAGCAGATTAATGAGGTGTAGTGGGTTTAGAGCTACTTAAACTCACTAGTACACACTTACTCATTCTCTTGCTGTGAGATATAATTTTAGGAGAAGGGTGAGAACAGGATCAAACCTTAAAACTATGAAGAAGGCTTTACTAACAAAACTAAAAGAATAGAAAAAGAAAAAAATCAGAACAAAACTTCCAGGACACTTTCCCTCCCCTGTCCACCTTCTTTCCTTTTCCACCTGACAACATAAAACAAAAAATTTTCACAACTGAGTGAATGGGCCATGTCAACTTATGGAGTGTCATTTTTAAGGATGAGCTGTTCAAAGGAAAGACTCTTTTCACTCATTTCTACAATTATCTTCATCTCCAAGAACAGAAGTCNTGATGGATTTCAGGCTGTTCTGGGCTCCTCTCTCTTTCTGCCCGGCAGCTGCTGGAAGAGGCCGCAGTGGGGGCGGGGACGGGAGGGGGGCCTGTCCCAGCCCAGAGCCCGGGGTGATCCCAGCTCGGCACAGGCTGGAGGGGCAGGGCCTGGTGTTACTGAGATCTCAGCAGCTGTGACCTGGCCCAGCTCCGGCTGCGGCCCCTCTGGCCTCCCATCCCAGCCCGGGAGCCGCTGGGGCTCAGGCCGGCCCCACAGAGCCCCCAATACCTTCTGGAGCCGGAAGCTGAAAAGGGCTTCTGGAACTTCCCGGGTTTTAAAATGTGGTGCTCATGCCAGCGGACCCAGCTAGTTCTCAGAGCTAGACAGCCATTGGCCTTTTCTATTCACAGAGGAAGCTCCCAGGAGCCTCTTTCAGGAAAACCATTTCTGTGAATGGTTTTCTTCCTTCTTCCTCGACATCAACCAATATTAAACCAACATATGAGGCAATATGGTTTTCTTGTTCTCCACAGTCCCACTTTCCTTATTTATTTAGGCATCATTCAAATCCATGTATATCTATTATGTCCTATCTTTACGCCGTCTTACAAGATATTTGGCACAGAATTTGAGCACGTACATGACATTATCTCATCACTAGGTGACATCTAATTTTTTCTCACAACATTCTCAAAGAATACAAATAATCAACATTGATTGATCTCTGTCAGCATATGCCAGTAAATATTCAGTATACAAGTAAGTGCTAAAGACAAAAAACCTCCTGCTATCAAAAGCTTTCTGTTATGCCTGGATGCTGTTATAAATGAAGCCCTATTTGCCTAATTCAATAAACCACAAGCTTAAAATTTAAAACAATATTTAATTAAGTAGTAATTTTATATAAAAGATTACAATTCAATATAAAATAGACAAAAAATTATTTTATATAAAAGGTTACAATCTAACAGAGTAAATAATTTGACTGTGGTTTGGATAAAGCATAAGCAAAACCGATCAGGATACATGGGTGGGCTTCTCCTCTACCTCATGTACAAAAAACAAAAGATTCTATACACTTATAAATTTCCTCCTAGTTTCAATTCCTTATATCTACGCTACCCTACTACACCATGCTCTCACTGTTGCTAGGGGGTCTTCTGTACTTTTTGGAGGTCTTTTGGAAGAAGGCCGAGGTTTTGTTTGATAACTTGATAACTTAGCAGGTGCCACATGCACAACAAGCTTGGTGCTATTAAGTAAGTACTATGTTTCAATTAGACCTTATTTATTGCATAGATGAGACCCTTATTTCAAACTCTCTATCCAGAATTGTCACAACTCCCTTCATCTCAAGGCTGGTTCTGTACTGGTAGTAATCTTGACTGTGTTCCCAAGGCCTAGCCCAATTTCTGCATCATGTTTCTCACAGCTATTATCTACAAGGAAACCCATCTGCTTCGTGACATTAGTCATATAAGCTTTTCCAATTATTTTCCCATAATATTGATACAATTACAATTTAACCAGCACGAATCACATTCATATATTTCAATGCAGATTCAGAAATGCTTTCTGTGTTACTGCAATTTCAAAACCTACTGATCAAATCAAAAATAACTTCAGCTCTGTAGTATGGCTTCTAACAGGTTGGCTGCTCAGGCAAGCACTTCAAAATCTAAACAAAAATTATACGAGAGACTTAAATCAACTGGCTAAAAGCAATCATACTGGTATTTGACCTTTAAACTGTAATGCACTGTTGATAAAACCTCAGCAGCTAGGAAAGGAAAGCCAGGCTTTCTCACCATTGAGTATAAATATGAACTCTAGATCTTTAAAGTCAGCTAAGCAAACAGATAAACAAACAGACCCATTCATATGCACAAGTGCCTATCATATTAATGTTCATAGCCAGTCCAAAACTATAGGTTGGAGCCTGTCAATCCACCTTAACACTGAGTATGGGTACGTAGAAGCTCCATTACCTTTTGGCGTCTGAAAGGAGACCACCTCCAAAATTACTTCTGAAGGAGAACTGGTTCCCACCTCTGTTAAAACAGCGAATTTAACAGTAGGAGTACACTACTAACTGGACCCAGACTGGAGTTTTGCAATACAATTGTTGTTACAGACACCCAAAATAAGTGATGGTCAATCCAGACAGACTTTACATGCAATTCCATTCCCCACAAAAAGTGAAAACATATTAATCTGAAGCCAGATCACATAACTCTTTACACTGCCTTAGCACTACCTTCTGTCTATTTCACTGATTACTTAACCACCTCATGGAAAAAGTCTTCAGCATAGAAAAAAAAAGCATACTTAAAAATATACACTCAGTAGTATCAGTAATGCTACAGAAAGTCTTGGAAAATTTCTGTAGTTTATTTGCTAGCAATATTCCATGCTCAGAATGCAATTATTCCCACAACTGCAGATGCCCTGCTACTACCTAGAAATAATTCTTTAATGATTAGATTTGCCTTTTGTATTAACTATTAATTGCTGTTGTCTAGTGTCTTATTTCTCGTTCATGAATTGTGTACATCAGGAGAATAAAAATCAGCACACACTGGTTCCTGTAGATTGATTTAAAAAAAAAAAGGAACAAAATTTGAAACGGACCAAAAAAAAAGTCAGACATTTTATACATTTAGCAGAAAATGGCAGTTGGTCAGACCTGTGCTTATAGACAGTTAGGAGAACTGATACATGATTTCATCTTCAATTCTTCATCCACTGCTTGCTGATAAGCTCTTCTGGACAGTATGAGCAAGCTGCATTCTATAAATCTATGCCCAAGAGTAAAAAATTTTTGAAAAAAAATTGTGATCGGTTTAAAATAGTTTTTCCTAGCTTAAAAACTCTGTAATCTATTTAGTATTGAGATAATTCCTCTAAAGATACTTGCTCTTATTTTAGATGCATTTAGAGTAAATTTGTCCAAGGCAACCCTTGGCCCGAAGGTTTAACTTGGCCTGCAGATTAGGCTGCAGTGAGAGCAGATACCTTCAGTGACAGCTGTTAAGACAGCGCTTAGAGATTTGAGCATCAGTTAACTGAACATAAAAGGCTTCTAGCAGCTCCACAGGTCTTGAAGTTGTATAGTAAGCACCAAAAACTTGTCTTCACACATGTTGACAGTCTGATTTCTGAAATTGCTGATGGAGACAATAGAAAAATAAAATCAGGCTATGCCTAACAACAGCTGACTAATAATACCAGCTCTTCAAGACATAGGCCTCTCTCCTTTTTTATAAAAGAGATGTTTAAAAAATAGATAAAGGTGTTACTTGATAGTTCCTCAGTGATCTTTCCTGGGATTAATTACTTTGAATCTCAGCAGCCCAAGTGAAAACAGCATCTCATTTGTGCTCTCCTCTGTGCAGCAGATATTCTAAAGTCCTCAAATTTCTCCCAAAACAGTCATGCAGTATCTTCTGTTCATGGATCCTTTTTTCCTGGCCCACAGAGCCATTTTTTTCCAATTTCATTACATGCAAACTCCAACTAAGACCAACAAAAATACTCAGGAAATTATTTGTTACTGACATTTCTGATTTTCAGCTGTTCTGGTTTTGTAGCTGTTCAATTTAAAACTTGTGTGAAAATACCCAGCCTGCGTTCCTAAAGATTTCTGCAGTTCAAATACACCAAATATGGGTAAAGATTAGATTATTTAAAAGAAAAAATAAACAAGCAAACAGAAGTCTAAAATTAACTTCTTGCTGAAGAACAAAAGGCACAATTAAGAGGCTTGACAGGCAACTTTGCTATTTCCATTTCCATACCTAGTTCTCAAAGAGTCTGAGTTATTGTATGGGCTTGGGGTCGAAATACCTAAACAAGTGTAACTTGACCATTCAGTTACTGTCATGGAAAGTCTTCTGGAAAAAAAATGATGATCAGTAAACAGCTGCTCTTTATAGGGATTAAAACAAAGCAGAACTTTGATTGAAGTTATTACCTCATCAACTCACAGAGCAACTGCTGGAAGTTCATGATGAACGAACTCAGGTCAGCATATAAATTTAATGTCTTCTATCCCAAAATTTAGTTCTTATTTGGTTAAATCTGGTTTGGGATATTTCTTTTTCATTTGCTGTGTCAGTGGGTAAATTAGTCTAAATCTAAGTGAGTTAAAATAACACAGAAAAATTGCGGAGCCAAAATGCTTAGTTAAGTACTTAATGGGAATTCTCTATTGTGTAGTACTTAACCAGTTCCCATACACAACAGAGAATTCCCATTTTTACACCAAATTTCAATTATACATTCTAGAAAAAAAACCAAAAGCCATATCCAAACATAAAAACAAACTACAGTTAAGTAGGACAGGAATTTGCCAAGTTACTTAGCCTGTCTCCAACTACCTGAAAGGAAGTTAGTGAGGTGGGTGTTGATCTCTCTTCTCTCAGGCAGTAAGTGACAGGTCAAGAGGAACTGGCCTCAAGTACACCAAAGGTGGTTTAGACTGGATATTAGGAAAAATTTCTTCACCAAAAAGGGTTATCAAAATTTGGAACAGGCTGGCCAGGGAAGTGACGGAGTCATCATCCTTCAAGGTGCTCAAGAACACGTGGATGTGGCACTAAGGAAAATGGCTTAGTAGTGGTGGACTTGCCAGCATTATGTTAATGGTTGTACTCCATGATCCTAAAGACCTTTTCCAAACGAAATTATTTTGTCATTGAATAAATAATTGCTTAGCATGGGGACTTATAATATTAGGCATAAATTCTATAAATCTTATCTAATTAAATAAATTGCAAAATTTGTAGACCATCTCAATTTATTTGCTGATGCTGTACTGTTACTCCTAGCTCTTAAAACTAGAAGAATATCACTCTGAACATTATTGGGCCTATTCCCTCACTCATCTCACCATTTCTCTAACAGAAGGTACATCACCCTCTCACAACATCCTACAATCATTTCCCAAACAGGTGTGTTCAGGATAATGCAGACACTGTCTTGTTTTCCATCTTCCTCTTTGTTCTTTTTCTCCCTTCAGAATAACACTTCTGGACATCCAGCTGCTGCAATCCAGCAGAAGATTAAATAATTAAAAATATGAGCAAGCTCTTCCTACTTCTTCTCTGAGCAACACATTCACTTATCCCCTGTAGGACTGCACACCTATTTCCAGGAGCAGTTAACACAGGAATTAGTGTAGGTCCTTATTCTGAAGCCTCAGGACAGTCACGAACTCTTAACTACCTCCTTCCTTACCTTGGTTTCCACACAAAGATATGGGACTCAGCATTTCTAATTGCCAGCTCTCCTTGCTCTGTCACTGTATGTCTTGTCTGGTCATAGCTTAAAAAGAAATTTCTCAAAATTTTGGAGGAAGCAATTAAAAAAACAACTTTGAGGTGGAAAAATACTTAACCAACAAGCTTTTCTATTCTTCTAAAATATCACCCAACAGAAGTTACATCAGTTTTGCTGTATTTTGCGCACAGACAATTGATTTACAGCATAGTCAGTAAAAAAATCCCTGTTGTCACCTGCTGCTTGCTCTTTGGGAAGAAATTCACTTGCAAAAGATTATAAGGGTACTGGCATAAGATCTCAATGATCACATGCCAAATGTCTGAGTAAATTCAGAAACCTACCCAAAATCCTAACTAAAACCTCAAGTTTTTAAGGGTCAGGCAAGCCGTGATGTTTCTGGTTCTATCCTCCCCCCAAGGAAAGGAAATGTGAGGAGGAATATGAAGCAAAAAATTATATTTATTCAAAGTCTTCATGGAAGCAAATTACTTATCTTATGGCATTTCTGGACCCAGAACCCAACACAAAAACTCTGAAGACTGACTGCAAGGATCTCATAGCAGACAAGTAAAACTTTTTCAAAATTAAGACAAGCTCTGAGCTCACATACCTACAGGCAAAAGAATGCCCTGAAGATTTACCTATGAAATCTCATTTTTGAAAGACATTGTACTTTTTTAGTGGAACAGTATCTAAGTGAAACATAAGTAAAGAGTAAAACAGGTAAAAATCTTCATATTTTCCAAACTCTTTCTGCAAAATTGTGTCTTGTAGAAGCAGTGATTAAGGTCACTGTACTAACACTAAAATATTTAATTACACTATTTCTTCTTGTGGGTAAGTATCAACAGATACATCATATCAGACATTAAAAATTACTGAAGTGAAGAAAGCAGTGATTTTTTATAAGGCTGCCTTCTACTTCTATAATTTTTTCAGTATGTTCTAAAAACTTGTTTGTTTATGATTGTTATTCCCTGTCATATCAATTTAGTTCTTCCTTGTATAATGTGAATTACTTCCTGCACTGTTATGCTCTGGGTATCTCCAATCATCCATTAAAAATTCTGTGTTTGGAGGGAATGAAGAAAAGCTTATCTTCTCCAACAAGCTTGTTCAGCAAACAAAGCCCATGTCCACAAACACATTAGTTATGCTAAGATTCTGACTAAAGATTTCCTTCTTCTCTACTGTGTCTCCCTCATCATTCCATACATTTTAAGTTCTTTCCAAGCAAGAAAATAATTCCATTCTACATAGAAAAATTATCTGCTCTTACTAAAGCAGGACAGTACACACTGTCATTCATGTAATTTCAAATCTGCATCTATCGACAGTAAGAAAACAACCTTTACTGAGCTAACAGACACAACAACCCACTGGAATGTCAAGGAAATCACAAGTCCTACTGGAAAGCCCTTTGCCTTCATTTCACCATGCTTCTATGGTATAGTCAGTGAAAAGGGTTAATATACAGCCGCTTATGAGAAACCACATTTCAGAACAAAATGTTTCATGCCTGCAGTTATTTTAAATGTGTTAAACATTACTTTAAGAACCTTTATAGGTGAACAACGTTTCTGGGGGAAAAAAAAGAGCTTAGGCTGCTACAAGAGAGATGTCATCATTTTTCTCTCTCAAATTACTGAATTCAGACCAAAAAAAAAAAATAATACAATGGGAAAAAAATAAAAGAGTTTTAGGCAATATGAAACATTGCTTTGAGAATCTGAATCATCTATGGGATTTGCCTGCTCTTTAGAGACAGAACAGAAGGAACAGGTAGGCTAAAAGCACGTTCTTAATTTCTACTGTGCAGCAAAATCAAATATGCATTGCATATTTTTAATAGACCAAAATTGGACATATATATGCTTATATAAAATATGCTTACAAAAAAGGCACACAGACTCCAGTAAAACAAGAGGGTCTGTTGCTTTTTGTAGTGTCAACACCTACATGCAAACAGATGTGATGACTCTGTATGATTTCAGTAAACACTCTTATCAAAAGGCAGACAATACCGAACATCTGCTCATGATCTGAAGCACATATGCCACTCTGCAAGGATTTGATTTCAAAATATAGAGGTAGAGGTTTTCAAGAATCTGTATAGTTAAGCATATATCATGGCTTCCACTGGACAGACAAAAGCTCTTCAAAACAGATGCTTGTTTTGGAAAAAAAAAACCCTTCTTCCCCGCCTCCCCAAAAAAAACAAACCAAAAACAAACCAAAACCAAAACACCCCTAACTTGAAAATTAGTAAATTCTCCTGTATTGCAAAGGAGGACAAATTTTGCTTTCCACCCCAAAATACACATGGGAACTCAAGTTCCAAGCCTTTCAAGGCCACTCACCCCTTCAAGCTATACTGCAAGGTCTACTTCTGCTGTTTACTTGTTTATGTCGGCTTCTAAAACAAACATGAGATAAATACTCCAATGATGAGCTTCTGCACACAGACTCAAGCAAAACCCTTCCAATTCACTGTATCATAGAAATTAAAGCAATGTGTTATTATGTGTTTTAAGACCCTCTCTTATCTGAAGCTGCCATAAGAAACAACAGCAAGGGAGTGTGATTTCAAGGAAGTCACTGTTTATTAGTCTTGGGTGCTTCTAAAAGGTTCTCTGAATGTCTCTACCTGATTTTTAAGCAAAGACCATTGCATTTTCTTTGGCAGGACCTCAGGCTGAAGAACAACATGGATCAATTACATTTCAGCATTTACCAGTTAGATTTATATGTAAATATCCAAGCTACTATTGAGACTTCTTTTCAAATTTTCACTTCTATGTTATCAACAAAAATAAAATATCATAGAAGTGGAAAAAATGAATGGATCATTTACTGAGTACTCCACCTATACAACTGGCAAAAAAACTGTAACTTATTTTTGTCATAATTACTTATCTAGAGCTAAAAGGAAATCAAGAGAACTTAAGGCTAACCAAACCAAGGTTAGCCTAGATTTTGATATCCAAGAGATATATATCACATCCATTCACATTTAACCATATACTTTCAAAATTAAATCTGTTACCAATTATATTTCCTATAAGAAAATGCAGGGGAAGTGGAGGGAAGAAAAGAGCAAGTGGTTTTAAATAACACTTTCCTCTTTGGATACTCCTGAGAAGGAAAACCTTCCACAAGGCTGAGGCAGTGTTCAATCCTCAGCCATTGGCTGAACAAAAAAATGGACACAAAAGAAGCTTCTGGCTTTAATTACAGAATATGGTTGTTCTAGTTTCAGGTTTCCAATCTTACCAAAGGCATGTTTTGCAATTAAAATCAAACAAAATGTTTAACCACAGGCTTCTAACTCTAAGGTCCTGAATCTTAAGAGACATATAGGGAATTTGTCTCAAATTTCTTGAGCTACTCAACTCCCATTTTCAGAACTGCTGACTATCCTCTTCACAACATCTGTCCATAAATTTCATGTTTGATAAATACTAGGGTCATCACAGCTAAGAATACAAAACACCTCTCTGCTTGTACCAGTTGTTCTGAAGAAAAAAATGCTGAGAGTTTTTTGAAACATCTAACAGTTAACTCTGAATCTGATGGACTGTACAAAATCTGATGCTTGCCTAATCTTTTAGTTCATTTGCTTGCTTTTAGCAATAAATTAATAGAATCATATTCTCTTGTCTTGAACACTCTCTACAGAAGAAACCCAATGTGCCTTCTGGATTAATATTGATACTTAAAACACATTTGACAATTCAGATACAGATTGTACAACTGTACCAATCATTTGTAGCTCACAAGCACACATTATGTGTTCACTGCTCTGTAACTGGCAATCCAGTTCACAGAAAGCAGGATACAATAATGTCTAGACGCTACTACCTATGACTCCTGACACAGTTTTGTATCATCTTAACGGAGCAAAAATACATCTACCTACACTTTTCTTAGTCTCGTGATATAACAAGACAAAGACATTGATAAAGAAAAAAGTGGCAGTGTGTCTGCCTGGTAGCTTAAGGCATACTGAGTTCTAAGTTGCTCCAAAACCCTATCCAGGCATCATGTATCAGCTTTGAAATTATCATCATACCAACCACCACCATGGGGGTGCGGGCAGCTCAGATATCGGACACTTTTCCAAAGGTCCCTTGCAAACTAAATAATTCAATGATTCACACTTACAATTATTCATTTGTGCCAAAAGAGACACTAAAGCCTCATTAATATCTCCATCAATGATAAAACGCACAAGTTTTGATGGCAACTGACAGTTCACACTGTCTGTGTTTAACACTGACTGTTTTATATTCACAGTCCCATTTCCTAAAAACCTACTCTTTGTTCTCTTATAATGGTTTACAGGTCAGAAGCATGAGGCCTCTAAAGCATATCAAAGCATTTTGGTCTCCCACTAACATAAGTCTTGCTATGTGCAGAACTTCCATTTTTCATCCATGAAAAATAGTAAAAGTGGTTCTACTAATGTGCTACCAACTCATTGTTACTGAAGAAACTGTCAGCTTTTATACAAAAGAAAAGCTTAATTAAAAACCACTATTAAGTCCTAAAACAGTAGGTGAATTAGGCACACTCTTAGTTTTGAACACAATCAATTCTCCATAAAAGTCAATAGCACTGTGGTAGAAGTATTGCTACACAAAAACTCCAGTTCACAGAATACATTCCTTCAATGTCAGCGATTACAACCAAAGGAAAGCTCTCTGTACACGGTTATGCTTACTAAAACACATTGAAACACTTCTCCAAACATCTTGGTGGAGTTTTGATTGGCATAAAAAAACAAATCCCAAAATCAAAACTCACTTTATTTCCACATGAACAAACAGCTAACTGAAAGCATCTCATGCTTCAGTGGAATCAGGATTCCACTAGATGTAGTAAAGAACACCACTGCTTCAGTGGACTACTCCATGCCCAGAAAAATCCAGAAAAGCTGGGCTCTGAGGTCTTCCTTCAACATCTATTTTAAGACAACGCTCATGAAGCAATAAAGGATCAGCTGTACCCTATAGACAAGAGCTGCACAGAACCCAACGCACTATATTACTCTGAAATTCCTGTCTCTTTGATCAACTAGATGAGTTTCCCAGACATGTTCCCTCCCCTCCTTACTCCAAATTTCCTTCAGGAGTATCCATATTTCTGTGTGCAAGCTGGCACATAATCTTTTTGTGATTATTACAATTCAAGGTTACTACCACTATTTAAAGAAGTATCCTAAGTAGTCAAAACACAACTTCAAAAGATAAGTAAGTACTCTTTAAAATACTTCGAGGAAATGAAAACCCAGACCATAAAAAGTCCTGGTTTATTTTAAAAGTTAATATGATCTTATTTTAAGGTACTGTTGGACAGAAGTCTAAGCAGCAGCTGCCATGCATACACTTCTCTGATAGACAAAGGAATAATACTGCTCCCAATCATAAAGAAATCCTAAAGTTTTTGTTCTTCTATACAATCTTTGCTTTTGTACTTCATGAAAAAAAATATTGTGCAGGAGAACTGGAAATTAATTGAGCTTTCTTAAAACTTTTCTCATAAAAAATATTGTGCAGAGAACTGGAAATTCACTGAACCTTCTTAAACCACTGAGAAAAGGATAAAGAGAAAAACTTGAATTCTTTGAATTCATCACTACTGAAATCAGAGGATGCAAAAAATACAGATAAATTCAGCTTCTCTTCATGCAGTTGTTACATCAATGCCCATCTGATATGAAAAAAATAATCTGACTAGTGAAACAGAGGTGGTTTTATCCTTGCTTTTACTTGTTTCCACTATTTTTATGGCAGTCATTACAGTGCTTTATCCACACATTCACATAGCCTCAACAATGTGAATCACAGTTGCTCAACTTTACATCATCTTCCCAAAGAAGATGGCAAGACAGTCCTGGAATACTTTTACAGGTAGATACTGCAGTCAGCATAAGCTTTCATCATTTTTCACTTACAAGATAAACACACAGATACTCAGTCCATGGTTTCATTCTGCAAGTGGAAGACTAACTGCTTTGTGGAAAAAGACAAACATGAGCACCTACAACTCTCACCTTTAGACATTCTTTAAGTTACTGAACTCCCCGTCTGAACATCCATCGCTGGCAGGCAGTTCACAGCGAAGTAGTAAAAGCAAACACATATGCAACACATTAAAAAAACAGATTCCTGTTTAGCTGAGCTGGCACAGGAGCACAAGTGCAGATACTACCATGTGGTTTTATGGAAAACTACTACCCAGCACCATGAACTCAGACAACATAAAACTCGCACTTAGGAACAGATTAAATCAGCATATTTTTCCAGTTATAACTCATGGGATAGGCAAAACACAGGGCAAAAATACAGACATTAAGAACAGACCTCTTTGATGTTTTCTATCTGCCATCTTACAAAAAAAGATTACTCAATCTGTTGTTTAGGACTGAGTGAAAGTTTAAGGCAAACAAGAACCCTTCCGCTTCGTGACACAACAGTGTAAAACATTGGCAGCCTGTTGCCCCAACAGAATTAAAGCTACGGACACAGGAAAATGTTCCTGCAACCTCCAACACATTTCTGTACTAAACGAAATTAACACAAAGAACAAAAACATTTTAGAATTGATAGGAACTACCTGAAATAACTAGATTTTGCAAATGACATTTTCATTTAGGTAACGTAAAGAACGTTACCTAACTTGACTTGTTTCTACTTCCCAAAAAAACCCCCACTTCTTCCCATGAGAGTCTTTTTATTTTGTTCATCAATTCAGTCATTTAATTAATATCAAAGACTGCATCTGTTATGTATGAAAAGGATCAAAATAATTCAGGAATGTCAATGCAAGTGAGTACTACTTGCACTTCAGCAGATCATCACAAGTTATCCCATCTGCAGCTGCAAGTTCATGCATGTCACCTGCCTTAAACAAGAAACTCTGTAATAGCTCACTTCTACCTCTTTTTTCCGTCTCAAGTAGAAAAGTTACATATTTAATATATTCAGCAGGAATAACTAAATGACCTTCTAGAAACACATACAATCTTAAAAATAAACAAAATACTTGCTAAATAATTTGTATCAATGTCCAAAATTACATTACATATTCTCTTTAGTCTGTATTCCACTTCTTTCACCTTTTTTTTTTGCTTCTTTAAATTTTAGTGAAACTGCTTAATTAACAAATGACTAGTCAAAATAAATAAATTCTGCTCATTGATTTAGAGCAGAATTCGAAGGAATGTGACATCATACAACTTAAAAAGTATATGCAACAATAAGGAAGGCTTGAACTTTAATTAAACTTTGAGTGTTCATTCTTGGAGAAAAATCTCAAATTACGAATAGCCAGGCAAAATAGAGGAACCTATCTCAAAAAAAATCCTACCAGTAACCATTTCAAGAACATTTACTAATTTATAGCATTCATAACTTTCAAGGGGAAGTGCACATGGGAGATCAGGAAAATGTTCTTCATTGAGAGGGTGACTGGTCACTGGAACAGGGATGTTGTTATGGAATCAAGCCTGACAGAGATAATGGAAGGTATAAATGCCACTCTTAGTTATATGGTTTAGTTTTAGGTAGGCCTAAGAAGATCAGGGAGTTGGACTTAATGATCCTTATAGCTCCCTTTCAACTTGAGATATTCTATGATTAACTCATCTATTCCAGGCACTAAAAGTAAATATGAAATTGACTGTTCTTCCAGAGCTACAGACCACATACCTTATCTCCACCTAAATTCCGAGGCAGGGGGGAAGACACAGCCTAGATCTCTTCAAAGAGGTCCAAAATGAAGTTTACAGTACAGGGGTGAGGGGTGAAGTAAAAAAAAACAATCTTAAGTTTATTTAGTTTATCCGAGCATTTCCACTGGAGACGTTGTTCAAACAGTAAAGAGTTTAGCACACCGTCTAGGATTTCAAGGAAAGGATAATGGTTTTTTGACTTTTGAAATGCATTTGGCTGCATTTTTTCTTTTATTTAAGGAAAAGAAAAAAAAATCGCACCAAATACCGGACTAGAAAAACCAGGATTTATATCCACTTTAGTACATTTGCTGCCTTAAAATCTTTTTTAAGATATATTCTCATTCTGATACAGCTCTACTTCCACAAAGTAAAACAAGAAATTGTCTCATTGCTAGTTTGCCCAATGGGCATCAGAGTTCTGAATCCAACTAAAATAGTTTTGCAAAATCTTAAGAGCCAGTCCATTCCCTCTTCCCTGTGTTTTACAGGGCTAAAAGCCCCAAAGAACTGAGATATCAACAAGCATAATATTGTAAGCTTCCGGTGACAGGCATCCTTTCTTCTGAATTTAAACAGCATTTTGCACAGGAAGTCAACATAGACTCACAAACCAAACTCTTAACTATTGTATGCTGACAAAATGTTCCAGACCACCAGGTATTAAAATGAAAATTCTATTCAAAAAGCCAACAATGCAAGCATCCTCTTCACTTCAGATTTTTGCAGCTGCTATTGAGCACCAAACGTACCTCAGGATCATCAGAAATAAGGAGCAACATCTTTGCTCCAATATTTGCATATTCTCTGTGGCGTCCATTCCAGCAGAGCTTACAGGAAGAAACTTTTTGACCAATTTCAGGTTCAAATTTTCTTCCAGTCTTATCTCCATCTGCAGGCTTTTCTTTTCAGGGAACAAAATTAGAAAGTTCGGTGCATGAATATTGGTTTTCAGTACATTAAGCTACATGCTCAAGCCCATAGGGCAATTTCTTCTAGCTGCATGGTGCAGAATTTTTTAAATGTTTTGTTGCACAGTGCAGCAATAGTACTATGCCAAACAGACCTTTAAAACAACACTTCATCTCTTTGAAAGGGAATGGCCTTAGCAAGATGACTTTAAAATAAAATTCTCCCCCAAACTGCATTAGTATTAAAGACAAGGTCTTTTTACAATGCATACAAGAATGCAGAATACAACCCTGTGACTGAAATAGGCTATCGCTGAAAGACCTTGTACTAAGGCCAGGATTAACTAGAGAACTATAACATCAACTCTTTGTACAAACTTTAATTTTAACATGACAGTACAAAGAAAAAAAAAGAGAGAAAAAGTCTCTCTTGCTAGTTATGCCACCAAAATATGCCCAGAGCTCATAATCTGCAGTTTCTTTATGATGCTAAACAGCAGCATCAAATTATAGGAGATATTTCATGTGTTTGAAAAAAGGGAAATGCAAGGCAATAAAGATTTATTTATAGATTCATAACATAGTTCATAGAACCATAGAATGGATTAGAAGGAACTTTGAATCACCCAACCCCCTTGCCATGAGACAGAAAATTTACTTTTTAGTGCATGAGGTTTTTTACTGAATTTGACACAAGTTTCATACTCTGACTTGGCAGGTCACTGAGGAGTTAAAATTTGATGCAGCAAACACTGCTTTAGGGATGGCCCTCCAACATGCTTGTCATTTAACAGACCAAATCCCACCTGTAACAAAAGTGCTGCATTTTCAGCAGGAAGGCTGTTTTTTTACCCACTGTCTAATTCCATACTTGGCCATAGCCGTGAATCTAACCAAACATACTTCAGTTTCAGTTTGATCTGAGAGCTTCATTTCCTCCACTGTCCTGGACGGGTAGGATGTTTTACTATTAGTAAAGGCAGTAGCAAAACGGACTTATCAAGGCTTCATTTCAGACACAAGTACAGGATGCTCACACGCTGCTGTATCACGACGCCAGCAAACGCTCCCGGTATGCTTATCTCTAAGCGTATGCAAACCTCGTCGATATTTCAAGCACTTCTGCCAATGCACGGTCAGTTCTGAAAGCTTTCTGGCTTTCATGAACACCCTGAATCACTATTTCGTACACCTCTGATACTTCTCTGTTTTACTTCTCCTTTCGCTTGGGGGGCGGGGGGAGAAGATGAGGGAAGCACGCTCTGGTGAGAATGCCCCGATCAGGAAAAAGCCATTAACACCGGGTCTGGTTCCTACTTCCCATCAGAATCATGATGGCTTTGGAACTCCAGACGCCTAAAAGGCTCCTTCAGTGATGCCACACATGGCGAGTGTACAGCTGATGTACAAGTGGCCCCGCCTTCGCAGTGTCAGTGAGACCCCGGCCCGTCAGAGAGAAGCGCAACAGCGCCGAAAAACCTCTGTCATTCAAGACATCTGTTTCTCATTAACCTGAGACAATTTTCCAGCCGCGGACCATGGGGACAGCAAGACTCCGAAGCCTCTGGTTTTCCGCTGGACGCGGCTCCACCAGGCCCTGCGGCCCCGTCCCAGGCTCCGCCGGCCGTCCGGGTACTCACCACTGGGAAAGGGTTCCATCTTCCTCCCGGAGTCCGCTCTCAGCGAAGGCGCAACCACAGCTCTCCCTTCAAGCCTCCTCCTCCTCCCGCCGCCGCATACTCCCAGGGCAGTCCCTGCCCACCACCAGCACCGCCCCGCCGGGGCCGCAGCGCTATCGGCCCGCGGCTCCCTCTCTGCTCGGCAGTTTTACCAGGAGTCGCAGCTCCCCCCCCTCCCAGCCACCCGCCGCTGCCACAGCGCTCGCTTCCTCTCAGCCCCCGGCTGGGCCCGGCTGGGCCCCACGGCACCGCCTCCTCCCTGCATGGGCCCGCCTCACGCCGGGGATGGCGGGGCGGGCTCCGGACCCGAGGGAGCGAGTGTCGGAACGAGGCGGACCATGGGCTGCTCAGCCAAGCGGGGGGAGCTTGGGCCACGGCGGTGCCCGTGCCTGGCCGTGCAGGCCGTGCAGGCCGTGCAGGTGCTGTCAGGCTGGTTTTGGCTGCATGTCCCTGCCGTGCCTCTTCCCTCGCAAGGAACGACGAATTTAACCTTACTTTTAATTTAATCAAATAAATTATTCCCTTATCATCCGGTAGTGTTCTGCTGTGCAAAACGCAATAATCAAAGGGCACAACCGACTGTGTGAAATGTGATCAAATGATGCTATGAAGAAAGACTGGATAGTGTTCCAGGAGCACTAGAGATCAGGACACTAGAAACACACGAGGTCAAAACGGTGAATTACACAAACCAGACCTGGTACTTGTGAAAGAGAACCAGGCATCCATGGTGGATATCACCATGAAATATGAAAGTATTGAAATATCATTAGAAGGGGCTGCTGTGGGAAAAGTAGAGAACTATAAACGTCTTCAAAAACAACTGAAAAATGCTACGAATGTTGTATTTATGGGTTTTACATTTGGCACATGTGGAAAGTGGCATCATGGAAACTGTGAACTTTCAAAGGCCCTGGGTCTCTCCAGCTTGAGGAGAGAGGATTGGCTATGCTTTGGTTTTCAAGGCACTTTTTACTTCTGTGGACACTGTGTAAACATGTTTGCTAGTAAAGCACGTAGTACTGGATCATTTTAACCTATGTAATATTTAATACCCACATAACATCTTGTACTGCTGTGTTTATTGTAATATGTATTAATTCCTCTAACGAAGTATTGATAGGTGACAGTAACACCTGCTGCCAACCCCAGTACCCCTAGAGCTGCTGGGGCACAAGAGACAAAAGCTTGTGATTATGGCTGAACATCGACAAAGAGCCATGAGACTGAAGGCAAACACCATGAAATTAAAGCTACTACATTCTTCTTGGCATTAGGGAGGGATTGCATGTAGAGATGACAAAGGAATCATGGTGTGATATGTCATATCGATTTCGGACAAGATTTTCTGATGTTGATCAAGGTGGCTAGGCCATCTGCACTTTACCTGGAAAAGGAACATATATGAATTATATGTGTTCAATATCTAGCCTCTTTATTGACTTGCCTGTCCCCTGCTCCCTGACAGCTATGCTTCTGCTATCATCTGATTGACTGGCTAACTTTTTTCTTAACACAGGAGATTTTTAAACGCTGATTTTTGGGAAAGGATAAAATGGAACACAAATGCAATGGCCCATATTTATTTTAAAAATAAAAAAAATCTGAAGTTAATTGTTATTTGGATAAAGAAAGGGACAAGGGTCAGGGTCTACAAGAGGCACTGTTGTAGCCCTGTACCTCTTCTCTGTGTTTCATAAACCCAGAAGTGCACTTTTTCACACATGATCATGTTTCACAGACTTAGTTAAGGTGGACAACCTTGTAACACCATCTAGGGCAAAGTCATGTTTCACACCAGGTCCATGGAGTTTAACACTGGCCCTAATGTTGCCACAGAGCTAAAGCTAAAGCTAGAGTTTTAATAACCATTTACATATACTCAGACACCCCTTAACAAATCACAACAGCTCATCCTCAAAAGAAAAACTTCTTTACATTATTAAATCATCAGATCGTTTATTTTAATAGGATGACAGGTCTCTAGAACTTTCTTTTCACAGTACTAACCCTGGCTAGCCTATATTTAAATATATTAAGGAAACAATACTTATTTAGTTAACTTTGCAAAGATTCTACGCAGCATCATGCAGAGGCTGCTGAGAGGCCTAAGCAGAGTTTTTTGAGCACCTCATCACTTGCTTTCACCAGTCTTCATTTCTGCCAATCAAAAATCCTTAATTAGTATAGCACATCTTTGGGAAGCTAAAATACATATGCAGATTTCTATATCCAGATTTTCCTATTAACATCAAGTTTTAATACAATGGGAGTTAGTCACACAGAATAAGGCAGGTATGGAGCTCATTTCACAGTAGCAGTGTTTGTACTATAGTAGAAGAATAAGGGTTTTGCTATAGTTTTGTGTAACATCTTTTAGGTAAAAAAATTGAATGGATTTGAAGATCTGTCTTTGCTCATGTTAGTAAAAACCTAGAATTTCTACAATATGATTAAACAAAAAAGTGCCTAAAAGATACAGGTCCTTTCCACTATAAAATAAATACAGTTTCTACAGTTACACAGTTATAGCTTGTGAGTGATTTGTAGAAATGAAGACTTTTAAATTGTTTCTTTTTTCAGATTTTAAATCAACTATTACCCAATTTTTCTTTATTTATTTTTTTTAAGATGCAGAATAAAACATTTCCGTGATTGCCCTAAACATATCCTTACAGCATCTGCAATAACCTGTATTGAGCCTTACTTTGGTAACACCCATTCAAAAATATCTTAATTGAGACCTTTCCATGAGTTAAAATATGTTTGCCAGAAACTCTGCACTTTTTTTAGCTTTGTAGGCAAGACGTCTCCAAAGAATGCTTTTAGACATCTGAAAACATGATTCAGATTGCAATTTTCCAGTTAATTTTTCTTGTGAGAGGCATAGAGGTTTCACAAATATGGTTCAAGTGTCAGTAGACACTTGGGTGCTTTTGACCCAGTGGAAAGTCTTCAATTGTTTTCAACCAGATCTGCATGTAAAAAGCAGCGACACACAGCTGAGAAGTTGCCAAGCCTCCAGGGGCTGGACGGTGAGGGTTCATCAGTCTTGCTAAAACATGTTAGAAGTAGCCTAGACTCAGGTGTGGAACTGGTGAATCATTTGGCTGACAACCTTAAAATAAGATGAAAATATTGTCCCAACAAATACTTGTGCCTAAATCTTGAGCTGAGAGATAAGGAATAAGGAAGTTCTTTTTATACTTTGACTGAAGTGGTTAGTACTACTGATTAATATGTTAACTTCTTCCTGGATGTGAGGTTTTGTGTTTAAAGCCAAAATTGTTTCTTTAGTGTACGCACCACTGTAAACAAATATGACACCATCATCCCCTGCCAGCAGGAACTATAACTGCTTGTAACCAATTTTTGCACAGGGTACTGTACCAAGCAATCCATAGCACTGTACTTGCAAAATAAATATCCTTTTCTATGTGTCTATCTATTTTGACAGGTGGAACCAGTTAAATAATTAAAGCAAATAATTTTGTGAACGTTGGAGCTAAATGAGGCATGGCTGTTTTTGCATATCTTAACTTATTGTGGATTCTTGCTAGGAGAAGCAGCTTCTTCCGCAGAAGTGCCATTGCTATCTGATTTGTGTTGTTATTTGTATTACAACCTACCTTTCAGCAATACTTCCTAGATATATGTTCCTTTTGTTAATAGAGTGTGGTTAAGTTCACAGTGTTACCTTGCCTCTTGCCGTGTCTTTCAGAAACATCAAGACCACAGTGTGTTCTCTTAGAATCCTGGAAGCTTTTTATTCCTGGCCTAGAACAAGGATTTGACATGGTGCCCAGCCCCAGTTGCAGTCTCATTCTCAATAGCCATGTAGAAATAAGCACCTGTGGCACATGAGCCTTTGGGTAGATCACAGTGATATATTACAGATTTTAAAAAAGCAAGCTATTGTAAGGAAGCATCATAACAAGGTTAGAACACTGGAACATTTTATTGTAGTACAGACACTTCGCTATAAATGCTTTTCTTGCTTTGCTGATTTTGTTTAATTCATAAAAATAAATAAGCTACTGTAAGAACTTTCAGGTCCTAAAATTAAACCAGGGTATTTTTTTCTTTTTCTTGGAATATTGCTAGTACGTTTATATCTCAGTTCTAAAGACCTACATCTAGTGTTTCATTTCTTTAAAAGAGCATGTACTACCTAGAAACTATCATGTACTATAAATATATCCACCCATTAGCACAGAAGTAATTTGCCAGTTTTTGTGGCTGGAATGCTGTGAGGCATGATTCAAAAGTTGCTTTTTCTGTAGGAGAAATTAGGATACAATTAAGTGTGATGATTTAGGCAATCTAACAGCTTGCCACTTTCCAAACTGGCAATGTCCTTTTCCTGGCTCAGTACTTGCCTCATGTTTCACTGCTTACCTTACACCAACTCTAATGCTTGTTATATTCCTCTGCAGGCTGATTTCAACTCTTCAGCTGCCTGACCTAGCAGAAAACTAGTTCACCAAAATAATGGATAGTTTAATTTTCAGCTACAGAGTTTTTATCAGAATCTGCAAAGTATCTGGATAGCAATAGCAACAAGAGGGCTCATAAACATGCAGTTAAACAAGCTCAGCTCAGAATTCTTCTCTGCTACCAGTAATAAACTATTGGTGCCTGTCTGCCCCTTAGAGTTCTGTTCTTCAACTGATCCATATGTCCCCAGATTTGTCTCTGTTTCCAGTGATTCTATCCTCCTGAGCTCAGCTCAGGAAGCACTTGCTTTCTCTTATTCACCATAAATTGAAGCTATATAGCATTGAAAATACCCATTATTAAATACTGAGAAAAAAAATGGTACATTGATTCACTAAGACGGAATTTTTATAAAGTAGGAAGTCTGCCCAGAATAAATTCACAGTGAGCATTTTAAAAGCACTTAGTATTGACAAGACTTATTTCTACTTGAAATCAACACTAAATTATATCAATAGTAGTAAGGCAACGATGGTTATGGATTTTGAGAATTCAATTGCTGTGCTTAATTTGTAAAATATAAACAGGATGCTTAATAAATAAAATACAAGCATAAGTATCCCATTTTTAATAGGCAGAATAACACTGGAATTTAAGAAGTCATCCAAGCTCACAGCTCATCTCAGAAGCGACTGAATAGTATTACTGTCTCCCTTTCAAAATAGAGACCTGCTGAAGAGCTATGATCTGAAATTATCAGCTACTTATCAGATGTCATGAAAAACTAGCACTATTTATTTCATGTATTTTTGTTAATGTATTTATTAATCTTTGTCTAGTACTACAAAGGTTAGTGATGTGAATCAGGCAAATATTGAATATGAGAAATATGAGACTGATGAACTGTCCAAAGTAAATTTGCTCCTAATATGCAAAGTTCTGTGAACATGCCTACCATAAGGTACTAAGCTGGCTGATGTGTTCTCGACTTTTCATAAAGCAGAAAGCAAGAACAAGGTGTCAGCAAGAATGGTCAGTGTAACACATCCACATTATTACACATGCTTCTCTGAAGTGTTTAGTGTTGACACCCCTAGTTTGATTCTATTTGCACAGGACAATGAGGGCAAAATCCCTGGAACCCATTAAAAAGATAATAAAAGAAAATTGTGTGAAAACAGTGTGACTAATACTTCTGTAGCAAAACAGTCTACTTTAGTGATGCTTTCTCATAGTCTTAAATTGTTTAGTAAACTGTAGAGCTTTTACTTGCTACAAAAATGCAGCCTTCAGTCAGGTAGCATATGTTGAAGGATCGAGAACGTACCATATACTAAAAAAGGTACCCATGCCAGTGGCATCTATTAAGCCATGGTACTCTAACTTACAGCATCTCAAGACAAGAAAGCATAAAGTCTGGCCAATGTATTTGAGCTCAAATTCAAGTATATATTCAGAAACTAGAATTCTTTCCACTTGCCTGTGAGGATTTTTTCAGCAGTATATTTATTTCACTGAAAGTCTATCCACATGTTGGCAGCGTTCCTTTAAAAACAAATCTTTGAGATTTGCAGGTAGCAATGACGTGACAACATTGTGTTGAAGAGACATATCCTTGCTTCTGATCAAACACTGAAATTACTAAGTTTTTAAATAAAAATTGAAAACAATTTCTGGTATTAATACAATCCTTTTCTTTCTTTTGAGGAATAATGCTTAAATGGTAATGCTTTACTCCTAAATGCTAATCCTAATGCTCAAATCGTAATGCTTTTAGCCCCTTTGTGTTCCTGTTAGCCATTCTAAGCAGTAGATAGAACTTAATGAGGCTTTTTTTGCTGCTGCTAGATGCTAGTTATGTGCTGTTGTGAGAAATTAATTGTAGAATTGTTGCTGATATTAAAATTTTAGTCTATGCCTGTCCTTTGAAAACTCTGTTCATACATTTAGTCCACAGCCATATTAAGTATTGATTTCATGTGATTCTTCTTATTGGAGTAGCAGTACATTTACAAAATTTCTGCAGAGAAAGTAAATGCAGTCTGAGTCACAAAATAGTGGTGTGACTACTCTTGGATAAGAAATACAATCACAGACAGAGGTATGTGAAATTTGCAACTGATGGCAGATGGATAGGGTAGTTCTGAGTGGTGTACGAAAACATTAATTTAAAATCAACTGGCCATTTGGTCAGGCTAACTTTGACCCAGTAGATAGTAAAGATGTGAACTGATAGACAATCCAAATATCTGAAAAGCAATGCGATTTACTGGACCGGTATCATTATCAGTTAACAAAACTTGGTATGGATTAGAAATTCATAATCCTTCCACCTCTGGCTTCAGATGCAGGGGATAATTGCCAGTAATGAAACACCATTGATGTAGAAAACTGTTTCTATCATAAGACATAGTAATGAATAATGGCATTTTATCTGGAATACCTTTCAGGCATTGACAAGCCCTTTAACTAAAAAAGCAAGTAATTTTGCAGTTCACTTTTCTGAGGGGATTTATCTGAAGTTCTCATGCTACTAAAAAGTGGCTGGTGCTCCCTTTATTTTTTAATACCTTTCACTGTAGTAGTTCCTTTAAGACTGAGTCATACAGTAAAACAATATGTTGTCACAGAGGAAAAGAAAACACAAGGAAGAAATAGAGCATAACTTATGTAAGAATCATATAAAAATCAAATAATATTAAATGTCAGCCTAAGGACTCAGAGTTAACTAGTCCTGTCTACTTTTATTCCTATATGGAACACTTTAAATACATCAGTTTTTGAAAACTTTTTACACAGACCCCATTTCTCAAGACTATATGTATTATAGTGTTAATGGGCCACGCTGCTGATATGAGTGGGTAGACTGACATAACTCTATTGGCCTTCAGTAGTTTTACAATTAATTATGAAAGCTAATTATTTAACTACATAATTTCCAGACTGATAACTAGCTTTCCCACAGACTGGTATAAGAGAGTAAAAAAATTGCTCTTTCCTGAAAGTGAAACCATGGAAATAAAACATAGTATCTACACACTAGTTGAAAGAATATGCTCAGTTCTCATTCAGGTGATTTCTATGCAAGTGTGGCATCATCACCACTATGATGTATGTCACATGTCTCTAGCATAGTTGCCAACCAGGGAGAGGAGTAACAGCTCTGCATCTCGCGGTAGTTTTAATTGTCATGATTTGATGGATACTCCATTACACCAGTGCATTTCCAACTCAGAAGAAGGCAAGGCAAGGCAAGGCAAGGCAAGGCAAGGCAAGGCAAGGCAAGGCAAGGCAAGGCAAGGCAGTAATTCTTTAGAACTAACTGCTACTATGCTTATGCAATTACTAGCCTGATGTTGCAACTTCCTAGCTTGTTTTCCAAATTACCCACAGCATGTCTGCACTTATCAGTCCCTATCATAATTTAAATGCCATTCTTTCTATCCTGCTCTCTCCATGCACTTCATTAACTTCAATAGTATAGGAAACCTAGGCAGAAAACCTAAGCTACTGTTCAGAAACCTTGAACCAAGCACCTAAAAACAGTGTATGGAGAATAGCTCACTTGAGGTCTTTGAACAACTTTGAACTTCTCACACTCACCCTGGGTGTGACACATCCACAGTGACACAGCAACAACAGTGACGGAATAGTGATTGTAGTTACTTCAACAGTCTTAGGAAGGGCATATATATTAAAAATAATAGATGATTGTGTATAACATCCAAGTCTTGCAGTTCTGTTGTTGAGGAATTCACATGACTTGGATTATGTGTGTAGCAGCCTGTTTGTGGTCACTGTTCTGAGAAGTTTAGCACTCACCAGTACTAGCTTAGAAAAATATCAGTGTCTTGAAGGAAGAGAACTGTGTAGAGAGTATAACAAGGCTTGTAAGACTATTCTGTAGGTAAAACTTTGAAAGTATTTTTCATGTCTGGAGAGAATCTTACAAAACCCTCACAAATACCAGGAGATGCACATAGTATTAAAATAGAATGATGCTTGATAGGATGTCTGTCTGGAATGTAGAGCATGCATTTTGAAATACCAGTATTCTATGAAGGGATATAATACTAGGAATATGCAATATAATCAGCTCATAGCAATGCCAGAGGTAGTCAACTGAACATCCGATAACTGCCTTGAATCACTTAGTTCTGATCCATAGCAGTACGTTTCAAGGATAAATAATGCTTTGCAACTGCCAAATGAGAAGATAAACTGCAAACAAAACCGGTCACATGAATATGAGAAGGCTACTAAGAGATAAAAATCTCCATAGGCAGCAGACAAGATGTCACTTCCATATTTAACAAAAAATTGTGTGAGACGAGTGTGTGCCTGAAGGACGCTGGTATCTAATTATAGCACTGCCTCTCGCAATCTCTTTCTATGGCAAAGGTTTCTGGGCACACCCACATGAGGAGAAATCTGAGCTGATCATAAACAAGTGAGGCTGTGACTGGCAAGAAGTGGGAACATACTGCCTCCCCAAGACAGTCAGTTTTATGGCACTAATGTGGCACCTGAGCTGCATTAAACACTTGGAATCAAATCCTCAGAAGATACTGGAGTCTTCTGCAAAGGAACTTTCTTGCATCTATATTCCCTTCAAAAGAGTCTTGCAAATGCAGGTGCTTAGCTTACAAATCCAAGTGAAAAAGAAATCAAGTAGAAAGACAAAAAGTTCTTAGGCACATGAAAGGTCTGAAGTCTCTATGTATGATGAGCTTGTTTTATGCACGTACTCTTTATGTGTGATGTTAATTGGTTTTAAAAAGTGTGTATTTGTTTGAGATTAGGATATACTTAGCTTTATTTAATTTTACTTCAATTGCTGTTCCTATAAGCACCAGCAAATACCATTCTACCAAAAAACAGATGCCAAGCTAAGAACAAGAACTCTATCTTCATTCAGTTGTGATTAGATACCAGCAAGAAGTAAGACTGAAACTAAAAAAACAAACCCTGAGGTTATACCAACAAGATGAGAAGATGTTACATCAGAGTTTTTTTATATCCTCCTTTCAAATGCTTACTGATGAATAACAGGCCAGAAGTACAATATTCTTAGAACAGATTTAAGATGCCATGTGCCTGATAATATTGAAATATTCCTACCCCCCTAACTATTTTTGAGATCCAGTTATTTGGTATATATCATCTTATGGACAAATATATTTAAGCTACAGAACAAATGTAGGCTTCAGCTGTTAAAAATTGGAGGTACT
>VWYI01036199.1:0-19996 GCA_013399455.1 Anthoscopus minutus | reverse complement strand
CGGGCGGCGAGCGGGGCTGGGGCGCGGGGCGCCGGGGGCAGCGCGCAGCGGTGCTGAGGCCGCCACCGGGAGAGACGATGGCCAAATGGCTGAACAAGTACTTCAGCCTGGGCAATAGCAAGACCAAGAGCCCTCCGCAGCCCCCGCGGCCCGACTACCGGGAGAAGCGCAACGGTGCCGGCAGCGCGCCCCGCCCCGAGGGGCCGCCGCACCTCCACCTCCACCACCACACCTCGCCCGGCTTTTCGCGCCGCCGTCTGCGCGACGACACCAGCGACCTGCTCCGCGCCTACCGCGCCCAGAAGGACCGCGACTTCGAGGACCCCTACAGCGGGCCCGGCTCGTCCCTGCGCAAGCTGCGCGCCATGTGCCGCCCGGACTACTCGGCGCCCGAGGACCTGGGCGAGGCAGCCCTCAAGGCTTCCTCCTCCTCCTCCTCCTCATCGTGCTGCGCCACTCCTCCCACCACCGGCTCCCCGCACCTCTTCCGCAGCCACAGCGAGCGCCGCCCGGCGACGCCACCCGACGTGAAGTACATCTCCCCCAAGCACCGGCTGATCAAGGTGGAGAGCGGCGGCGGAGGCAGCGACGGCGCGGGCAAGAAGCTCAACAAGGGCTCCAAGCAGCCGACGGTTGCTGCCCCCTCTGTCATGAAAGATAAAGTAAGTGTTGTGCTCCTGGTTCCGCCTCTGTAGGGTAGGTAGTGGGGCTGGGGCTGCGTTATCACCTGGAAGGATTTTTGGCGAGGGGATCAGCTACTCCACATCTGGAGTTGCCCTTGTTCTCAGCCATCCTTCATTGTGTGGCCTGGCCCTTTTTAATGTCTCGGGGCATGCAGGGCATGTGCAGGAGTAGGACGTGAAGTGACGGTGCCATGTCCTTTTGGCTTTGAAGTTCACCTTCCTTCTGATGGGACAGGTTCTCAGGTGTGTCTAGTCCTGCTTTGAGCACAGTTCACTGCCAGCCTCATGATGGCTACCAAGGCTCTCAGTATGCCCCTGCAGAACAGGACGCGAGCAGTTTTGGGGAGGCCTGGGGAGCGCTGGGGGCCCTTGAAAAGCCTTGTGCTTGTGACCCTAAATTGAGGCCTCAGCCCCACTGCATGTGGTTTAGGGCAGTGATATATGAAAAATAAATTGTTTTTACGGAGACAGTTTGTCATTTCTTTATTTATAAACTTTTTTGCCTCCTTCAGTGTCAAAGATGAGGAGTTTCAAAGTCCTGTGTGACAATGGCATGGCAACTTCCATGATAATTCCATGATATATGTTTCCAACTGGCCGGTAGCTGAAGCAAACTCCATAACCCAGTTGCAAATGTTATCCTGTCTTTTACTGATCATTCCCTTAAAATTTTAACGAAACATTCTAGACACAACACTGGAAAGCTGGAGTTGAGAACTCAGGTTAGAGGGGAATAGCATTAATTGTTTTTTAAGCACAGCACATCCTCCCACCTGTGTTTTGTGAGTATAGTTCAGTTTTTCTCGTGTATTGGAAATAAATGTTTCTCTGTTTTGTTAATTGGCGTTTTCAACTCCAGGTTAATAGTCACATCTCAGGAATTTCAAGTATGTGCTGAATGTTATCAGTTTAAATGATCTGTGTGTAACTGTTTAAATATGTGACATGTTGCATTGCCACACTTCCATGACAGCTTGATTAATTAAATCTGTCCAAGTGGAATTCCAAAGAAATATGCTTGTAACAGTGATGATATAGGGTGAAAAGTCTAGGATTTATTCTATTATCTTAGTAGGTGTTCCTGACTGGACGCAACTTCCTTTGTGGAAGTAATTGATTAAAAGTTAGCATCTCGCTATGTTTTACCGTATGTTACAATTTATTCAGTCTTCTTTAAATTTCCTATGTTGACACCAGGTATCTTCTTTTAGGGAGCACCTTTCAGGAAAAGCAACTGCTTAGGGCAAAATGTATCTTTCTTTTTTTAAAATCACTGTTCAATTTTAGACCCGACTGAAGCAATTTTCAAATCAGAAAATACACATTTGTTGCTAGGTAACCTGCTGCTTTGTAATAGTCATAAATCTGTATGCTGCTCCCAAGAGCTTGTTGAAGGTTCTGAAACTTGAGGGCAAAAATTCTCAGTCATATTCGGATTTTCTTCCAATTATTGAGAGAGAGAACTACATGTGACAAGTGGGAAATCTGAATATATCTGAGAAATAAGATCATCCCTCTGCCTCAGAAAGCCAACTGTGCCTGCCTGCAACAGCAGTTGTATGTTAGAGGCAATGTAGCTTGCCTTTTGTTCAATTGTGTTATTTTATCCCAGCAATGGATGTGCAATCTCTTATTTCACAGCCCTGAAATGCAGAGTTTGACAGGCAAAATTGGTAAGCAGATGTCATAGTGGGCTGCAGGGAGCTGGTTCTCTTCTACACCTGTGATTCACTGAGGAAGAAAAATAGGGAATTTAGTTAACTGAATATCTGTAGTTCAGCAGTGAACAAAGCAAGTGAAAATAAACTTCTCTAAGAAAGATATAATAAGGAAGGTAGTAAAGATGGAATAAAGCCCCCCAAAGCTAGAGGTCTGCAGTTCAGAAGAATTCACAGATTAAATGCTTAAAACATTTTTAAAATCTCTTGTGTTACATAGTATAAGCTAGTAAACACTTCAGGAATGAAATAAATAAGTGCCATATAGTTCTGTCTTCACAGAAGTAAGTTATAGTGTTTAATGATCCAGTAGTGGTGTTAAATGCTTGTGTTTCATCCCAGCATCGCTGTGTCAGTGTTTTGGTTAGTTTTTTCTGATTTAGTCTACAAGGATAGAGTGTTGATGGAGAAGTGAGAAGTTTCAACAAATTCAGTGAGCAATTCTATATTTCTGTGGTTTATCATCAGTAAAGAGATGGCTGAAAGAGTTACTGGAATGGGAGGGAGATTCAGGAAGGTGCTTGTTTGGTGTGGTTACTTTAAAAAGGGCAAATGGCAAGGTACGGATAGTGGCAGATGGATTTGCTGAAATTCTCAGAGGAAAAGAAAAATTGTAAATTAGCTGATTTAGGGAATAAAGGGGATGGAGATTTAAAGCAGAGGCACACATGATTATATTTTGCAAGATTTTAGACAAAGGCTGGTAAAGCAACCACAGAGATGTAAAGTATGTGGGATCCAGGAAGTTTTGATTTGTAGCAGTAGAAATACCAACAAAAGCTGAAGCAGACAGACCCAGATCGCCATACACCTTTTAGTAATGAAGTGACCTACTTCTGTAACAGATGCCCAGTGAGAATCCTATTTTCCAGATGTCTTTGAATTCAAGTTGGGTGGAATTTTTTTATTATTTTGGTAATACAATTAGGTGGGTTTGGGGACTTTATCTGTGATGTTTACCTTCAGACAAGGGAGAGCAGGATGGGTTAGAATTCATGGCTGAAGCAGTTTAGATCCTCCAGTATGGTGGATAAAGAAGTTATTGGCTTAGTAGCTTGCCACAGAGAAGCTAGGGAGTGTGGGCAAGTTGAAACAACATGTGGTTGTATTCTGGATCAGTCTGCCATCTCTTGAATTTGTGTAAGAATAAACGTGGCATGTGTTTTAAGACCAACTCAATAGGCGAACCACTTGTGAATCGAAATCAGAAGAAATAATCTGAAGTCTTCCTGAGTGATTGTCCTCTATCTGGCATTGTGGTGCATGTAAATCCATGAAGTAGTAACTAATTGAGAAGTGTCTATGTGAAGGGATACTTCAGATATGTTTTCACCTATTACATACCTAACCATATCTCTGCCAGATTTTGCAGATGGAGAACCTGGGATACTTCCCAAAAACAAGTTGTATCGTACTTCATTGCAGGAAGTTAAGATTTAAAAGTTGGGGTTGTAGCATATTGTCCTTTAAAAGACGTCTGTTTCATAAGGAGCAGCATTTTGCACTGTCTCTGTTCAGTGGAGAGAGAACAATGCAGCAGTTCGATATATTGAATGCAGAAGACACTGCAAGTTGCAAGATCCATTTCCACAGGTGTTAAAGAATTTTTTTGACATTAATCTCTCTTCTCCATTAGATAGGTTTGTTGGCACAGGTCAGTTGTGGTATCTGGTAGTGCTTCAAGACAGGGACTCTGAACAAATAAATCCTTAGGCAATTATACACTTAAAATCCAAACTCCCTGTCCCTCACATCACAAACACCAACATCGGGGTCTAGGGTCTTCTGACTTCGGGTTTGCTGTTTTGTTACCAACTGCTTGCTGTGTGTTTAGCTGATTCTGCAGTCCATGTTGTAATATGGTTGCTGCAGTCCATAAGCTGTGATCTATTATTTTTTAAGTAATATTTAAAATGCTAGCTTTTTCCAGTTTAATTATTATTAATATATATATTGTTAGTTCCAGGCTGTACTATAATCTCTGTTCAATTTACAGATTATAACCTTATAGTTTAAATGAAGTTCAGTCTACAGCCTAACAATTCTAGCTACTTTTGACAAGCAAGCATTTGGCTACTTTAAAATAGTACAAAATTTTCAACAACAAAGATTGGGACATATCTGATGCAGTGGAGAATAACTCGATTCTGCGCAGTCAAAGTGGATCTAGTGCAAAATCATGTGAATGTTGTGTGGCAGCAGCAATCAAGCAGGCAGCTGTTCAACCAACCAGGCAACTGTTCAGGAGAGCAGAGCTGCTGACTTGATGTATAAAGTTCTGAAAACACTACCTATGCCTAAGAAACAAGTGCATTTGCACAGGACTAGTGAAGTCTAGCTTTTTGAACTTCTAACATCTTGTATAAGAGTGATTGGACTCCATACAACATTATTAATGTCTTTATAGTGTTAAAATAATGTTTTAGGCTTGAGCAGATGTTAGTCTTACTTCCATGGAAGGTCTATATTTTATTCCATCTTTAAACTATGAACAAGCCACGTGCATTTAACAGAATCTTGCAGCTGGTATTTCAAGGTGCTCTGAGAAAACACTTGAAAGATGGCTAAGCAGTATTTGGGTTATTTATATCAGAGAATTTCTAGTGATCCTAAACTACAAATGTACCTCAACAGCTCATTCCCATGTTTAGTCCATTGCACTAGAGTGTTAAGCTGCCTCTCCATACAGTTGGTTCTACTGTGAAGCAATCTTCTTCTACATGTGCTTCCCATTAGTATATGCTGCTGTCTTTGAGTAAAAGAAGAAAAAAAATACTCATGGCTGCTGGTTTTGCATGAATTGCTTAGACAAGGTCGTACATAAAGGGAGCAAGTTTTTTGCATATCTCTGTTGTTACAGGGCAGCTGTAATGCAGCTAGAAATGTAATTTTTTTCCCTTACGTCAGTCTCATGATTAAGAGACGACGGCAGTCTTGTGAACAGGAGGATATTTAGATATGACCTGAGCCTTTGGAATCTCAGTGACTTGAGGGCTTTTTTGGAATGATGCAGTAGGCTGTTCAGTTACAAGTATGCCGAGCATCTGCACTGTATGCACAGCTTGGAACACTATCAGCTTTGGAAGCTGCCCAAATTGTCAGACTTCTGGGCACAAAGAGATCCAAGCAGAGAGAGACTATCAGGAAGCAGTTGGAAGACATGGAGGTTTAAGGAGGGCGAGGTAGACTTCTGGAAAAGTGTATTGTGTATACCTTTGCAGTAAAAATCTCAAGCCCACTGTAATAAAGTTCCTTATCTACTGCGTTCAAGGGGACAGACTCTGTTCTAACTAAAATACGTTTATTGAACTATTTACTGGCAGAGTAGTAGTAACTGTACAGCTTTCATGTGGCCTTATTCTGTAAAAAGGCTAATACCTGAGTGCGAATGACCAGAAGGGAATGTGGCAGGCTGGTGGACCTTTGTCCAGTTTCCACCCCTTTCCATACAACTTGTGTACCTAATCACTATGAATTGCTCCCACTTGGCCCCCAATGATCATACTGCATCGCTCTTTCCTCTGTAGATTGCTATGGCACATAAAAACATCCTGCAGGGTTCCTTAACAAATTAAATTTTCATCTGTAAAAAAGCAGGAGCTCACCGAAAGTGTTAAAAGAACAAATAATAGTAGCAGTGAGCTATGTCCCTATAAATACACTTCTTTTATAATTGTGTTTTTATGTTACTGTATTTAGAATGATAAAACCACTAAGGGTAGGAGGCAAGGAGAAAATTTATTGTTTAACCTCAAAAAGTAGTAATGACCTATGTATGGCTAAATGTTGGATAAGGCTAAGTTGGATTGTGAAACAAAAGAACTTACCTGAAGATGAATGCAGTGTTGAAGTTTCCTTAAGTAGCAGAAGAAGACACGCAAAAAGAGTCAAAATACCAACAGTATCCTAACAGGTTCTGAGTTTAAATATAACGAAAACTGTATGGTGAATACCATGTATTGCCTGTGAAAGGGTTTTTCTAAATTACTGAACTGAGTCCAGAGCAGTCCATCAGTGTAGCACTTACATGTTTTCCGTCCTATGGGGCCATAATGTCCAGGAATGGATTCCAAATGCCTACTTAATCACATCCTCCGATCTGTGTGTCTTACATCTCTGGTATATACACCTACGGTCTGATCTCAAACTGTTGTTACAGCAGTCTACAAGTTTATTTAAGTGAATTTAGATTTTCTTGTTATATATGTTAAAACTATTTGTAAAGTTCTGAAATCTACATTATGTACATACAAACATGTACATAGACAAAATATGATAAATATATAATATATAGTTGCCTTTATTATTTGTTATTTCATATACATAAATGTCTGTATTGCTAAGAAAGAGGTTGTGGACATTCTGTTTCTGGAGACTTCCAAAACTCACCTGGACAGCTTGGTCTACCTTTGGTATTACCCCTGTGTTGAGCAGAAGAGTGGTTTTATTCACAGAACCACAGAAGATGCTGAGCTGGAAGGGACCCACAAGGATCACTGAGCCCAGCTCCTGGCTCTGTACAGCACTATCTCCACCATGTGCCTGAGAGCATTGTGCAAATGCTTCTTGAGCTCTGTTAAGCTTGGTGCTGTGACCACTTCCCTGGAGAGCCTGTTCTAGTGCTCAGCCACTCTCTGGGTGAAGATCCTTTTCCTAATACTCAACCTAAACCTTCCCTGACACAAGTTCCTGCAGGTCCTCGGAGATCTCATGGATCCTAAGTCTTCACGTAACTGATGTTCAAAAACTGCCGTGAAGTCTGTGTTGGCAACAGACTTACTGAGTAAAAATAGCACATTTCATTAAGGACAGTTTTGTAGGACCTTGCTCTGTCGTGCTGGAGTGCTTTTCCCCATTCTGTAGATGAAATTGTGCAGTAAGTGAATGTGGTAAGCTTAGTCTGATGATAAACTCTAATGCAAGTATAGTAGCTTCTGCAACAGCATGAAAGAATGAATAGGGCTCTGTTTAGATTAATTCCATGTGGACACAGCTGGGCAGGGATGGTCAAGAGTGATCAGTGGGAGAGTGTGATACTATGAGGACACTAAAATGGGGCTAGGTGATGGTGATGATCAGCAAGAAGGAATGAATTGTACTTGTTTCTGTAGATTGTACTCTGACTTTTCACATGGGTGTATGTACAGGAGCTGGTTTATGTAAATTTGCATGTGAACATAGAAGCACCAAGACTCCATGCATATCTGAAACAGCACTCTGTTACAGCAGTGGGGTCACCATAAATGCAGCTTTCTTACTACTGCGTGATAGCTCACATATTACTTGCAGACTTTTCTTCTAAACTGTCCAGATGAGGAAAGAGGTCTGTATTACACTATTTACATATCCAGCTTTAGGTAAACTTGCACACCAACAGTTAGCGTTAGGACTGTTGTAAGGTGTGTATGGAAGTAAAACCTACTATAGGCTGAATAAGATTATGCTATTTATTGTGATTCAAAGGGTATTCTAACTCTAAATGAGTAATTAGGCACAGCAAGGAAAAAAGAAAGATCTTGTGGCCAGTTTACCATTGTATTTGCTTGGATCACTGAAGAAATACCTGTTTTTACAAGATTCTTTGCTCCCCTGGCTCAATGACAGTGGGATAGGAGAGGTGTTTGTGTCTCTGAACACCTTTGTACATGCCCTTTCTGGTGCTGACCACTGCCTGGTGGTCTGGCAAAGAATATGGTTTGACTTTTCACTCCTTTGCTGCTGTGTGTCATGTGGTTGTATCCTTAACTAACAGTGTGCTAGGCACTGTTTGGAAGTGGAGGAAGCGATTGGAGACTGAACAGTTGGAACAGCACAGTGGTGGATTCTAGCAAGACATTAGGAAAGGACTGTGGTACAGATCTTCCTGGATAGGTCACTGTTTTTGTAAATGTTACTTTTAAACAGTCTGTTTACACAGAAACAGACATAAGGTGTGGTTTTGGAGTAGTTTTGCATTGTTCGGGAAGTGTGCAAAACTATTTTACAAAATGTATTCTGCTAATGACATTACATGGGATAAAATTTTAATTTTTTAAACTTTTTTTTAAAAAATTTTGTTTTCTAAAGGGAACAATACCTGTTAATTGTTTTTTCTGACCTTCCTTCAATAACTCTTAGATCTACTGAAAAATCCTTGAAGGTGTATTTTCAAATTTAAAATACTTTAGTAGATGGGTCAAGGAAGCACTTGTTTCTTTCTGAGGGGAGAGCAACTGCATGTTTAAACTTTAAGCAGGGGTTGGAAGTACTGTATTGCCTGCTGTGCGAAGAGTGATGTGCATTGCCCTGTGTGTAGCAGTGACACATGTGGGATGGGGGGACTTCAATTACCTCCTGGGAATAGAGGAGAGAAATGGGGGGCAAGGAGGCAAGAACTGTTATTTTTGTTGGCTTGTTAGCAGTTCAGTTCTGTCCCTGTGAATGTGTGGACTTGTAAAAACCAAAAGCAGTTCACCTTCACTGGGCACTAAATCCTATTTTATGTGGTGGAATAGCTGTTGAAATCCTGTTATTAAATACTAGCAGTTCTTTGGTTTTGTTGGGGTTTTTTTTCCAATACCTCACTATCAGTTCACAACACTCTGAGGAACTTTTCTCATCAATTACCTTTTAGACAAGATATTTCAGTCTCTGGAAATACTGCTATGAATAAGGCCTGTGATTCCTTCCAGGGGCAGAACTAGTGCTGATCTTTCAAATACTCAAACTTAGGACTAGGAGGAAACACACTTCATCTGTAGAGTAGTCCTCCAGAATCATACCCTATATTTACGACTTGTTAGCAAGATATTAAAGGTCCTTGATTTATTTTTCCTGATACTTTCAGGAATCCAGCCATGTACAGATCACTCTGTTAGCATGTTTTCCGAGGCTGTGAAATTCATTTTGAATAGAAAGTGGTACTTAGGCTACAGGGAAGGTTATCCAGCAGGTTCTCGAATTCAGTGCTTCATGGAAGAAAACCTAAGTGGAAGTATTTTAATATGAAAAACAAATCAAGACCCAACTTCACAATCTTGCTGCATGCTGGCTGAATTTTGTCCAGGCTTCAACATCAGACATGTTTCTGATGTGTAGTTGCCTGAATATTACATGAAAATACAATTTTTTCAGAAATATCTGCTTCTGAAGCACTGTTTCAGAAACAGTGTGAGACCTGGAGGTTGCTTGGGGTCAAAGAGGGAAATTTGTCAAAAATACCATGTTGTAAAGAAAACATGTTATAAAAAAACCCCCAAATATACCTCCACAAAAAAACCCCAACCAGTACATCACAACAGCAACCAAACAAAATAAGAATACAACTCCCTCCATGCAATATTGTTAGTCATTGTTGCTCACCATGAAGATTAGATGGATAACCTGTCATAGTAGCAAAGGCTGAGGGAACTGGGATTGTTCAGCCTGGAGACGAGAAGGCTTTGGGGTCACCTAATTGGAGCATTCTTGTATCTGAAGGGAGCCTACAAGAAATCAGGAGAGGTACTTTTTACAAGGGCATGTAGGGACAGGGCAAGGGAGAATGGGTTCAAAAAAAGTGTAGATTTGTACTACATTTTAGGAAGAAGTTCCTTACTGGGAGAGTGGTGATGCACAGGCACAGGTTGCACAGAGAAGTTATGGATGCTCCATCCCTGGAAGTGTACAAGGCCAGGTTGGATGGAGCTCTGAGCAACCTGGTCCATCTAAAAGTGTCCTTGTCCATAGCAGAAGGGTTGGAATGGGATGATCTTTAAGGTCCTTTCCAACCCAGGCCATTATAGAGTGACTTCTGCTATAGCTAGGGCCTGGTCTTCTGTGAATACAAGTTCTCAGGGGGGATGAAGAATTGTTATTACATTGTGTTAAATGTGTTAACTTTGATGTTTTCAGAGACATAGTCACATTTTTTAAGTACCCTTGTCTTTGTGTCTTCACTGACAGGCATATTCTCTTGTCTGTGATATTGTAATGCACAAAAGTTGGAAGAGGAATATATGGTCTGCCTTCATATAGTTAAGTATGTTCCTGTCCATGGCAAGGAGGTTGGAGCTAGAGGATGTTCCCTTCCAACCCAAACCATTCTATTATCCAAATAGTGATAATATAGTAATATTAAAATAAATCTCCCATAATAAGTTCCCCAAGGGCCTGGTGGGTGGGAGAAGTCTTTTAGATTTTTTGCTACATGTTGTTTATTATAGTTCCTCGTGGATTCTTCTAAAATAGTGTGCACTTACTCGCAATAGCCGCTAAATTAGGGAAATAGCTAACAGTTCTGTGCTGATGTTACTGTTTTAAAGATAGCTTGATCTTCTGCATTTCCTTTCAACGCAAAAAGGGGATTATCCCTATATTTTCAGTGTGGTGAGTTCTCATTTGTTTCCTTCTTTTTTATTCCCTTTAAATTGCTGGGTTTAGTCAGATAGAGATACCTGTGAATTTATGCAGTTAGGTGTGTTCTTTGGTTTCTTCCTGTGGCTGCATATGTAAATCATGCTTTTGTTTATGCAAATACCTATTTAAACTTGTATTTAATATGATAATATTTGTCAGACTGTTTTTTTTAAGGCTGTACAAGAACAAAGAGTATGCGTCAACAGTGAAGCTTGCAGCTTAGTTAATATATAATAGAGGGATAAACCAACCACATTCAGCTTGTATTTCATTTTTTGGGGGTTGAAGTAATTACTGGGTTTTTGATCTTGTATCTGTTGATTAACTTTTTAGTTAGAGTTACAGTTTTTAATTTGTCAACTCCTCTGGTAACTGTGCTGTACTCTTTTTCTCTGTCTTCTAACTAGCAACCTGCTAGGAAGAGTCCTTGCAAGTGTTCTCTAAATTCTTTTGATGACTGCACTTCTGTTTATGTGTTAAAGCTTCTTTTGCTTGATATTACTGATGCCTCAGAGTACTACTCTACTACATGCACAAAACCAGAAAATAGTATCTTATGTGTATGGGATGCTATAGAACAGGCTTGAATAGAGTAGGAATCAGCAGTTGTAGGAGCTCACAGTCCATGTTCAGAATGTAGATCTTGCATTCCATCAAAAGAGAAGCCACAGGTCTTTGGCAATAGCCTTGACAAATGCAGCTGATTTAGACATTAATTTGGAATCTGAATGACTGCCTTCTGGAGATTCCTGATAGCAGTGTTTTCATTTTGACAGATAGGACCTGTGAGGAAGGTGGCTGGATTTAGCAGAGCAGGGAACCAAATTAAATGTGTCCTGCTCCAAAGGTCAGCCTCTGTGTCTGAATGCGATCTTTAGCTGTGCTTATAAAATTTCAGCATGTTGCCATTCCTCTGATTGTATCCAGTGTGGATGTGGCAAGTACAGGATTGGATCCTGGATAATCTGTCTAGCTAAGACTCCTAGAAGGGGTACTTTGGTAGACAATGGGTGCTGTCCATTATCTGCTATTTCCTGTCCAGTGTTTGTCAGTCAGTAACAAGAAAGATCAGTTTGGAGAGTAGCTGAACGAGTTTAGCCATTTGCCTTGGAAGTGCACTAAATCAAAGCTGTAGAAGGGGCACTGCATGCATGCCCTGACCTGGTATCTTCTGTGCTGGCCTTGGCCTCTGGACTGTAGAAAACAAATGCCTAGCTGAGACCAATTTGCTGGGAAGTGCTTGAAAGGTTGTTGTGAGAAATATAAACAAACAAAATGCACAGCAAATATGTCTTTCTGGAAAGCTAATGAGCTCTGGTGACTCTGGTGACAGGGGCACACTGGTTGTCACATGGAAAGGCCTGCTCCTACATGCCTGTGGGGAAGAGGTGGCAGCATGGTGTTCTCACAGTGGAATCTTCCCTGTGTGGCATGGAGGTGATCAAGATCATGATCTGCAGAGGCCCCACTGCACACGCAAGGCATGCATCTGTGATATTTGTGAAGAGAACTTGTGTGTAATATTGGCAAGCTTTTTCTTTCTGAGGATAGCATGGAAGGGGTATGAAGTCAGTCTATTAATACCATCTGTCATGAAGCAAGTGTTTTGTTTTTTGTGTACATGACGAGAAAATTCAGATACTCAGAATCTTCTATTTCATCAAGAGACTGTGTATTTTTTCTAACCAAGCATAGAGGCTCGGAAGGTGAGCTCATTAAGATAAAAGTAGGTTATATGGAGGTGGCAAAAAAACTTGCACAGTAGAAACTCTTTTTCTGGTTGAGATGTCTGAAAACAGGAAAAATAATCCTTTGAAATAGGCCTGTCAAAAGGAGTTCAGACATTTACAGTAAGTATGTTATAACAGAACCAGCAATCCTACTCATTTGAGGTTTTCAGGCAGTGGGGCTTTTTTGAAAGAAGTACAAATACTTGAGATTTCCTAGAAGTGGAGAATTTATAGCAGTTAGCAATTATAGAAGAAATCAAATTCTGGTGCTGGCCAGCTGCTACATCTAGGCTGAGAACTGCTGAATTTTAGTATGTATGGAAAGAGTAACGGCCAGCTGGGGAGTCCTCTGACAGCTCAGCATTGTAAATCCACTTGTAGTAAGACATACAGTTTCAGGAACGGTGAAGCAGGCTGCTCTTTCTGCCTGACAGAGTGCTGAAAAGTGGGTTTGGGATTTGCTGTGGGAGAGTGTTTAATTTGGAGTTATTTGGCGGGTGGTCTTATTTGACAACATCTTTCATGTATAATTTGCCTCCTCATATACTTAGGGCAGACGGAGAAGAAGAAATGCCAAGAAGCTGTGCTAAGTCTGCCTTCTGTTTCATGTTCTAGTACAGTTATGCAAAGGATTGGTATTATGTGTCAACGTTTGCAAAGGAGAGCAGCACAGCGCACATGCTCCCACCTAGCTGCTCCTGACAGGGTCAGAGCAGAAGACAACATGGATGGCGTTTCAGCTGCATCACTTTTGGAAATAAAACTGCCCTTTTAGGAGAAATTACTGCTGCGTGATACACATTGTCGTCTTTGTCTCAAGTGCCTGCAGCTGCTGTCACTTGATTTGCTGCTTGGGCATATGTTGCCAGATGGGGAGGAGGGGACTTCTCTTTGTGTTAACTGTTTTTCAAAATAATGAGGGAGTAATTTTGGACACCGAGTGAAAGAAGGAATTACGTTTTCCTCTGTCTGTGATCCATGTCAGTCTGGTGATTTTGATGGGAAAAAAAAGCTTCCAGTCATTTTAAACCTTTGAGTGGAGAGAAACACAATGAAGATAAAATTAAAATGTCCATCTTGGTAGTAAAATAAGCAAAATAAGTAGTATAAAATTGCAATGTGCCCACGTTACAGGGCCTGGGTAATGACTCTGAAGTGTGTTAGATGTTTTGTTTCCTAATCTTGAAGGAGATCTCTGCCTTTCTTAATAGAGTGTTGATTTATTCCATGGCATTTGTGCAGGTGTTTGATCTGTGAATACTTGTGTGTCCTGTTTTTCTTCTCTGACTGGTGGGGTATGCTGGCAGCAGGAGACAGAAGCAGATGCAGCTTCAGTCTCTTAGCTGGAAGTGTACTCCGGGTTCTTTGTTGAAAAGATTGAAACTGTTGGATTAGCACTGTGCTGTAAGTCTTCCTAGTACTGGTCTTAACAACGTGCAGTAACTCAGTTAATTCATCATAAATACAGTAAGTCTTCAGGGCAGAGTCCTTTAGGCTTGCCCTGCTTTTGCTGCTCATCACTATGAGTTGGACAGGGTGATCTCTTCTGGTTCTTTCCTACCTGAACAATCTTATGATTTTGTAGGATTCTGATGCTGAAGCCTGCCTCTGCTTGCTTTGTTTGCTTCAGATTATTTTGCCTGCTGTAGATTACATCTCTGTGCTCTGCAATAATTCTCATATGAGTATTTCTGCCTTTGCCCCAGTCCCCTTGTCACATCCCAGAAACAAAGATTAGCTCGACCACTTCAATTACAGGAGGAATGATTCCTGTGGCTTTAATTGACTGATAAAAAAACCTGTATGTGGGTCCTACATAGCATACAATGATTTTGCAGTGGTCACAAAAGCATAGTAATGCAAGGTCAAGTGTGAGATTTTCTAAGCTCTTCATATTTTTTTAGTCTCCTAGTGGAGGAAGAAAACATGTTCTGGCAGATAATTTCTTACTGCTGTCTTTTGTCTCAGTTCACAAAATATAATTAAAATTATGTTCCTTTGAGAGAAAGAATGGTGCAGATGGGTTCGAGGATTTCAGTTTAGTCAAAAAGTTTTTGTGTCTTTTTTTATCGAGACCCAAAATTGAAAGGCTTCTTATTAGTGCAGTAAGAGGAGTAGCCTTAGAATATTTATTTTTAAAGTTTCTAGCGTTATTTTCAGTTGCAGTTCATAAGCCTTAAAAGCAGAGGAGATGAAGTATGTGCAATGGAAAGAATACTTTTTTTTCCTGAATATTAGCAGACGTCTCTGAAAAGATTTGTGCTAGACTGAATTTGCTGACTGGTTGACTCTTTCTAGTTTATCCATCCCAGTTATTCCATTGCTTGTGATAATCAGAAGTCTTGAAATCTTTTTGACATGGAGTCTGCCTTTATGAGGTTTCCAGTATGAAATAGGAGCACGCTTCTATTTCAGTACTACTTTGACCTATTGTGTATTTAATTGTGTATTTATCCCCTGAACCAAGAATCTCTGTACTCTGAAGATGGCATAGGATGCAGCCGTGTGAAGCTGTTTTTATTTGCTGATCGGATGTCATTGCCTTCTGTTTTGCACATCTGACTGGAGACTTAAGTAACAGTTGCCTTCCTGTCTTTCAGGTATTGATAGCTGATGACTACTCAGATCCCTTTGATGCCAAAAGTGAGTTGAACAGAATGGGCAAAGGGGAGAACACTGGTTATATGGAACCATACGAAGCCCAGAGAATAATGGCTGGTAAGAAAAGACAGTTGCATGTGTGAGCTCCAGTTGCATGGCAGCTCACATGTATATTATAGCTGCTATGAAACAGATATGTCCTTTGGCATGGAAAACTGTGTTTCTGAAGATGCTTAGGTAGGCAGCAGCAAGTGCCATGGAATCATTGCATTTTCCTGCATATGCCTTTATGCACTCTGTACCACGCTTTTAAATATAGAAGTTTTGTACCGTCATGTGATAAGATGAAAAATTAAGAGCAATGGGAGTTGGAGTGTGTAATGCTCCTCTTGGCAACGTGAAGGTTGTGTAAATGGTTGAGCTGGCCAAATCATGATGTTGTATACAAGTTATTCCACATAAAAAGAGTTGATCAGCTTGCTTATGGACTTTTTTCCTCAATCAGATTCGAACTTCTTAGTGTCAGACGAGGGCTGCAGAGCTACATCTTGCTGTAGCTTCCTTCTTTCCTTCCTTGCTTCTCTGGTGTTTTTCTACCAGTAGTCAAAATGAGACACTATAGGATGCCTGTGAGCCATTAATTGCTGATCTTGGTAGTGTCCTTCCTTTTCTGTCATGTAGGGAAGTGCTTAGTGGTGATGTTGTTGTACACCTTTGGACTATTTGATCCCCTTGTACTGGCATTATGCAACTCTATTTTCCATGTATTTTCTTAATCAGGATCAATATCCTATTGTTGGCTGTGCAGTATGTAAAATGTTCTGAGGTATGGGGACATATGTATTTAATCTGACAGTTTGACCAGGCAACATATATCTTTGTGCAGATCAAATGAACATTTCTTGGATTTGTACAGCAGGTCCTTTTTTTCCTCATTTTGTGGTAAAAGTCACTCTTGTGCCTGGTTAAGTTGATTGTATGCTTTCCTTTTCTATTGGCAGCTCCTGTTTTGGGCCCTCAGGAAAGATTAATCAGTGGGGGAAGATGAGGCTGTTGGATGCAAAGATCCTTTTTTCATGCAAGTGTTCCTATTTTTCTTTTCTTAAAGCATTTCTGAAGAGAAACACAGGAAATTACGTGGAAACACGTAAAAAATTTCTTTGGAAGTTTTCAGTACCTTATAGAAGGGCTGGGAACTGTTATTTCTCATTAATGTAAATCTATTCATTATAAGTCAAGGAATTTATCAGAAAATCAAATTAGTCCAAATAATTTCTTGCCCTTTATACAGCAGTGATTAGCATTTGTGATTTAAACTATTAGGTTTACAGTGCATTTGCTTGTTTCTTCCTGAAGTTAGGACTGTAGTTTACTCTCTCTCTTTTTCCATGTTAGCCTTAACAAATGAGATATTTAGTAGATGATATTGGATGGCCTAGCTGCAGTAAGGGACAGTAGATTTGTGAGCCATTGCAATTACAAGACATCCTTTTGCCTAATTGGTGCTTGATGCAACTGATTAGCTGTTATATCTGCTCCATGTTATTAAAAAGGAGACATGAGGAGCTCTCAAAGAAGCTAAAGGCACTTTTGAAAATAGGGTTTAATTGATTGTAATGATAGAGCAAGTGTTCTGAATATTCATGTGACTGAGCTAGAAGATGATTGATATACCTGTGAAGATGTTTAGTGTTTTGATATGTGGATATTTAGTTTCCAGTCATCTTGTCCTAATGTGGATAGAGAAGGTCTCCCCATAAATCTCCATAGCATCAGGTTATGTTGACTATATTCAAGCACATGGTTTTATGTGTGGAGATTTTTTATTGCTCAGTTGTTGCCTTTGCACTTTACTTGATAAATGAAAATCCAAAGGCATCTTGTTGGAGAGTTTTTAAAGGTTCTCTTTATATTTACCGGGTGAGTTCTGTTATGTATCTAATCCTTTTGAAGAAGACCTTTTGACTGAATTTTGACTTGCCTCAAAATATTTACTGGTTTGCTATGTTCGTTAGTTTTGTGGTCTGATGAATAGAAGAACAATCGGATGGCTGTTTAGCCTGACTGATCTGATTAAATCCTTCTGATTGCATTTAACGTGGCTTGATCCCAGAGAGAGGGAATTTGCATAACCCTGCGGAATGCCCTGTAGGAGAGACAGAAAGTAAACCAGCTTTTTATCAGTTATTCCATGTTTGCTGAAGTACCCTAACTCTTGAACTCTGGGAATCTGATGTAAGGGTAGTTGAAATACGACCCTAAAACTTCTGTGTTTGTGCATCTTGAGTTAGTAGAAAATTAGGCAAAAGCTAGTGTCCATATGAAGTAAGACCCTATGATTTTAATATGGGAAAGTAAGCTTACACCTGAATAGAAATGCATGATGTCTGAAGTAACATTTTTATTCAGAGTTTATCCTTTCTTCCTGTGGTCTTGCAGTTGTCAGGCAGTTTGTTCTGAGCTGATGTTTAATTTAAAAGATAGTCCCTGGGTTATTTCAATTAATTATTGAATGATCTGTCTGTTCTCATGCCATTTGTGGTTGGAATTGGGTTCATTCAGGCTGAAAATTTCTTCTGCTGATAGTGTCCCCCAAAAATACTGTCTCCCCAGATTTGTGGTTGTGATGGCTGGAAAAAAGAGCGACCTTTATGACAAGGTTTGAAAAGACTTCTCAAAGAAAGATTTGACCTGAGGCTAAGAGTGTGTTGATTAGAGTGTTGTTAAGAAGCCATCATCTCTTGTCACCCAAACACATCTGCTGTGGTATTGATATTCATAGGTGTCTGTCCTTTCTCCAAGAAATCCATGCCAAAGGTTGAGAGAGAATCCCTGGCAATCCAGTTCCTGAAGTGCAGTGTAGTGGGTGTCTCAGCTTGGCTGGGTGTGCACCCAAAGCCACAGCAACAGTTGTTGCATCTCTGCTTTGTCGACAGCCTGTTTGGATATTTGCTGTCCCAGAATAACTGCGTGAGTATAAGGGAAGTTCTCTGTTGTGTACGATGTGAAATATCCCGGACTATGAATGGAGTGAGATTCTTGACTGGCTGCTACCAAATGTGCATGACAGCAATAGAGATAGCTGTGATGCTGATTTCTAAGGATCCTGAGTAGCAGGTGGGTGCTAACTTCTCCCGTGGTGTCAGTCTGTAGCTGCTGCAGTGACATGTGGCCTGTCACAAAAATGAGCCTGTGCTGTTTTACCTAGACTGCAACCAAGCATTACTGCTTGGATCAGGTGTAGAATGTTCTTCATGCTTGAGAGCAGCAGTGGCTGGAGATGCTGCATTTGAACAGAAGTGAATGGCTGAGACACTGTCAGGTCAGAGTGCTGTGATCATAACATCCAGGCTTCTCTGTCATCTGTTCCTTGCAGGGAATGCTGGGGGAAGAGAAATTAGATTCAACTTGAGTATTTACTCCCATCAGCCTGTCAGATCCTGGAGAGGGGTCTCTTTGTTTTCTGTGGTAATCCCCTTTCTCTGAGAGGAGGAAAGGTTTTCTCAGATCATGGATATGACTATAGCTATGGCTGGAGAAAATGTGTGCATTTTTTGTCTTTAAAATTCCCTAAATGTCATAATGCCCTGTTCTTGCTATAGCCTTATGGACATGCCTTTCCTCTTTCTCCTGACAGCTGTGCATGTTGACACAGCTCTCCCAGGCTTCTCTTCCTTTCAGAAGGAATTAACACCTGAGCTCAGATTGTGTGAAACATTTGCAATCAAATGCCAGGTCAAGGCTGTCTGTATCACAGCCTTCTGTGTGCTGCACTGTAGAGTGCGTCTAAAACTTGCCTTTGGAGAAGGATGCAATTTTGGATCATCATTCGGATGGAGATATGCTGGTTGGCAAATTGTTGCACAAAGAACTGTGTTGTTTTAAGGTATAGTAAGGAATACTGGCAACAAGAATGAGTTAATAAACTGCATTTGTTGTCCTACTTGGTGCTTGGATTTGAAGAGAGCACCTTGCTTCCAAAATGAGATATTTTATGCCCTGAATAACCTCTAACATGAGGTTATGATGTCTTGAGTATGAAGCACCTTGCATGATACATGCTCTAGTATAAAATTCAGATTTCACAAGAGTGAAGTCAAGGTAATTTTAGGTCTGATTTGGAACCACATTATGGAAAATGGCTGGGTAGGGGGTGGGGGTGGGGTGGTTTGGTGAGAGAGGAAGCATTATTGGGATGTGTGTGTTGGCAAAATGACTTCTGTTTTTTCTGGATCAGGAATTGCATCTTCTCTTCTGTAGATTGGTCAGGAAAGGAGAAATAGGGAAGGCTAAACCCTTAAGTTAGGACAGTGATTTGAAAGGTGAGTAAAACATGTGGTATATCAGTGCCTTGATTTCTCAGAGATCTAGGAATGCCTCATGTCTGTGCCCAGACAATCTTGATGTACATTACATTTTTCCTTTGCTTTTATAGGTCTGACCTAGGACTGTGCCAGAGACATCAACCTCTTTAATGGGGTTCTGGCCTCTAGTTCATGCATCTGCCTCAAGGATGTGGCAGCCAGGAAAAACTCCTCTTCTTGTGTCTCAGTGTTGGGGGTTAGGTTTTTTCTTTGTGTTCTTTTCTTAGCTAGTGGAATTTTTCCCCATTGAGCTGAGAGGAAAGCCTTGAGGGTTGGTACATCTTCGGTGCTTAAAAAGACAAAGAATCGGCTGGGCCCGGGGGGCAGCTGGGGAGGGGAGCGGGACTTTTTGGGTCCTTCTGTGGGAGAGCGGGACAGACACTCTCGGAGCTGTTTCTGCTGGGAGAGGAGGTTTTTGCCATCATCCAGACGGAGCAGCTGCTTCTTCTGCTGCTGCTTCTTCTTCCTCTTCTTCTTCTTCTTCTTGTTCTCCTCCTCTGTTTGTGGCCTCTGCTCCCCTGTCC
>VWYI01036197.1:0-17066 GCA_013399455.1 Anthoscopus minutus | reverse complement strand
TGATAGCACAAATAGAATCCTGCCATCCTGCTCTTTAAAGCAAGATTAGGACAAATTCAATAGATTTTCTGTAGCAGTGTGTTACGCAAGATCCACGCGTTTTGGATCACCCCAAGCCTCGCGGGGTTTCTGGCTAACCCTTGAGAGTTCCAGGAAGAGCAGCGAGGGGTTGTGTTACACGAATGTCAATCTGGCTTGCCCCACGCCCCCTCTCCTTCGATTGGTAAACTAACTATTCCCTTCCCCTTGCTCCGCCCCGAGGGATAAAAGAGAGATGGTGGGTGGAGGGACGGGACGTTCAACCAAGGTTTCCGAGAAGGAACATCGGTGTCACTAATGGAACTTAATAAAATCGGGACCGAAACCTAAGTCGAACTTCGCATTTTTTCCTTCACCTCATCCAGGATCTGCAAAGAGCTCAGAAGGTAAACGGGCTGGCTTTCTAACTTGCTGGGGGAAGCCTTGCATCCAAACCGCTCGCTGCTGCTCGACCGCGGCGTGTCTGGACTTGTCCCAGCCACGTGTTCTTGGCTCTGCCGCGGACGCTGAGAAGCCGAGTTCTGGAGCAGAGCCACCGGAGGGTGTAAAGCACCCTGATAATTTTCAATAGATTTTCAATTATCAGGAAGGTATGTGACATTCTGTGATAAACACAATAGCCTTGGCAATGTGAGGATCTACTTTCAGCTATTCAACAAATAAAGCATACTTGAAAAAAGATTGTGGCTCCAAATCTGCTTTTGGTAACACACATTCAACTCTCTAGACATTATTGAACTCATATCAGAATTTAGTCCAATTAATGCATTTTTTTCCTTTAAACACTTTGTGTTTCCTATAGCACCTGTGCTCTTCAAGTCGGTCATTTTATGTCAGCTAGTGACAAACCAATCAAAGGACTCTCAGCTACTTCTCAGGCACCCAGCTGGTCATCAAATGCCAGGAAACACCTGTTCTATCAGTCATTAATACTGAAATAGCAATATCTGTTAATAATAGATGAATATTGTCTTTCCAGAAGAGGACTGGTCTCTTTGGCACTAATGTACTAGACAGAATGAGACTTTTCCTTTACTTCATATAATAAAGTCATAAAGAACAGAACCATTTATGTTGGCAAAGACCTCTGGAGGTCACTTTACCCACACTTGGATTCAAAGCAGAGGTAACGTAAAAATTAGCCTGAACTTCCCAAGGCCATGTCAAGTTAGGCACACAGCAAGTGCTCCAGCCCAGCTCCACTGCTGAACTCACTCCTGCAGGAACACTGCTCCCAAGGTGCCCTTACAAGAGTTGTGTAGAAGAAATAAAACATTTTCCTCCAACTTGCTGGTTGTTCTTTTGCCAATATAGCTCATCATACTGTTAGCCTTCATGGCTGCAAGGACTCACTACTAATTCATGTCCAGGTATTTTTCTATGAGGGCTTCCAAACCCTTTTGGCAGAGCTGCCACCCAAACAATCATTTCCCAGCCTGGACTGCTGTATGGAGTTGTTCCATTCCAGGTTCAGGACTTTGCACTGTTCTTTGTTGGACTTTATGAATTTTCTAATTCTCTTGCTGGTTGATATGCCTTTTCTGCACTATCAACTCATCTCCCTGTTTTGATGTCAATTGAAAACTTTGTTGGGGTTATGCTTTGTCCCATTGTCCAGACCATTAGTAAGAATGTTAAACTGTGTTATATACTACAGGGAATATATCACAATTTCCTTTTCCAGACTCTGCCTCACCTCCACTCCTAACTGCCATCATACAATCTGTCATAGAGGAAAAAAAGAAAAGAAAACAAAATTGGCAGTAGAAACTACAAAATCTCCCTATTTCACATGTGAGCAGCACCATGTGAACTGTGCTATGGAAACAACATATATAACTCAGCCAAAAAAGGATAACCCAAAGTCCACATTAAATAGGTGGGAATATAGCTTTTCACAACTTGATTTTTAATTTCTTAGTGTGTTTTTGTGCAGTGTACCTAACAGCAAAGGATGTAGGTGAAACTGTAAAGCCAGTAAAAATAATAGAAAGAGAGGAGATCAGCCAGAAAAGCCAGTTGTCCTTAAAAGGAGGTTAAATTCATAAATACAGACCATGTGTTAAGTAGTAAAACAAATTTAATACTTACTGAATAGTGTCACTGATATAAAAATAGAACATGTTGCCTCATGCTTAATGGACTATATCAGATTCCAAGAAAAGGTTCTAGATATTTTTGTTAGTTCAAAATAGCCACGTGACACAGAACATTCACATTGCCCCATGTTGGTAAACAATCATCAAAGACAGGCATCTTTTAGAGAAAAACTGAAAAGTGCAAAGTGCAAGAAATGAATTTCTAACATTGGGATGGTGATGAACTCAGTCCATTTGATCTTCTCTCAAACCATGTGATATGTTCTATGTGGCAACCAACAAAGTGATACTTTCCTAGAAAGAATAGAGAATCCAGAGAACAGTCTGTGTTGGAAGGGACCTTAAAGATCTTCTAGTTCCAAACCCCCTTCCATGTGCAGGAACACCTTCCACTATATCAGGTTACTCAGATCCCTGTCCAACCTGACTCTGACACCAGGAATGGGGCATCCACACTGTCTCTGGGCACTTGTGCCCACCACCCTCACAGTAAAGAATTTCTTCCATGTATCTAACCTAACCCTATTCTCTTTATTTTCAAGAGCTTCCCCCCTTGTTCAATCACTAAATGTCCTCGTGCTATCTTTAGGTACTGCAAGGTGCTATAAGGTCTTCCTGGAGCCTTCTCCAGACTGAACAACCCCAACTGTCTCTGCCTGTCCTCACAGAGAGGTGCCCCAATCCTCTGATCACTATTTGGCCTCCTCTGGACTTGCTCTAATATGTGCATGACCTTCTTATGTTGGGAGCACCAGAACTGTAAGCAGCACTGCAGATGGGAGCTCACCAGAGCAGGATAGAGGGGAAGAAGTGCCTTCCTCAACCTGTTGGCCACAGAGCAAAGTCAAACACACAATATCCAAACTCTCTTCCTCCTCCAAGATAGTATCTAGTGAAAACCCTTTGACTTCCAGAAAACGCTGTCTTTACAAACCCTTGTGTAGGGCAGTATAGGAAGGATTATTTAGGTGATGGGCAGCATAATAATCCAGTGATGGCCTTTGGAAGCTACAGTAATCTACACAAATACTGAGGTTGTCTAAGATGTGGCCACTTGTTAAATTCTCTGTGTCTAGGATTCCAACAGCCACCTACTATTTCTACTCAGGATTTCTATAAGGAGTGCTGGGGGAGCTTGAACCTGCAAACCTTGCAGATTGTGAGTGATCATTCTCTGTTTTCTAAGGAAAAGCAAAGTTCCACAGAAAATCAAAGAATATTCTGAGTTGAAAGGGACCCAAGGATCATCACATCTGCCTCTGGCCCTGCATGGGACAACCCCAAGAATCACCATGTGCCTGAGAGCATTGTCCAAATGCTTCTTAAATGCTGTCAGGCTGGTGCTGTGACCACTTCCCTGGGGAGCCTGTTCCAGTGGTCAGCCATCCTCTGGGGGAAATAAGTAAATAAGTAAATAAATAATCAGAACCACAGAATGTTCAGGGTTGGAAGGCACCTACAAGGATGATCATGTCCAAATGTGAGCGCTGTCAGGTATGAGAGGTATTGAGGACTCAGGCTCTGGTTCAGATTTCTCTAATACTAATGTTGCTCAGTGGCTGCTAATACCAGTGTCAACAGGAGGCAAAAAAACTTTTTCTTTGTCCTAGGCTTTGAAAGGGATGGTGGAGGAACATCTACTTGAGCAGTTACAACACCTCATGGTGTATTTGATGCAAGAAAGAAGGACTTGATAAACTCGCCAGTGTCTGAGATTTGCTGTTTTAATTCTGTTCATTCATTGTCAGTTAAATCTCCTTAATTTCCCTTTTAAAATTGATTGTAAATCCTAGATAAGTATTCTTGAGGTTCAAAGCAACTCTGAATTTTCACGTGAGATTTTTTTTTTAAGAAACACTAAGGAAGTTGTAACTATTCATCCTGTTTTTGTGCCAGGTTACTTGGCAAATGCACAGAACTGGGTGGTTCCTTTAATCCAATTTGATGCTTTGCCAAGGTGGGTTATTTTTATTATTAGCCTTCTGTCATGCCTGCTGTACAGGAGTCCAGAAACCTCTCGAGTCTTTGCAGAGCAGCAAGGGAGACTGACTGGAAAAGGAATAAGAAGGACTCAAAGTCAATGGAATTTAAATGATTATGAAGAACAATAAAAACTTAAGTGATTTGATTGTTTAAAATATCTTGAGGACCCTGCCGCATCCAGCACTGGGAATTAATGCTTGCTAGCAAAGTATTTTTATAATTGTCAGGGCAGCCACCCAGAGGTGACTTTAGTGATGAGGTCATACAAAAATAGGTATCTCTACTGAAACAACTGTGTTCACAGTTATGTTGCATCCTCTTTTTTTCATGAACATAATATAAATGTGCTCTAATTTAGATAAGAAAGGAACCAGTCCTGTGAATCAGGAATTTTCTGGGCTTCAAGAAATCATGATCATGCTTTCATATACTTGTGTTCTGTTTTCATAGCAGGAGGGTTGGTATCAATCTCTACTCCAATTCCAATTTATTTTTCTTTTTCATTTATGTCTAGCCATTTCTACAGTAAATCTCCTCACCTAAAAGACTCATAAATAGCTCAGAGCTTCAGTCTAAAATGCTGTAATTCATTTGTAACTCACTGCTTTTTTTGAAGTTACAGAAGGAATACCCAATTTTGTAAATTTTTTTTTTACCAAAAAATGTTGATGATATTTTGGATAAAATACAATTCCTTTGAGGAAATTGTGGTGATCAACCTTTTGTAGCAAAACTTCATGAGGATGCATGACAGGAACTTTCTTCTCAAGCACAGCTCTGCAGAGGTAGACAGCTTCCAGTTCAGAATTTGCTTTACAGACTCAAATATTCTTCATGTTGCCTTCCTACCCTTTAAAACAGGCAGTTCTTTTTGGCCTTTGAAACTTTGGAGTCAATAGAATTATATACATGAGAAGATCAGGCTGCATACAGTGTTTCTGAGGCACAGTAATATAATCTGACTAGCACTTTACCTCTTAACAGTCAGGATTTATGTTTTATTTAAATAGAAAAATCAGCACAGGAAGATCTCCAAAATAAAGAACTGCCTTGGCCTTTGGGAATTCAAAGTCCAGATATTTTTATTTCACATGAACTCTCTGGTAAGTTGGATAAAGGGTGAGTATTTTAAGATGTATTAGTCAACAAATGCCAAGTTAGGTATCTCATTAATTTTTAAAGTATCTCCCCTGTTAACTTTTTATCAAAGTACCTGCTCTACCATATTAGGTTTTGTCTGTCTTATGTTATATTAAAAATAAGGAAAATAAAATGAATAGTGGCTTACGAACAAAAGCTAAGTCTCTCAAAGTTCAGAGATTCAAAAAGTTAAGGGGTATTTACACAGGATCCCATGGGTCTCTATTTTTGGTGTGGTCTTCCTAATATTTCTGTCAAAAACCCCAGTCTTTATTAGGAGGTGGTTCCCTCACACACATTTCTCACTCTCATATTCCCTGCAAGATTCAGTCAACCCTTGTAACACCACTTGGCAAATGCACTGACTGACACAGCAGATTAAGACCATTAATAAAATCCACTGCACAACCAAGCTTCCAATGAGAATGTGCCCCGTGGTAATGGGGAAACTGTCAGTAGTAACTAAAAAGGAACAGCAAATCTACAAAAGGAAACTCATAACCATCTAACCTATGTAGCCTGCAGTAATGACCTAACTAAAATGATTTAACTAAATAATACAATGTTTAACTTTCCTCAGTGAGAAGAGGAAAGAAGAAAGGCAGGCATACTAAAGAATTTAATTTTAGGAAGCTTGCTCAAAGGAACATGAATGCTATTGGTATTTATTTTTATTCTTAGAAATACCTGTGGGATTGATAATTTGCCCTTTAACACTTTCACCATTCCACACATCAAGCTATTTTATTGGAGGGGGAAAGAAATAAATGTGGGATAGGAATATGGACCTCCTTATTTTTCTATTTGTTTTGTAACAGCATGGTCCTCTCGTGCTGTGTATGCAGCCAGAACAGATATTTCACTTTCTATCAGCCAAATGGGAATGGAAAGATGGAACCTTTGTGACATTAGTTTCTGTCAGGGTCATTTAATGGACATCAGGCTAAGAAAACTTTTAAGGAGAGATTTATAAGAAGAAAGGAGGTTGAACCAGAGAGGAGGAAGCAGAAAGATTTATTTGCCATACGGCCCTTATTATATTAGTACTGGAAAGCCTGGACTACAAAAGCTTGAGCAACCAAAACAAAATCAATAGGACCATTTGTATAAATTAAACTTACATTATGTGGCGCAGCTACTGTACACAGCTGTACATTCTTCTTGTAAACAATCTTCTTCCTTGGTTTAAATTAACGTCTGAGGAATAAGGGATACTCAGTCACCAGCAAAATGGAGATAGTCTCAGTGGCTATTACCATGGAAAACAGAGGATGTGGTAGTAGGAAATAAAGAAAAGGAGCTGGGAAAAAACATGCTTTTAGATCCCAATTTTCTGTCACAAGACAATGGTCTTTTTCCATTGACCTTAGGATCAAAGCAGGCTGAAGGAGGACTGAAGGATGAGGCAGGACAGGGGAGGGGTAAGTGGGCCTCTTTCTCAGAATAATGTTGATTTCTGCACATGGGATTTCTGACCAGCATTATTGTACCTGACCGGAGCAAAGTGAAAAAACACGGGTAAAACAAGAATTTATTCACTATGATACTCTATCTTCCTTTTCCTGCCACAAAGGACAGCTCTGTGGCATGCAGAAAGCTCCCTGCACAGAAGGTGTTAACCTTTTGCAGTGACCCAAAATGGGGAAATTACTAAGAAAGGCAACAGATCTTCTCAGAAATTATAAATGTCACTCTTTATTGAGCATAAAGAATCTCTCTTTCTTTACCTTATTTTGCCTTTCATGATCTGTTTTAGCAGTGGGTGATACTGAATTTTTTAGAAAGCAAAGGACTCCAGGGAGAGAGATGTATCAGTAAGAAAAACTGCAAATAAGCCTGTGAGTCACATTTTCTGTTGATCTAAATCACTGTCATTCCAGTTGTCTTCATTAGAGATACACTTGTTTACACAGGCTGAGGACTTTGCCCTGTATTTCCAGGAATTAACAAACAGTGGATGATTCAAAAATTTGTATTGTAGTTCCTATGTTATAACTCTATTATATTTTCTCAGGAGAAGGCGGAGGAGGGTTTTATGTACAGCATCTATGTTGATCCATGGTTATCATTAATCGTCTTTTGATACCTGATACCTCTCTTATTAATATATGAACTTCCCAGCTGTAAATGACAAGATAAATTGATTGACCAGCTGGTAGTTTGGAGATGCAGTATTTCTCCAAAATATCCAATGCTTGAATTGGGGGAAGGGATTCATTTTGCTTTAACTGAGACTCAGCGTTTCTTCATATAAACAGGAGTAACAAAATAAATCTGATTAACACATCTAGGTTATGAAAGAAAAAAAGGCATTTTCCTTTAATTGTAGATTCTGACTTGCAAAACATTTCCTCTCCCCCTCCCCCCAGCACTCACACAGTAGATGTACCTTTGGTTCACTTTCGCATATTTTATGAAAAATGCATGATGAGGAGCAGCAGCGGGCAGCTGCCATCTGCCGGCAATTCCTCATCCTGGGAGAGGGGGCTGTGCGCTGACATTGATCCAGACATTTCAGAGATTGCTATTGCAAATCAAAGTACATTTGGAAAAACAGAACAATAAATCAAAATTATCGGAATCTAATCTGGTAACAGTCTTTCTTTTCGCTATTCAAACTGCAATTCCCTGTCAGATTGACAGTAATCACAGTGATCCTGATCAAAGAACTTTGGTTTCCAAGGAGAAAAACAGAGAACCGAACCTGATACCATGTGCCTCAGGCAGGAATCCTTCTAAAAACTGTTTCTCTTTTTTTATTTAGAAGCCGGGAGGAGAAGTGATGGGGGAAGGAGAGAGCCTGCATTTCTGAAATTCTTTCTTTGTGAATCAGCAGATAGTGCTTCTGGAGCTGGGAATGTTTCCTCTTGGACGGACTCCATCTCCTTTTTTGGTCTGCAAACGCTTGAGGTTAATGGTTGGGGTTGAAGAAGTTGAAGCACATGGTAGTGCTTTGAATATGAAAAGAGGAATTTGCACAATATGGGTGCATTAGTCATTTGCAGTTCACTAATTATCTGTTTTATGTTAATGCTAATGCTCCATGTAAGTAAAGTAAATTAACACGATAACATAAAAGAAGCAATTAATGGAATATATAACATTTGTAGCTTTAATAAAACCAATTTCATTCCACACACAGAGAAAGCGGCTATTTAGGTCTCTGAAATAAATGAGGAGCTTGCTGAAACCTTGCTGCTCTAAGTAACACCAAGGACAGACTCACATGACATAATATTGTTGCCATAGTAACAGGGATGTGCACCAGCGGAATCATGCCCATATATCATTAATTTAGTGCTCTGCTAAACACAAAATAATACCTCTCCTAATTATATTGTGTCTTTGATTCTTAAGAATGTAACACCATTATTACCTAGAGTCAACAGCAGGACCTTTGAGGCACAATGGCTAGCAGAACATATAACTTAACCAGAACATATAGCTTGTTGTACACTTTCTTGGATACAAAAAAGAAACCCCCAAAAAAACCAAAAAAAAGAAAAATAAAAAAAATCCAGAGAATTCACATACACAAGTCTCCCATATCCACAAGTATCCCCTAATTCTCCTATATTTGCCACAGAGGAAGCTAATTGGACGCGTGCCATTTGGCAACATCCTTCTTTACAGTCTTCCTGAGGCTCTGTGATATCAACCACTTCCCAAAGCCTGGAGGCTCAGCTTGATTTAGAACCGCATCTGGTGCTTTTGGGAAGCGTGCTTGATATCAGCAATCACACTGCACACATACAACTTCCCGAATATCACCTCCATACCCAGAATACTCATAGCAGCAGCCAAAAAAGAGGGAGAGGAAAAAAAAACAAAAAACAAACCAACAAAAAACCAAACAGCATAAAAAGCTGTGACTAAATTTACTGATGAGAAAATGCTGATGTTGGTGAAGCCGTGGGATGACTTGAAATATTAGTAATGCTATTAAGTCACCTTAGAGGAAATCACCCCACAGACTAATGTAAAGAAAGGCTGTTTTATGGCACAAAGTGTTTCATTAAGGTGATGAATAGTTTCCAGAGGATCCACAAGTTTCAGGAGGCTGCAGGAACTCACACTCCTCTCAATCCTGTTACCATACCTCTGTCACTAACTCTAATTCAGTCAGGTATTTTAGTGCATGTAGTGGAAACACACCATGTGGTTTTGCTGAAAGGAAGAGCACAACTCATCTCCACCAAGTCGTCAGTGTGAAAATGCCTTCCGGATTTGGAGTCACAGTGTTTTATTTTCCTATACCTTGATCCTCAAGCACATCACACTGCTTCATCTTAAGTGGGTTTGCATGATCAGCTTGCTCATTTTGAATCTCAGCTTCCTTCTGATTTGCAGAAGAAGGCCAGATGATGGGCTAATTTCACATCTCGTTTCTCTGGATGGAAAGGAAATCCAAGAACATGCATCTCCCCAATAACCCTTCTCACATTCCATTCTGGCTGACCCATTTTGCAGGACAGCACTCAGATGCATCTCTCCTGTAGCCATCTTCTAATATCTCCTCGCCAAAAGACGTAAATATGCTTTGCTAGATTCTCTGCTTCTTCAGCCAGGAGAGATGGAAGGATTTTCCCCATTTTCCTTGCCACCCATCCCCATTAACCTCAAACATCTACTTAAAAAAAAATACTGCAGGGGGCTAGGGGGCGTGTTGTTTAATATTCTTTTAGATTAATTCAGTTCGTAACCTCAGTTAAGTGCTTGGTTCTCCTGAGGTGAGACGTAATAATCATCATGTTACTTGTATGTATTGGAGTTCCATTTTTAACACATTTTAAACTCATGGGGGACTTTTTTTTTTTTTTCCTGAAGAGACAATGTAATTTGTATGCAGTTTTCCTAGTGATTATTCTGGGGGACATTTTTCTTCAAACGATGATTACAGTCCTAAAAAGGTTCAATACCTCCCATCACTTCAAGGCATGGATTCCGAGGACCACACTGTCACCTAGTGGAATGCTCCTGCAGTCAGCCCGGCACCCACTAACGGGGTTGCCCGGGAGCTCATGTCCTTGCTGCTGGGCTCTGCTGTGCTGGCTTCTGTTTATGCAAAAACAAAGAATATAAAAAGACAAAAAAAATCCACAAAAAAACCACAAAAAAAAGAGAAATAAACAATTGCTTAAATAAATAAATAAAATCACAGACAAGCTGAAGGCAAAGTCTGGGACTATCTGTTACTGTTGTTATCTCTAAGCAACCAAAAGCATCACTTGTATAGTTCTGTTTGGGAAAAAAAATACGTTCTCTTACACAGGGACTCGTGTCATTCGCAGCAGTGTAAATAAGAGCTGTATGCATGAATGGGTTGGAGTCTCTCTCTACATCACTAAATGAAAATCCACTGCAGGCAAGTGCTAAATTCAATTTAATGTCATGTCCTTCTACTTTCAGTGCCTGTTTCCATTGTATACAGTATAGAAACAGCACGTGACAGAGCTAAGTAACATGCTTTGCTTTCATCTGATTTTAAATTTGATTACTCCAGCTTTTATATTGCTGACGCATAGCAGGCACCTGATTTATAATATGATATTAAAAGGGAAATTACTTCTACAAGTAGTCCTAAGTAGCACTTACTTCTTGCCTCTGCTTCTTCCAGACAGGAGCCTTCTGACAGACCTTGGATTACAAGATGGATTTGCCTAAAACAACCTCTGATTTAATAAATCAGTAACAAGAATAATCAGTAGCAAAATTAGGGTGTTAGGACACTGTACTTTGGACCAGGCTGTCCCATACCTGGCTAGATCCAGTGTTGCCAATGGGTACATGACATTCCTTTGTCTAAGAATCTGGTTGAATATTTCTTGATATTAATCTGGGTAATTTTTGAAGAGGGAGATCACAGGAGCAGGCTGCAGCTTTATTCTTATTACCCAAATGCAGGCCTGTACAAGAATCCTCACAGCTCTTAGTAGAAGACAGATTTGCTTTCCTTGGTGCCCAAAGGGCACAGAAGAGTTGCATTATTCAGTGTTCAGAATGTTCCCAAAAACCTCTAAAATTTCCACTAGTGTTCAGCCAGGCTGTAAGACTCTTTGTGTCCAAGCTCTCATAAAGTATCCTCTAGAGACCGCTTTCACCTTCTTTAGAGCCCTTTTATACCTTACGGATGGCAAAGAGAAGCACTATTATGATGGATTATCTGCTCTTTGCTAGCCTGTGCTGAGGTCCTTTGGATGTGACACCAACAGAACAGCACAGGGTCACTGTGTTTTCTGGAGTCTGGTAGGTCTGCACAGCAAAGAACTTCAGGCACTGAGGAAGGACAATATAGTTCAAACAAAACCAAGTATAGTTTTACAGACTCTTTTTCATGTTTTAGAAATGATTTATATCGTAGTGATTAATAATGATGTTTATTGCTATTGTTTAGGCAAATGTGACAGAACTCTTAGCAGGAGCTCAGCCATAGCAAGGACAAGCAGAAGATATTTTTCCAGAAGAATGAAACTAGACAAAATGAAGGGAAACAAACAGACAAGTGCTATAAATTTAAAAGTCTTCCAATTATGCCATCTTGCAAAGACTTCAGCTTGGTGTGTGCCACAGCCAAACCTTTCCTCTTATTCTTTCAGTATGCAACAAGACCCTAGTGGGGCGTCATGAGGCAAAGATGCCTTTACTTCTGGCATTTAAAATTGCTTTCTGTGAAGTGCCTGGAAGAGAGATTCACCAACTAAACCTCAGTCCAGACACTGGAGGACATCATCATCCACTTGCAAATATTTCTGTCAACAGAAAGAAAAGCTCTATTTTTCAAATTGCATACCCTCTACAAATTACTCCCACAACTGTAATTAGCAACATGCCCTCAAGTACATATAAAACACACTGTAAAAAGCAGAATTTCTCTCTGAGATTTGACAGGGGCACTTTGTGAGAAGCTTACTAGGTTTCTTTGTACTTAAACTAAAAAATTGCATCCACACTAATATGGACATTCTGTAATAAATTCATCACTGAGACCTGAAGCTTTCCCATCACAAGCAGTTGAATTACAATATCATATGCATCATTCCATATGAAAATTAACTGTCCATCTCACACAACATAGTGTAAATCATTTTATTTCACTCTACCTTTAGCCCACCTACACCAAAACCTTTTAATTTCCATTAAAAACTGAGTATCACCATCTCAGCACTGGCTGCACAACTCTGCTCTTTTATGAAACATGATGGTGCTGCATGAATGTCTCTTAATGGCTATGGTCCTCAAATATTCTTTTTAGGTCAGTTCCAGCATCCTGCAAAATCAGTGGAAGTCCTTCCTTTGATTTCAGTGGGAGCTGGATGATATCTGTAATTTAAAAATTACTAAAGCTGCTGGAATTTGAGACAAGCCCTCAGATGGAAATCTACAGACCTCTGAGATAACTTACAATTACTGTATCTAAGGAAGGGTAACATGGGATTTTATTGCATGGCATTTTCCCTAGGTACTTACAGTGAATTATTGAAATAAGACATATGGCTTTGAACAGTGTTACATTCAGCATTGCATATTCTGAACATTTCTGGGTTTCAAATAAAACTGTGTGACATTAAACAGACAATGATGTCTTTTACCAAAGGGTCTTACAATGCTTTAGAAGCAGCAATTAAGCTGGCGAGGTATTTAAGTGGTGCTACAGATGGTCACTAAGGCACAAAGACATTTCCAAGGTCACTCAATAAATCAGTGACAGCAACAGAGCTAAACCCCAGGCAGCCCTGTCTCCCCACTGCAGCCACATGCAGGGCCAGCCTGAGCCTCTGCTCTGTGGTTTCACTGTCCCACCACTTTCTTCTTTTTAATTTCTTGGAGGTTTTTGTGAGTGCTGGATGTTTGGTTATATGAATCGAGCAAGCTAATCTGCTGATGTAAATTGGCTGGATTTGACTGACTCCTGAGCAATGCATCATGTGCAATGCAGCATTTTCATTTAGCTTTGATACAGAATGATGTGAAATATGACAGTTTGATGCAGTTGGCCGCCGTCATGCTTGATTCCTGCAGGTCTGATTTAAAAGACACTGTCACTGACTTCATTGGAGCTATGCCAGTTGAAACCAGCTGAGGATCTGGCCCAGTAATCTCCTACAACATTCGAAAAATACAGAAACAGCTAGAATTTCATACAACAAGAATGACTGATATATCACAAATCATTGTTGGGCACTTTATACATTCAACAGGTTCTTTAACTATTTACCTGCAGTTAAAGATTTGGAATGCAAATTAAAAAAAAATTATGCCTTTAATTTTATGTAAATACATAAATAAACAGAAATTGAGACTCGTTGAACCCAAAGAAGCCAGGAGTAAATGAATATTTGATACTAAATGCTACTTTTAGAACAGTAAAAGAATATTGAAAAAATTTTCACAATGCCCTGCAATGAGACAATTTTAATTATCCATAATAAATGTTTAGTTTAGGTGAGTGGAGAACATTTGCAAGGGGAAACTGAGACTGTGAGTTGATGACTTTGCCTCTGGACACAGACCAGGTTAGTAGCGGAGTAGAGTTTAGATTTTACCATTATTCAAGCCCCCATCCCATATTAATTCCCCCAGAACCCAGGCTTCTAATTTAGGAGGCATGTATTTAGCGACACACTGTCAAAACAAGCCATCATTTCAGGAAGAGATGTGACTGGAATTTACAAGCACCAGAACCTTTGCCATGTTTGATCACCAGCATAAAACTCTGTCTGCCTCCTACTGCCAGATGTCCTCAAACTTGGAATTTTTCCATAAGCATCATTACACAGCCCAGTAAGTCACCATCTCCTAGGTCAGCTCTTCTGAGGTGAAACCCTCATCCACCTTCCACTTACAAACAAGAAAGGGAATGTCTTTGTGGGGTTTTTTACAATTATTACTTAGACTTACATGTCTACCTTTAAAATCAAACCAAATAGCATATAAAGATTGATTAAAAAAGATAAATACTGTGTAAAGATTATGGCCTTTCACATTAGCTGTAAAAATACCTCTCTTTTCTGACTCATGACACAGTATACATGTGGCTATATTCTGAAGGGCAAGAGAGTGTCTGGACAGTAACCAAATGTTATCTCATTCTCTGACTATTTAAAATATTCATTAACACAAACCCAAGCTTGTAAAATGGAATGATTGTTTTAGTACTTTTATCATCATTCATAACATAGCAATTGCATGCTAATGAGCAAGAAATAGTCTCATTGCAAAAGATAACCCCATTGCTGTAAAATATCTGAGGGAAACTACAGGAAGTTGAAACTAACTTATTTCAACAAAACTGTACAAGACAGACTGGAATAAACCAGAAGGCATGTGATGAGTATATTAAAAACATTCCCTTGCTGAAGATTTGTATTCTAGAAAAGTCATAGTTATGTTCTTAGTTCCTCAGACAGAGAGACAAGGATGAGTTCTTCCACACCAAAGCCTCTTGGCCTCATTATGATAGGTAATTGTTTCACGTTAGGAAAACCATAAATATCATTTAACTAATCTGCTTCTAAGTAAATATGAACTTCTGGCATCTATAGCTGTAAGGAAGTAGACTGCAACTAAATCTGGGAGTACATGCAAAAATGAAGAGGTCATCCACTAGGACAGAATTATTCTTATGCTTATTACCATTTTACTTGAAATGCATTTGTAGACATGGTAAATTTTCCCAGATATATCTTCTTGAAACCAAAAGTTCCTTTTAAATTTTTCTTTTAATTCAGATTGTTGATTCTAGATACTATGGGAAAAGAATTCTTGCAGCAATTTAAGCAAGCACCCAGCACCATGTAAACATTTATCCTTCTACAAAGTGTGATGCTACTTTTCTGCAAATATTTCCATCTCTTTTGTGTCCCACATGATTTTTCCCATTTTCTCAAAGGCTGCAGTCACTTTTTATTGCAGTCAGCAGTTTTGTTTGATTTGTAGGACAAATACTCTTAGCACTTGGGGTATCATTCTTCCATTTCAATTTCACAAAATGTACATGGAAATATGCTTATTTCATTGTCTCTGGTACAGAATTCCCCACAGTCTTAAAGGACATAATCTATTGGAGCACCCAAAACTCCACACCTGGAATTCTGTCAGGAAACATATTTCCAAGAATTGATTAAACAAGGAGTTAATTTGTTTGAATAACTAAGGAAAGTTCTCCACTTAAGTACCAAAAACTGAACTGAGAGGCTCAGCAAGGCTTCTGCATATGCTTAGAATTCCACATTAGTGTGGGAGAAATTAATTGTTTGAAGACTAATTTTGTTATTTGTGAGATATATGTCCTTCTGTAGGATGACTGTCATGCTAAAAGTGAAGAAGGCTTTTGCTGGGTTCTGAAGTTGATTGTTTGAATTGTGTCTCTTTGGTAGACATTCACAGCTTTTGAAAATCAAAAAAAAGTCAAGAAACATCATGAACACAGAAAACCAATGAAAGGTTTTAAATAATAATTATTCTACATTTAATGTCAGACCTGAGCTCATTTGCTTGCAGGGAAGTCAAACAAAGGAGTAGTAAATGACAATTAATCCATACCTATAAAGTGAACTGTGACCAGCTGTGTGTTTCAAGAACCTCACTATGTAGGATTTGATACTGGGAATTTTTCACTATGCCATGATAAATGTGATGCTTGTTTACCATCACTGCTTCCTTTCACTGTATACTGACTTCACTCCACTGGAAGTAAATTTGCATCTGGCACATGGATTATAATGAATAGTCATTAAACCTTAATTATCATCTGAATCTTAATTATCATCTGTTTATAATAAATGCTTTGAGACAAGGCAGTGTTAAAGACCAGGATGTATCAATATTTCAAGTCTGAAGACTTGGCCAAGATGAACAAGTGATGGTAAGAGCTGCTTAAAAATTCACAGGAACAAAGCACATGAAACATTGTGGAATGGAAGTTTGCAGTTCATTTTGTAGTAAAGAGAAAGGAACAAAGAAGGAAAGATAAAATTTTGAAGAAGAGACATACTTTGAAGTAATTCCTGAGCTCCTGAAGGTCTCTATCTATTGTTCAAAAGCTTAAAGAAAATTCAGAGTAATAAGGCAATAAAATTATTTGAAGTGTTTCATTGTTCTGAGTAAAAGTTATGGATGACTGGTTTGGGAATGGTGCTCATTCCTAGTGGAGAATTAGAAGAAAATGAGCACTTGCCAAAGCTGTCTCTCAACAAAGCCAATAAATACAGGAGGAGACTCTGAGGAGCTATGCCTTATGTCATCTACTTGTCAGTACCCAGACTGCTCATGTCCGAGGGAGGTGCTTACATCTACTCATATGAATCCCATCCAAGGTGCTTCCTGCACGTGAGCCAAACATGTGAGGCTCAAGCACAGCAGTCAGTCAAGTGCCCAGAGACAAAAGGAGCACTGCCAGGGCTGGAATAATACAAACTGTCCATTCAAAATGTCATAGTTTTAGTGCTCTTGAGAGAGTGAAATAATTCACCTGTTAATTAAAATGAATAAGATCTGACTAATCCCTCCTTTGTAAATCCAACACCCCAATTCTTCCCACTTTCACAATTTTATGAATCTATAAACTGTGTTCCTTGTTTATATTTTTTTAGATTTAAACCCACAGAGGCTGAATTTTTAAAATTTGGTCATATCATTGAAAATGCATGATTCATAATCTGTGTACTTCAGAATATTTCTGTGTCTTACTCCAGTTTACTCTACATTTCAGTCTTTCTCTCTCAAAAGATACCTCAGCAAATCTACAGCCCACAAGTCCTCTGATCTCAGCTGCACCACAAGACTCATGACCATGTTATAACCACC
>VWYI01036196.1:26892-65208 GCA_013399455.1 Anthoscopus minutus | reverse complement strand
GGCGGCACCGACGTGGTGCAGACGGTGACCGGCGGGCTGCGGGACCTCTATCTCCGCAAGCTGCTGCCCCTGGAGGAGCACTACCGCTTCCATGAGTTCCACTCGCCCGCCCTGGAGGAGGCCGACTTCGAGAACAAGCCCATGGTGCTGCTGGTGGGGCAGTACAGCACCGGCAAGACCACCTTCATCCGGTAGGTGAGCCCCGGCGTGCGCGGCCCCTGCTCCCGCGGGCCCGCCCGGGGAGCGCCTCGCCCCCGCCGGCCGCTCGGCCATGCCCGCTGCCCTCCTGCCCGGGGTGGTGCTGCCTGCGGTAAATCCCTCCCACGCTCCGAACGCGCTCCCCCGGGGTGCGGGCCGAGGCCGCGCCGTGCCGGTGACAGGCGGCCGGGCTGGGCACGCTCCCTCCCGGCGAGCAGCACTTAACCGAGAGCCTCCGTGCCGTGTAGAGAACGGTGCCGCTCCCGACCACCTTCCACGCTCTGTAGCTCGCCGCTTGCTTCCCGATCAAGAATAGTATCTGTTTCATGTTCTGCTGGGAAAGTGTAGCCCCGTTGTCTACTTTCTTTAGTTCTTTTAACCTCTGAGTTATTTCAAAGGAAATCCGAGCGCTTCGTGCTAAAACGGTATGACTGCACTGGCCGTGGGGAGGCCCTTTCTTTGCCAAAATTAGCTTAATGCACAGATCGGATGTGATCGTAGAAGGGTAACGTGGCAAGAGTTTTGGGCAAAAACCACGTGGTATCTGGAAGGTCTTTCTTCCGTGTGCCTTTATTTTGATCAATTACATTGAAGAAGCAGAATCACTACTAAGGCAGCTTAACGGTGTTGTTCCTGTTGTAATATTTTCTGACTTTCCTGTATTCCTTATTTTAAGTTTCTTAGTAACTCATTTTTAGGAAGCTGAAGCATATCTTGGGTAAGCACAATACTATGAATCTGTAAAAATTTTGCATATGTTTGAGTTTCCCTCTCACATGCCCCTTACAAATCAATCTGAGTTTTTGCCCAACTTTGCGGAAGACACTGAGGTGTCACTTGGTTCACAATTTGACCTGCATATATCTGAAGATCATTATAGCCCTTCTGTAAAATTTACAAATATTTATCTTTCAGTTCCAAAGAAGACAGGCAGCATTTCCAGAAAGCTGTTTTCTTCTTGCAGTGCAAAAAAACCTACCTCTCCTCTCCACTGAAGCTCGATGTTTACCTTTAATCACCTGAGAGCTTTCCAGACGTTTACAGAACTAATCATGTGTCTTTTCATGTTTCACAACTAGCTAATTGAAGGCTTGAAGTTGAACATGGTTTCTTTACCGATTATTACTGAATTCCCACAAACACACAAAGAGGTGTTGCTCAGAGGAATATTTTTAGAATAGAAATAGGGCTGTAATTAAAAGAAAATAAATTTAGTTTCAGGATCTCCACTGACAGTGCACAAGGTGGTGTGTGGGGGGAGGGGTTGTTGATTTTTGATTTTTCCAACATTTCTCTAGGTACAGTCATTCATTTTCTTCTTTGAAATTAAAGTTGCCTTGTTAGTCTACATATATTTCCAGATAAGTGTTTTTACGTGGCTTATGGACAAGGGATGGTGAGAGCACAGGTAATACAGAGGGAGGCAGAATGGTCAAACGTGTGTGCATACCAGAACTTGTTCTACCTGTCAGCAGTGTTGTTCTGTGTTCTGCAATTCACAGAAAATTCTGTGTCCCTCTTCTGAAAGAGTTTGCCTTAGCTGAGCACACAGGTTCTTGATTTATGGACATTCAGCTTTTCTGTCCTTTATAGCTGCCCATATTTGACTGAAGTGCAGGTCAGTATTGTGCTTAGAAGTCCTCACAGTGCCTTAGGTGTGCTTTTGCTACTATTGCTTTATGAGTAACTCATTATCACTGTAACAATAAAATACTGAGCAAAAGGGTTGAGTGATACTAACATAAAATCTGAAAGAGAAAAGACCTATACTATATTGCAGCTCTTGCCAGCTTTGTTTTTGCATTTGTCAGTGCCAGATGAAGAAGCTCAGACATTTTTGACAGAGATGAAGTTTTCAAAGATAGTTTCTCATGTGTTTTATTAAAATACCTGACTTGATGCAATAGGAGCCTTCTACTGTGATGTGCCCTTCTTTTTACCCTCTTACCCCTTTCTGCTATGTCCATTTTAGATAGCTTGAAGAGCAGTTTAATCTTGTACAAGGCATTGGAGAAGACAGGCGTTGACTGTAGAGCCCAAATCTGTAGCAGAATATCTCTTATTGCTGCTAAAGGATCTCAGTGTGATCAACATTCGTTACCTCAGTCTTCTCTATAGCATAGATAATGATTGGCTGAATCAGCATTTAAAGTGCCCCATTGAAGATGGGCGGCAACTTGGACAACAGTGTCACAGTGACTGTCACTGAAAATCCGATTTAGAGGAGAAAAGGAAGGGCAAAATAGAGAAGTTCTTGTATGCAGTGTGTAAGACTTAGAAGAATACATGGGAAAATATTATAGTGTCCAGGTCAGCCAGAAATAAGTTTCCCCTCTGGTAGGCTGAATCTCCCATGGAAAAAATGTCATACCCTCTCAAGATTGTTAGAATCCTATATTTGTTGTAGATGATTTTTTCTTAGAATATATTCTACAGGGGATTTATTCCTCCAAACCTTTTAATAAGAAAACATTATTTAAAATCTTAAATAAATAATTAAAAACTGCCTAAGATAATTAGAACTGCTTTCTGTTAGCATTTATTGACTTCATAGTCAGGAGGGCATATTAGGTCTACTTATGTGTGAACATAACAATTCTGTTTAGTTGTCAGATATTCATTTGGGATTTACTTTGATTGTTATCATGAGAATTTAACATTTTCATGCCTCTGACACATCCATATCCACCCAGTTCCTTCCACTAAGTCTTTATGGAAAACACTGATGTACCAGTGACTAAATGTCCCTGGGGATTAAGATACGCAAACAAACACTTCCAGGTTTCTAACAGCTCTTGTGTTTTTTCACTCAGTGCTGTTTATCCGCTTTGGCACTTGGAACAATGCAGTGAAACCAGTCAGTTTTGCTGTCTAAGGTGTAGTGTGGTGATAGCTTTATTTACATATTTGACAATGCTGACAATTCAAACAAATATGTCTAAATGTTAATGCCTGTCCAATTGTGTTTAATGAAGTGGGAGTATGATGAGAGCCAGTTGTTGTTATCTTACATGTGAGCTGCTTGGCCTTCAATTACAATTACAGCTCCTGTTATTGTCTCAATTTCTCATGCTTGTTTTAGGAAAAAAAGCGGGGAAAGAAGGGACAGGAGAGGAGAATTGTACTGTATGAAGAAGAGATAGGAGGTAGGCACTGCAAATAGGTAGTTTCTTTTGTTCTGTTTTAAAAGGAGACTGATTTTTTTAAAAGAACTTATCAACATGAGGCAAAACAGAAGTAATTCCTCAGATTGCCAGGCTGCGCTTTTTACTTCACTCACAGGTATTACTCAGAGGTTAAAAATTGTAAACTTCCTGGTATTTAACTCAGCCAGAGCTGACTTTTGTGAAAGCACCCTTTTGTATGCATAATGTCTGGAGTCTGCAAATAGCGTGCAATCTCTTTTGCAGCTGCATCTATTTCTTTGTGGGTGAAGTGGGAGGAAGGTCTCTCTTAATTTCTTTGAGTGAAAGCTGTAACTTCTTCACTAGTTCTACATGAAAGCTTTGAGTTACTTAGAGCAGAATTCTTACACTAAAGCAAACATCTGCAAGTTTTGCAGTGTTAAAAAAAACAAGGCAGAATACTTAGTGCAATATGTTGCATGGAGGTGAGCAGCCCTATGAAGGAGCTGTGAGTTTATCTCCCAATGCATCACAGGGTATCCCTGTTCGGTGCTGCTCCATCCAGCTCACTTGCTTTTGTGCATTAGTGTGGCCTAGCTAATGCATTTAGACTCCAGATCATAATGAGTATCTTCAACTGTGAATAATCTTTTCTGTCCCTGGAGCTTTGTAAACTGATTTCCCATAGTCTGGCTATACATCTTGCAGAGGAACATAGATGAATGTTTATTGGCAAAGCTGAAGGGTTATAGCCCAGGTAAAAACAAAGAGAGAAGAATCAACAGGATGTCTGTTGTTTGATCTAGACTGTCTTTGGGCACTGGCTATTTTTAAGCATTCTTCCTGTGAACCTTTTTGAACTCCTTCTCTGCTGAAGATTCCTGAGGAGAGCATGTAGTTGCAGATGCTGAAAATCCAGGTATTTTCCTATGCTAGTGTAGCATTTGGTACGGAAACATTGGCAGCTTTTCAATGTACGGAAGACCACTCTTAACTTTTGTGTGGGTAAGTAAAGTTGGTATTTCATGCAGACAAATGTGATACAGTGTGTTGTGGCTTAGCCCACCTCACAGCTCCAGCTTGCGACCAAACACCACACAGCCACTCACACCCTGCAGAGCGAAATGGAGGAGAGAATCAGAATGGAAAAAGTGAGAAAACTCATGGCTTGAGATAAAGCATCACAGGCAAGGCAAAACAAGGAATGAACTCACTACTTTCCATGGGCAGGCAGGTGTTCAGGTATTCCCAGGAAAACAGGGCTCTATTATATATAACAGTGACTTGGGAAGAGAAAATGCTATCATTCCAAGTGTCTCCTTCTTCCCCTAGCTTTACACACTAAGCATGATGCCAAGTGGTACAGGACATCCCTTGGGTCAGTTGGGATCAGCTGTCCCAGCTGTGTCCCCTCCTAACTCAGTTCATGAGGTGGGATGGGAAGCAGAAAAGGCCATGATGCTGTGTAAGTGCTGCTCAGCAGGAACAAAGAAATCCCTGTGTTGTCAACACTTTTCAGCACAGATCCAAAACATGGCCACACAGTAGTTATTGTCCTGGCCAAACCATCACACTTGAGCACAGCCAGTGCTCAAGAAGAGGTTTATTTTAGTCTCTACTAATTCTTGATGTGCAATTGTGAGCCAATCTTAATGGAAAATACCTATGCTGCAGAGTGATTTCTGTATCTGTTAAATAGTTGTACCAGGCAGAGTATTGTGACTATTGGGTGGGGCTTGGTATTTGGAAGGAGGTCTTGCCTTCCTGGATTCTTATCGCTGTAAAAGCCTGTTTCTTAAAGATGCCTTTATGACATTAACTTGGGAGTATCATTGCAGTTCAGTAGCACTTTATTCTGGTTTAGCCATTACTATAAACAGCTAATCTGAATTTGCACTATCAACTTCAGAGCAGCAAAAAGAGATGTTGGAAATCATGGAAGGTACTCCGTACTTGTAACTCTTTAAACATGCAGCAAATTCATGAGCAGGCCGTTGGGATCACATTTTAGACATCTAAAAGGCATCTAAAAGACCATCACCAATGAATTTCATAATCATGCTATAATTTATAAGCTTACAATAGATGGCAATTACTCCTCTTACCCTGGAGGTGTCAGCTCCTGTATTCAGATCCCAACATGCAGCTTTCCTTGACCTGGGATGTGGAACTTAACTCCTGTGCATTTGATTCAGTATATGTTCTTTTCTGCTGCTCTTGGAGCATCTTCTTGTATATGTTGTCTGTCACCTTGTGAGTTGCTGCCTCTGTCAGCAGAAGCCTGGGAATGGCAATTTATATCAAGAGAAGAGCTTATTTACAAGTCTCTTAGAGACCTTTTCTCTTTTAAAAAGAGGATAATGAGGAAAAGCAATGTTAGAAATAGAACATTTTATCATGGGATGTTAAAAACCTTATTTTAGAAGACAGAAGTATATTTGATCTTTCAAAATCAAAGATGTGGATAGCTCCAATCAGTAAAATATTAGTGGCTCTTGTGAGTTTGCCTTGGTGTTCTGTTTTGGAGAGCTCTGGTCTGCAGATATTTTATGAAAAGGTGGGAACACACTTTGGTATTTCAGGTGTTCTACTCTTTGCCACAACACTTGAAAATCCTGGATTTCCATGAGGGGTTCAGCTGGTGAACAATTAAAGGTGTTTTGTCATTTCATTTAGATCATTTAATGATCTAATTTGTATAGTGAGGGATCTGCCACATTTTACAAACCTGTATGGGCAGAGGATTTGAGTGTTGTTTCATTTGCTTTTGGAGAGTGGTCAGTTTTATTTCCCTGTTACTGTGCATTAGATACAGCTTATTCTGGAGATTAAAGAGATTGGCATGTTCTGGCATGATTGTTCTTATGTTCCTCTTTCCTCACAAATTTTAGTATTGGCATTTTTTTAATTTATTTTTTTGGAAGCAGAAAGCTACAGGAAATCTCATGTAAATAACTGTTCCATGGTCCCTGATCATAGGTTGAACTAATCAGAGCCAGTTTGCTAAGGATAGTGGAAAACAGTCTTTGAAATACCTAACATGTATTTAGTTCCTTAAATTCAGCTTCTGTGCACTTATCTATAAAGTTTGTGAATGCTTAGGTACTTGAGATTGTTCAGCAAGTATAGATATTATGTAAAGCATTTTTTTTTCAGCAAAAGCAGTCAGCAAATCCTCTCAAATCAGTATTGATTTAGGAAGTTATAGCAGATTAGGCATAGTACTGTTGGATTAAATCCAGAATAAACCTTTATTAAAAGAACAATTTTAATATAAAGGCACTAAAATATAACTAGGGCTGTCATTGTGGGCAGGACCACCACTTGTGCCTGAAGAAGAATTCTCATGTAAATCCAGTTTTGATTATATAAATAGTAAATTGTACTTGATTAAAATTGTGGGGGTTTGGGTTTTTTAAGAACTTCAGGGTGACATTGAAAACACTTTGTTTTAGTCTTGAGTACCAAGATGGTGCTGTTGTGACTGAGGACAGCAACACTCATGCTTTAAAGTTAAGCAGTGTTGTCTATGTCTCTTATGAAGGATGGCAGTTGTCGTAGAGTGTGTGCATAGAATGTGTTTGCTCAAAGGACCTGGAGATGCTTTTACTTTGCAGTTTCAGGCCATGAAGGGATGCAGACAGCCTTTTTATGTAAATAAATGCCCTGATTCCATTAAGTTTTAATACTTAAATATGCACTTAATTCATTTTAGACCTTGTCTGGAAAGTCAAAGCCCTCTGAGTATGTGCTGTGTCTTCTCTCAGTGGACTGCTCAAAGGGAGGTGCAAGATGGTTTCTGGTGGTATAGCACTACCTGACTTGATGTCTTTTGGAAGTTTACTGTTAGGCCTAAATTTCTGCAGATCTGACTTAATTAACAATTCATTTTTGATGTGGAGGCCAAAAGAAAAAAATTTCCTCACTCTCAAATGGATAAAATCTTACTGTCTCGTAATGGTTCTCTGCCTCTGATAGGATGAATTAGTGAGATCATACTGAGTTGATTAAAGATATTGAGTTGATCTGTCAGCCAACTGAATCTGCTCACATACAGCTTCAAATCATTCCCTTTTTGTACCAGCAGCACTGGTACAGGCTTGAAAACACTCAGAAAACCTGCAGCACTCAGATCTTTTGTAGAAGCATCCACTTAAATGGTTGAGGTGCTGCAGTTGAGGGAATGCTTTCCACACTGTCTGTGTAGAGGGATTTACTTTATCCTTTTACCTAGATGTTGTGAAAAACTAACTCAGTTCTCTTCCTCCTTCCCCAGTTAACAGATATAATGAAATGCAGAAAAATGTAATCATGTTCTTACAGAATATGCAAATCCTTGGGAATTTCCAAGCAAATTGTAGATATTTGGTTTTGCCACGGATCCAAATCATTCATTCTTTTGGAATATTTAAGTATAAATATAGCTATCATGTATAAATACATTTATGTATTCTCCACCTCCAGATACCTGCTTGAGCAAGACTTTCCAGGCATGCGGATTGGTCCAGAGCCTACCACAGATTCTTTTATTGCTGTAATGTATGGAGAAACAGAAGGAAATGTTCCTGGAAATGCCCTAGTTGTTGATCCTAAGAAGCCATTCCGGAAACTCAGCCGCTTTGGGAATGCTTTCCTGAACAGGTGAGATCATCTTGCTTTCTGTCTTCTGATGATTACCTTTAAATTTTGGCATGTTCTGCTTTGAGCAGCATGGAATAAATATTCAGATACAAGCAGGAGTGGTGGCAGTTCGGGTGAATTAAATAAAAAAAGGCAGTACTGGATAGGGTGCATTATAATAGAGATATTCAGTTATCTGAGTAGAAAATAGTTGTTAAAACTAATTCACAGAAAACAGGAAATGATCCACTGGGTGACTTGTTTGTGAGGTATGACGCCAGGTGGAACTTGGGATAAGTTTATGCAAAAATTCTACTCAATAAAACTGATGGGTTAGTGGTTAGTACTGTTATTAAAAACTACCATTCAGAAAAATAAGGAAATAAATGTTTTCTCATTGGTGCTGTCTTGTTCCTTTCCACTGATTTCACTGGATATCTTGGTATAGATATTTAAAAATGTGAATTGCTGGGATATGTAAAGAGACCTACAAGAATGGAAAAGATTCAAAGGTGCCCCATGGATAAAATAAAAACTCAAGCTGTTAAGTGTTTAATGTCAACTACCTAGGTGTTTAGCTAGTTCCATAGACCGTGTTAGCTTCTGCTGTGTATTTGTAGAAAGGGAAGTGTTGTTCACGGGCTTTCTTCCTGTAGTTGATGGTGGGTTGACATGGAGGCCTCACTTTGTGAGCCAGTTAATCTAAATTGGTTCTTTTTAACAATCAACTTTCCTGTTTGGCTGATAAATACTAGCATGCGTGTTAAAAGTTCATCATGTACGGTTTTATCTCTTGCTGTGCTTATTCAAAGAAGAAAGTTTATAGCTGCTTACGGGGGCTTGGCTATCACTTTGCAGAGATAAGAGTATGTGCTGTGGGAATCTGTAGTTATGTCCCATTTTAAATAACAATTTTGAGATGATTGGCTAAATTCTGTTTTCCAGATCACTATTCTGTTTCTCCCTTTCCTCACCATTGTGCTCTTTCCACAAAAAATGAATATACTTATAACACAAATTATATAAATTGTATATTGGAAAATATTCAAATACTTGCACAGAACATTTAATAATGTGTTTGTTTGGATGAGTGATGATGCTATTTTTTGCCTAAATCGTCTAACTAGTTGTGTCAGTTTCTGACGGTTATGCAAGCAAGGCTGGCTCGCTAAAAAGATGTACTTTAAAAGCAACTGACTAAATTATTCCAGTTCTTTTGGTGACTGTGATATTGTTACATGGAAGTGCTCTGAGCACCCTTATCTTCCCCAACAGTCACACTTTCTCGTTAGTTATTCAGCAGAAATCTAGGTGCATATCTTTCCCTAGCATTTTTCAAAACTTACCCACTCCTTTCTCTTTATGACTTCACTTCGATGAAGTTGTCTTAGGCTTCAGTATCTTTGAGTTCCTATCAGGTTACTTGTAATCATAGCACATATTTTACTTTGCCTTCTCTCATTTGCCATGCTGACAGTTCTTTTTATCTGATATTATGCTTTTCANATTTTATTTTTTAAATGGTTTCCTAATCCTAGTGTTTTGTTTTATGGAGGAACTTAAGGCTATGAACGCTTAGACTATGAAGTTGAGTGCCCTTTTCATCCAAGTGTAACAATCCAAATGACAGGAAACAGGGACTGAGGTAATGGAAAAAATGAAACAAACAAGAGCACGGTATCACAATCAAGGCTTAGTACTTAGTAATTAGCTGCATTAATTTATTGATGTTGCCTTGCTTTTGTCTTTCTCCATGACCCCTTCTAACTGCTCCCTGTATCTCACTGCCTGTGGGAGTTGTTCTTCTATTAATCTCTTACTTACACTTTTAAGAAAAGTTGGGGAGGAAATGGAAGGGGGACAGGACCTAGTGTGCCCTTGGATACTGATGAGGGAAGAGTACTGCATTATACCAGAAAAGCATGTAAATAAATTAGCGTTGCTGAGAAGAACTGCATGGTCTTGCTCTATTTTGATGTGTCATAAGAAATTAGACATCTCATTAATACAGTTGTTTTTGTAGCCCTTTTTGTAAAGTCTGTCATTCAGGTGGATAGTATATAGTTCTGCTTTTTATGATGCAGCACTTACATGACCTACATGAAGATATGTTAAGAAATAAGTCTCAGTGTTGAAAAGAGATATTCAAATACCACTATCATTACAGTTTTAAGTTGTCTATAATATTCGTTTGAGGCAAGAGTTTTAACTCATCTTTCAGCTTTATCTTATGGACATATTCTAAAAGTTAACAAGCAGTTAATTCTGAGTCCAAGCTTCTATTTCCTATATGTTTACCATGTACTTTTCTCCTCCCATTGCCACTAATGACTGCTCCAAAGATGGCAGTGTCTGCATTTCTGAGGCCTGAAATTCTCTTATTTTCTCACATGGTCTTTTCCAGCTGTCCCAGTTTGTGTGGTGCCTGAGTCAGGACACTGCTGTATTGTTCAGCTGGCATAACAGTGCCTTTCTTCCAATAAGATAGGTCTAGAAACATCTTGGTGATAATAAACACTGGGCTTTCTAGGGTTGGATGAAGGTGATAAGAAAAAATACACATGAAAATTCAGTCTTCACACTTCCAAATGTATGAAAGCTACATCATGCTGTAGACATTATGGATGCATGTATTTCTGTAATGGCTGACATTATTAAATGTATTTGTCTTTGTCCCTTATGCACATCCATTATGCTTCCATGTAACATGTTTGCTTTCACATAGCACTGCCTTTAGGTTTTGGCAAGGTCAAATAATGTAATTTTCTCAAATAGTACCTCACTGCTCTTTCAAAAATATTTCTTAAGCTAATAGAAAACTTTCTAGTGGAAGAGTTTGCTTCAGATATGAGGTATTTTCTGTACCTAGTGTCCTGCTAAAACAAACAATACATTTTACATTGTTTGCATACTCTCAGGTTCTGTCAGGCTCGGACGGCTGCTGTTTCCATATGCCCTTCTGGGTTTCAGGGAGAGGCACAGGTGATGCTGCCATTTCTGTTTTATCCAGGAAGGCACACTGTGTGCTTTTGTTAAAGGCTCATTGCTACAAGGTCTTTTGCAGAACAAGGTGAAGTGTTAGGACTTCTTTTCTTCTCAATCTCCTTTGAATAATTTGTATTTTATGAAATAGCATCTAGATGTTATATAGTTTACTTTTTTTTTTTGTATATGATACTTGACAGGCTGAATTCTTCCTAATTCAGATCATCCAAGGCCTTAAAGGTCTTGTTTCGTCTTGGCACAGCTGTAATTGCCTGTCTGATACTCTGTTTTTTGAGGCAGTGTGCTGTGTGAAGCTGTAGGTTGAGGCAGGGTAGCCCCATCTTGGAGCCTGAGGCTGCAGCTTAACCTTGTGTGGGACTGCCTTGAAGGAGGTGGCTGGGTTACTCTGTGTGCTTGTTAGTACTTTCAGCTGCACCCTGATAAGAAGATTAAACTCTTATGCAAATCTCTTAAAGGCAGGTTGTGATGAAGAGCAGTGAAGTTCTTCAGTCCTTAGCTATCCCAGAAGCATGATTGTAGCTTGTGTGTAATACACCAAGTGCTCTGCATGGCTCTCAGAGTGTCATGAATTATTTACTTTTCTGTAATAACACCATTGAATTTGCCTCCTGTTGCAGAGGTGGGAGGTTATTGTTTAGAGCATACTGTGTGTAATTTGAACTCTTGCTTCTGGCAATGTGATAGTTTTGGCTGGGTTTGTGGGAGAAATACTGATGTTTTTCACTGGTGCCCCAGCTGAGGAGAGTGGTGGGTTAGGGAGTAGGGATCACTCAAACACTGCTAAATCAGGGAAGAGGGAGATGTGGCAGGGACTAGGACATAAACATATTGTCAGTATGGTTTTCTGCTTGCTTCCCTTTTCAGTCTGAGTTTGGGCATAAGCTGGAGTACATGAAGAATTTTCTCTTGTGTGTACTAATTTTGATCCTAACAAAATGGTAGTTTGATGGAGTCTTTTTAATAGTGCATTTAAAGCCCAATCTGTCAGCTCCTGCAAAATTTGAAGTCTTATCAGCAGCACTTAGACATACAGTTGTACAAGATTTCCCTGTGTTTTCTTTTTAGAGAAGCTCCCATCACAATTTTTCTTGAACGTGTATGGTTGTAACAGAGGTTTACCAGGATTCAGAAACTCTTGAATCTCACTTGAGTCTCTCTAAAATCAGATACGTAATGGGGAGCTCTCGAGGCACAATCTGTATGTGAGCTAGAGCTATTATTAATGGGTTTTTTTCCTCCTTTCCTGCAGGTTCATGTGTTCTCAGCTACCCAACGAGGTCCTGAAGAGCATCAGCATCATTGACAGCCCGGGCATTCTCTCTGGAGAGAAGCAGCGCATCAGCAGAGGTGAGAGCTGCTGAGCTTTATAGTAACCAAGCTCACTTTTTTCTGCTCTACTGGACAAATCAGCAGCCTGATCTTTGGGGAGCCTGTTTTAGTGGTACTTTATCGTGGTCTGTCCCATTGTTGTGGGTTTAGAGCTAGCCAAAACTCACTAGCCCACTCATGTTCTGTTGTGAGATATGATTTTTGAGGAAAGGAAAACGCAGGCTTAAACTTAAGACTATAAGGGAAATTTATTAACAAAACGAACTAAAAAGGAAATAACAAGGAAAAGTTCAAATGAAACCTCGAGAACACTTCCCTCCCTCACTCACTTATCTCTTTTCCACTTGACAACACAAAAACGAAATCTGGGATTTTTAAAATCAGTTATCACTTCTACAACAATCTTTCTCTATTTCACATAAGGCAAAGAGTCTTCTTTTTCAACACTCTGGAGATATGTCTACAAGAACAGTTCTCTGTGGCTTGCATCTTCACAAAACAGCAGCTGCCCGGTTCAGAAGAAACTCTGCTGTTGTGAAACTCCTCCCATTTTCTTTCATTAAGTCAATGGGTCATTGTCAACTTATGGGGTGTCATTTTTTAAAGATGGGCTGTTCAAAAAACTCACTTTACCAATTGCTACAATCATCTTCATCTCTAAAAAACACAAGTCTTTTTCTTCTTCTCAAAAGCACCACTGCTTCTTTAAAATCTGCTACTTTTAATCATCTGTTACCTCTGGTCAAGTCCACACTGAACAGGCCACCATCTCCCCATATTTGTTTCTCTCATGAATTAAAGGAAATGCTGTAGTTATTATAGTCCATCTCCATGGTGTTACCAAAAGAACTTTCAGTCTCAATTTTAAGACATCTCTTCATTCCTTCTTTCCTCATTTGAACTCCTTCCCAACTGACCCAGTCTTGTTTATGTTGTCACTCTCTGAGTTTCCTCTCACCCAAAGGAGAAGTCATGATCTGCGAGTCTCATCTGGGCACTGGCAGAGACAGGGTTAACATTCTACCTAGATCGGCAGGGGCTGGAGCAGTCACGGTGATGGATCGCAGCTGAGCTGGGCTCTGCTCTCTTTCTGCTCCGGAGCCGCTCCGAGAAAAAGCCGTGCTGAAAACAAAGGGGGGGGGGGGTCCGGCCTCTCATCTCTGTCTGTGCTGGCCGCGGCTCAGGCACGACTCAGAGGAATTTCGGCTCAGCCCCGGCGGCAGCCTGGCCCGGCCTGGCCCGGCCCCAGCAGCGGCTCGGCCCCGGCGGCGGCAGCGGCTGGTGGCTTAGCCCGGCCCGGCCCGGCCCGGCCCCGGCCTCGGCCCCGGCCCCGGCCTGGCCGGGCCCAGGTCGGGCCGGGCTTCCCCTCACTCACAGCTCTGTCACCTTCAGCCGCCGGAAACCCAAGAGAGCGAGTTCAGAGTTTCCCGGGCTTCACAATGGTATTCGCGGGGGTGGAACTTAGCTCTGAATAGCTTACAGAGCTGTCAGTTCTCAGAACTGGACAGTCACTGGCTATCTCTGAAACTCCCAAGCGTCTCTCTCAGGAGAACCATTTCCGAGGATGTTTTACTTCCTTCTTTTCCAATATCAACTAAGGTCAAAACCAGCACACCCATACTTCCACACTGCAAGCCCTGTACAACCCATATTTTAAGGCTGGATGTTGCTTTGGGATATTTCTCTTGAAAGTTGGTGGGGGTTGGTATTTCTGTCATCCTGCTGCTATGGATGCAAGTGGCTACTGTTGCACGGTCTGTTGATTAATTAGTCACTTTGTCACTCCTGAGAAAAAGCCTTATTTTTATCATTTTAATTGCTTTCCATGAAGTAATAATGACTTGTACATGCTACTGAAGTTCATGAATGAAGAAATGTTTCATTATAGCTGTAGCTTGGTCATGTCTGAAAAATTTGGGGGCGGGGCTGTAAATAAGGTGGGTTTATTGTGTGCACAGCTGCTAGAGCTGCTTCTTAAGGTTGCTTAGTCATCCCATAATATAATACAGCAAAAAGAAGTCAAATGGTAGAAGGAGAAAATGAGAATATTTTTAATAAAATGAAAAGTCTTCAGGGAACTGAGCACTGTTTATCAAGCTGTTTTAAACATTAGCCTGTCTTGAGAAACTATTTAAACAGAATAGTATAATGTAAACAATTTTCTTCCTTGCATTCTTCAGCTGCATTTCAGTGCGTGTCGCTTTTCTGTGGAGTTGTAAATGCTAGTGATGCAGGGTGTGGCTTATGCTGCCCTCTGTTTTCAGACCTTTGTTTAAGAAATGGAAACTTGTCTTTCATATCTCTGTCAGAGGAAATAAACAATTCTTTAACTTATCACACCTGGGATTTTTTGAGGAAATCCTGGTACAAGCACAATAGTCTTGCCTTTACAATAAACTGACAGAATAAGGGACCAACTTCTTAGGACTGCAATCTAAATTATGTTTACCTAGTAAACTGGTCTACCAGATGCTTCTGGATTCTTTATTCAGTGATGTTTTGTCCTCTTTATTACTCATAGTCATGTAAAGCATTCATCATGGGGAGAATGTTGGACTTTCCAAGGTGTGATGTGTTGGTGAAATAGTAGAGGTGAACAGCACAAGAGCTCTATGCCTCTGCAGGCAAAGGCTTGAATGTTGTGAAACCAGAAATAAAACAAATACTGCATGTTGGCACTCTTATTTTAGACAGAAAAAAATGGAGTGTATAACTAATGATTTTTAATCCTGAAAAAAACTCCCCATAAAATGTCCACAAAATATTTAGATCCCAGTTCACACAGTCTGATAAAATCAGCAGTGGTCCGCTTCTCCGGATTCTGCAGATCCCAGCTCCCTTTTTCCTCCTCATGTTAAAACCAGGTGCATCTTAACCCTTATTTGTTTGTTAAATCAAGTGAAAATTATGTTTGACAGCATTCATCTGTTGCCACTTTTGTAATAGTATGGAAGGGAACATGAAATAAGCAGAAAACTAGAGTATCATATTAATATGCCACTGAAAAAGTAAGCAATTGTGTAACCAAATTCAAACCCATTAGGTAATGCTGTGAAGTCTCAGACTTCCAAGTGCAGGACTGAGTTGTGTTTCACTCCGGGTTGTTTCTCTGGAAGTCCTGTGTTGCCTGAAGGACCATGACTCTTCACTACCTTCTAGAATTGTCCCTGTGATTTAACAAAACATGGCTCTTGTTCCCTTATTGTTCAGAAACTCCTTGTATTGATGGTATGTGCATTATCAATTGTTACAGCCTAGCTGGCCTGCCCTTTGATATGATAGACTTTCACCTAATTTGATATAGCTCAGTGATTACCTCAAACTCTTACCTGTTTCACAGGCTTTAAATTTATTAGATTGCATTTCATGAATTTTTTTTTCATATATTAAAGATTGTTTTGAATGTGTCCCTTGTCATAGTTCTTTTATCAAAGTTTGGTTCTCCTGTATGCTGTTATGTTTAAAGTGTGATTGTACCAAATATGAGGTTTTGGGAGTTGGCTTTAGAGCACTGTTCTCTCAGTGTCCCAGGCTTTGAGGGCAGGTTAAATAAAGGTTTCATATGCTTAGACGTCAGCATACAAGAAGTTATCTACAAGTGCCTAGGCATTTATTGCATGCACATATTCCCCACTATCATGATTAGAAATTACTACACTCAACCTTGGCTGAAATACTCAGCTGTCAGATACATTTCCTGTAAATGGCTTTTGGGCTGCTTATGCATTTTGCATATAGGTTGTTTTGTGCAGCACAAACTTGACTTGTCCTGTGATGTTGCATACAGCAAGGTTTGTCTGACCTGCTTCCTGAGGGAGCTGATACGACTTAAACATATTTATGCTATAAGTCTAATTTAGCACATTTTGAAGCTTGAGTTGCTTTGATGATGTTCTAAATTATCGTGTGCAAATAACTAGGATTGTACAAGATGTTTTCCACTATCCCTGAATGTGTCTCTGTCAGAGAGGGTTCTGCTTTCTATAAGTTTAGCTTGTGTCTAACACTTGTAAGCTACAGCTTTTCATAAGAAAATGTTAAAATGTTTGATGGAAGAATAACATTACAGGGCCTCAGTGCAAGACCTTATCTCTTTGCTATTGGGTTTTTTTCCCCACTAGCTACTGCTTAACTATTTACCTATGAATGAATGTTACATCTGTATAACATTAAAATTTGACCAGTATCACTAGGAGTAAGTTGAAGCCTTCTGAGCCTTCAAATATTAACTTCCATTTTAACATGCAAGAAAACAGTAAAGAGACTACGTGAAATTAGAGGGCATGCACTATTTCCCAGCATGCTCTATGGGCTCTGGAAAGCATCCAGGCCACAGATGAGGCTTATTTCTTGAAGGGTCAAAAATATACACAGAGGGCAACATTCAATGATGTCTCAAGACACACCTTTCTCACTCCTGTTGTCGGCAGGAGGATGTGCCAGAAGCTTCCTGCCTGTCAGTTCAGGGGCAGTGTACATGGCTGGAGGAGAATGTGCAGATGTGTGCCAGCATTGTCCCCTGGTCAGACAATTCCTGTCCCTGTGCTGCTTCTGCGCCATCCCTGGCAATGTTCATGCCCTTGCAAACAGAAATGTCTGTGTGGTCTGCAAGATTTGGAAGGAAAAACGAGTGTCTGGCAGTATGTAGGGAGGAACCTCTTTTAGGAAGGTAGGGGGTGTCTTGTTCATGACTGAGTGGTGTGAAGGCAAGTGTTTCAAAAAGTATGGGGAAAGAGTTCAGGGGAAAATGGATATTGTTTTTTTTAAAAAGCGAAAAGCTCCCAGTAAATACTTTGCTTTTCCTTACTCATACTAGATGAGTCATATCCATGCCAAACCCAAAGCCGCATCACCAGTGGCGACTCTGCGGGTTAGATGTGTCACTCCTGAATAAGGAGTTCCTGAATGCTATTTGTTATGTGGATTAGGTACCAGCTGAACCTGTTAAAGCATTTAGACAGGTGCTATGAATAGGCTTTCCTTTAGAACGTGACAAAGCTTGTTTCAGGTGATCAGAAAGGTCACTGCTCATGTTCTGTAACCTGCCATGTCCTCAAAGCCATCAGCAATGCAGTCACATTACTTGCAAATTGTATGTTTTAGTCTGCTGTGGCAAAAATAACAGCAAGTGTTGCAAGGTAAGGAGAGATGAGTTTGAAAATGGTTTTATGATCAAAATACTTCTGGTTGCTGACTTGCGCTAGAATGCTGGGCTGGCACCACTTTACTTGTTAATTCAGATAAGCAGTGCCACCAAAGTGACCAATATTGGCAGTGATGAGGAGAAATTGTGATCAGAGCCACATGGTCTTGTTCAGCTTGGGTGCTGTGCTGGAACCAGACTCTTAGAAAGGGGCAAATGTGAGTGTGAGACAGAAAAAAGGGCAGTGATAAAAACAAAAGGTGGTAATAGTGAGACTGGTCCAAGGAAATGCAGGATACAGTTGTCCTGACCTCACTGTCCACAGATTCAGTCCTCTTGAGTAATAAATCTCCTTTTTGCCCCCAGGAAAAGCTGTTATCCTCTTGTTCTCTGTCCCCAGCCCTGCATTCTCCAAGACTCACTTTTCTGAATGGTAAGACTGTAACAGTGTGTTCTTCTTTTAGGCTACGACTTCTGCCAAGTCCTCCAGTGGTTTGCTGAGAGGGTTGACCGAATCATCCTTCTTTTTGATGCCCATAAGCTGGATATATCTGATGAGTTTTCAGAGGCCATCAAGTCATTCCGGGGCCAGGATGACAAGATTCGAGTGGTGCTTAATAAGGCTGACCAGGTGGACACACAGCAGCTGATGAGGGTCTATGGTGCACTCATGTGGTCCCTGGGAAAGGTGATCGACACGCCAGAGGTGCTGCGGGTCTACATCGGCTCCTTCTGGGCCCATCCTCTCCGAAACACAGACAATCGAAGACTCTTTGAAGCTGAGGCACAGGATCTTTTCAGGGATATCCAGGGTCTCCCACAGAAGGCTGCTGTGAGGAAACTCAATGATCTCATTAAAAGGGCAAGACTTGCGAAGGTAAGAAAAGAGATGAAAACAAAATTGAATGAGCAGTGTTTGTCCTTTCTTAATCTTCCCAATTTTTCTCTTGCTATGAACTGTGGACGTGATTTTCTGAGCCTGAGAGAGTTTTCAGCCTGTCAGTGGCTGATCTGTTCCCTGGGGAAAGTCTTTTGGGAAACTCTCTTTCAAGGATTGCTTTTTGTAAATAGGTTTTGGTTCTCAAAACAATGTCACACAGCTGTTCCGAATGTGTTTTTTCTCTTGTTCCACCTATGGGACCAGAGAGGTGGTTCCTTTGGCCAGTCATGTTAACCTGTATCAGAACACCTTATAAAAGGGTTACAAACCCCAAAATAAAGGCTTCTGCCTCATTGAGATCAAACCTCACTGTTATGATTTAAACCCACTCTTCTATTTCTTGTCCACTAGTGACGATAAACTTTTTAGAGCAGTTTGTAATCTTGGATTGAATTGTCACGTTTTCAAGGAAAAGGTGGTCACCTGGGGAGAAAGCTATTGGTAGCAGACAGGAACTCTAGTTTCCTGCGCAGTTATCAATGCATTTTCCTTGAAACACATTTTAATGTGAACTTCTAAACAAAAATAAGAGGACTTGCAATTCCATTGGTATATGAGTAACTGTCAGGGGGTGTGTACCATTGCCTGTGTTGGCTTATTTAACTTTCTGGATATGAAGACAGACTTTCGGGTTTTTTTTGGTGGAGTTATTTTTTGGGGCTGGAGGAGGGCTGTTTGGGGATTTTTTTTTTTGTGGCCTGAACTTTAGGGCACCCTATAGAAGTTGCTTCTTTGAAAATTCCATTTAAAATCACAATGATGTAGTGTTAAAAGTTGTTCTGATCCCAGAGCAATCTCAGATCCAGTCTGTTTTGTAAATGTTGGCAGCATTTGTTTTCATTTATGTTACAGTCATTTTGGCATCGAAGGAGTGTGAGTTGAGTAATTTCTAGATAGTTCAGTGAAATGTAAAATAAAAATGGGTAAAGGTAAATACAGAACACAGTGCTCTTAGTTAGTCACGAAATGACAATAAACTGTTTATCTGCAGGAAAGCAGCAATGTAATCCAGTGTCATTTTTCTGCCTTCCAAAGTGCTCTCAAAGTGCTGACAGTCAAAAATCGCTTTTTACAGCATTGAGTGTGGAGTTTCTTACACCCTATTTTTGTGCTACCCTCTTCTTAATGTTTTCTAAAGCATTTACAGTAACTAGAAACAAAAGAAAACATGCTGTCAAATTTGGGTATTAGGCTTTTTTTTTTTTCTAAGTCATGTGAATCACTATTCCATTTTGAAGATGAGGACTGTTCTTATCTACAAGAAACACATGTGCTTACTGGCAGACCTTAGGCCACTTAGAATACACATGTGAAACTGTTAGTGCTTATGAATTATAAACATATTCTTCTGGGTTTGACAGGAATGTTATTTTAAACATAAGATCCATAAAATTACTGACAATTATATATAAATGCTCTAAAAAATACCCTTATTGAATCCATTCTGTAGTTCTGGAGAAATGTTCATATCTATACTCTCAGAAAATTTCATGGGTTTATGCTTCTTTATGCTGGAGTTTTTTTTCTCCTCTGTAGAAATGTAAATTTTTTTGCTATTAAAATGCATACACTCTTTTTACATATGAGGAAGTGTTATGTGAAGGTTGTGTACGTAGGATGTGCACATAAAATCTGGCTACGTAATTTTTCTTTTAAAAGCAAAGATTTATTTTCTGTTTCCTCCTTAACAAGTAAGGAAATGAATGGGCAAGTAATTGCCATGTGCAGGTTGTGCAAGGTTTGTGTAGAATGCTATAATACACATTCTGTCATGGTTTGGTAGCTATCAGGTATTATATTTACGCAACACCGAAGCAATCACTTGTTTTACTGATGCTTTTTAATGGTGGTTTGTCTTCCCTCAGTCTTCAAAATTTCACCTGTTTATTGTTCAACAGTTTGATAGACATACCCAATTTTTAACTCTTTTATTCTGTGTGTGTGAAAATTTTAAGTAAATTCTGTCCTGTGAACAGCTACATTATTTTTAAATGAACAAGGACCTGAGATCTGTAAAGACATCCTGTTGTGGGAGGTCATTTGTCTGTCCAGGTCAGAGCTTAGGAGAGCAGTTTGACAGCTCACATCAAATTGTGGTAGCCCTGCATTACTTCTCAAAGAAGGCTCTGCCCTGGTGCCTTCCCTCTTGTGTGCAAAATGAGTACAATGAGCTGGATAGGTGAACTCACCTCAGTTAGGAATTGCAACCACTGTTTCTGTTCTGGACCTGATCACTTGCTCTGTGGCCAAGCAGATCCCTTTGGTGAGGAAAAGTGGTGGGAGAGTTGGCAAGGGGGAAGAGATGAATGGTTCAGAATAATGGCATAAAGAAGGTGGGCAGGATGGATATTTTGATGGCAATACAAGGATCAATGTGTTTAAAGACATTCTAAATTAATGTCTTTCCTTTTAAGCTGGAAAGGCTCTACTTCTCTCCCTAGGGCTTCACAAGGCAGCCATGGCAGCTGCATAAATATAGACTGTAGGTGCTTGCTTTTCTGTGAGTAAATAGGTAGGAATGCAATATCACTTCAAATAGATAGTCCTGCCACTTGGCATGCTTGGATTACTGGAGGAATTATCCCATTGATTCCCACAATGGCTGGTGAGACAAATAAGTTACAAATCATGGAGATGGACCAGTATGGCTGGAGCTCTGTGTATGGTGTCAGGGCATGGGTTTTGGGGTCCTGCTTTTTCTCTTGCTATTGGTACTCACAAAATGCTATACCAGGCTTCTCCTTAAAACAGCAAGTGCGCATCTGTATTTCTTTGAAATGTGTTTCCTTTGTCTCTGCCCCTCAAAGGAATGCTGAAAGCAGCAAAAGCTAATAATAACTAACTGATAGCTAACTGTTCATGCAAACATGGAGTTCCAGAAACAGTAGTTGATAATATCTTTCCTTAGGGGAACGTACTTCTGTTTTCTTTTTATTACCTAGGTGAGGAATGCTAGTGTTAAGTGTCAGTAAACAGTAGTTTTGATTTCAGTTTTGCTTCTTTTTAGGTTCATGCTTATATCATCAGCTATCTGAAAAAAGAGATGCCCTCTGTATTTGGGAAAGAGAACAAGAAGAAGGAACTGATCAACAAGTTGCCAGAGATCTACCTCCAACTGCAAAGGGAATATCATATCTCAGCAGGGGACTTCCCTGAAGTCAAGAAAATGCAGGTAAGATAGTAGATTACCATTCCACTGAAAGAACTGGTAAGTTTGTTGCAGGATTGCCATATTGGAAAAGGTAGAACAGAGTACCTCAGCATTACAGCTTAGGATCTTTGGCAGTAGAAGAGTTGAAATGACAGTCATTTGACTGATAGGACATTAAAGTGACTTGGAAGTGGTACAGACCAAAAAAGAACGATAACTTGCTTAGTGTGCATTCACTGATACAGGTCTACATAAAGAATATGAAAATAAGGAGTAAGGAATCTGACCTTCTGTCCTTTTAGTCAGTACTTGGTCTCTCCTGGCAAAAAATACTAAAGGCTTTGTGCAAATAAATTGGCAGTGAACACCCACAGGTTAAGGGGCTTCTTGTTTTGAATGCTAAATCTGGTTATATTTATAATTTTTGTAATGGCATCAAGTATTTGTGTAGGTGGAGATATCCTTAGTCATAACTTATAACTTACTCTATTTTGTTCCTGTTTTTACTGGTACTGTTGCCTAGTGAGTAATAAAGGCAATGTTGTTTGAAAAGTCCAGCTTTAAAACCTTTTGCTTCTGAAAATAGTCTTTTGATTTTCCTGCCCTGTTAAGATTGTATTCTATGAAGGAGAGAGAAGTTCTTGGTTTATACTCACAACTAATTTTTGAATACCTTTTGTCTCTTCCTCTTTTGGACTTTGTGCAGTCTTTCAACCAACTTTGTCACTTTCTTACCTGTTTATTTTTGTTCTCTAATTTGAGATGTGTTGTTCAGAAAATATCCTCAGGAAACAACTAATGCTGTGTTAGCAGTGATTTAAGCATCAATTTTTGTATCTCAGATCGTAGGCTTCTTAAGTGGCCTTTGAATTAGAGGATAATTCAGCTTGAAAGCTGAAGAACAAGAGATCAGGAGCCTGCAGTTTGCTCTGACCATGAACTAGACATGAGTGTGATGGAAAATGTTTTCCAGACGTGTCATTCTGACAGTGTATGTGGTACACTTGCACAGCTAATCATCAGGAGTGATGATTGGCTGATTATCTGTAGGAAGGCTCAAGTTTCTTTCATGAACTAAAATATTTAACCTGGGAGTCAACTATTGGCATGGGATAGCAAATCATAGATGAAGCACAAGATGTATTATAGCAAAGTTTTCACAGGCAGGATAGTTGGAAGGGTTTCATTAGGCTTTGAAAGTGGATTTTGTGGCAAAGGTTGACTCTTTCTTCCCTTTCTGCTTTTGTTTGTGATGCAGAATGAGAGATCTGAATATTGGAACAAAAGTTGAATTAATCTCTTTCAAACTTACAGTACATATCAGTTGAGCCTCAGCAGCAGATGGCAGCAAATATGTACAGGAGAGATCAGTCACTTCTGTAACGAGGAGCAAAATTGTGAGAAAGCAAAATTGTGTGAAAACAAAATTGTGCGGAAATCGATAGCAAGTTGACCTTTGCTTCCTGAGATTTATTGCACTACATAAATTTATTGTGAACAGCTGCTTTAAATCAGGTGATTGTGTATAAATGTGACCTGAACAGAGTTGTTGGTTGACTGTTTTTACTCTGTGCTCCAGGTTTCTTGGGTTCATGTCATGGTCATTTTGATATGTATAGGAGCAGCTCCTTAAGGTGATAGATGGGATTTGTTAAAGCAATTTAACATCTTTTTACAGAAGGTGGGAGGTGGTGGTGATGTTTGGGTTTTTTTAACCTTTTCCGCTGTTACTTTCTCTTCCTGGAAAAGATTTTACATGTAGAAAAAATTTAGTAATTGCCTAAAGCATTTCTAATTTTCCAACACTGTGGTGTGAAACATGCTAGGGCTTGTGTTGGAACAATACATATCACCTAGATAAACATCTCACTGGTGTTAGTAGGATGAAAACTCCACAGATTCTGCAGGGACCGTCTGACTTCATGAGTTCTGGCAGCACTGCTATAAAACACTGCTGCTGTTATCTCAACTCAGCTTTTTTTTATTGGTAAAGGACCCTTCTTCCTGACCTAACCACAAACAAGAAGTCTAATCTATAAAATCAAATCAGTCCTGCAAACATTTGATTTTAACTTTAAACGCTCCCATAAGTGTTAGCAGGTCTGTGGACTTAGTTGCATGCTTTCTTTGATGTTTGGAAAAAAATCATCAAATGGAAAGTTGCTGGGTAACATGCATCAACTGTTCTGGTTTTTTCCACTGCACTTTGAAAATTGTATTGTAAATGTAATTTAATAGACAAACTCATATACTGTTGCAAAATTGTCTTAGTGTGTTTGATGAAATATATTGTTTGTATGGTACATATGTGTCGCTTTTCTTTCTCCTTCAAGAGGAGTTTCAGCTATAGAAATATCTCCAAAAGATACTTCCTTTAATTAACAGTTGATTATCTTAATTTGAAGCCCACTCTGTAAACTTTTCGATGTATTGGAATATTTTTTAACTTCTGTCACTGTGTCATTCACAGGAGCAATTGGAGAATTGTGACTTCACTAAATTTCATTCTTTGAAGCCAAAGCTAATTGAAGCTGTGGATAACATGCTGGCCAACAAAATTGCCTCCCTAATGAACCTAATCAGACAGGAAGAGAGCAACATGCCCACAGAGATGGTACATGGTGGAGCATTTGATGGCACCATGGCAGGACCTTTTGGCCATGGATACGGGGAAGGCGCTAAGGAAGGAGCTGATGAAGAGGAGTGGGTTGTTGCCAAGGATAAACCTGCTTACGATGAGATTTTCTACACTCTGTCACCAATCAATGGCAAAATATCTGGGATTAGTGCAAAGAAGGAGATGGTGACTTCTAAACTACCCAACAGCGTCTTGGGGAAGATCTGGAAACTTGCAGACTGTGATGGCGATGGGATGTTAGATGATGAAGAATTTGCATTAGCAAAACATCTTATCAAGATTAAACTGGATGGATATGAGCTGCCTGGCACGCTGCCTTCCCATCTGGTGCCACCATCTCACAGGAAACCTTTCCAGACAGCAGAATGAATGGGACAAGGAGAAGGAAGAAGATTTTGAAAATCCCACAGGAAATGTGTTGAAAATACCAAAATTTGAAGTTAAGCTTAGATCTTTAAACCTCACAGCACATTTCATGCAAGCTACTGAAGTTATAAGCATGCCAGCAGGGAAACATTTGTGTCGCTGTCCCTGCTGACCTTCACTCAGACATGCCTATCACAAGTGCCTTATAATAGCTCTGTCATAAGGTGGAAATGTTTTTGTAGTCCTGTGCCCATGTCTCACTGCCTTTACAACCATAAAGCAGAAAATACCACATATGAAAGTTGCTGACTTCACAAAATCTAAATACTTACCAACCCTAAGTGTCTCCAAACTATTCTAAATAGCACACTGAAGCTCAAAATGTTAACTTCACCTGCCTATGCAATGAATATTTAGATGCTAGAAATGTACTTAAGCCATTGAATGAATGTCAGCATCTCTATATAGTCTTAAGAAAAGCTGATATAAAAGGAGGTGGGTTTTTTTCTTTTTATTATTTAATTGGAGTTAGAAGAGTGATGAGGAGAGTCATGTAAGTGCTCAGAATATGAGCAAATGTTTTAAATATTTAGATTCTAGCTAGAACTGCAAAATACTAGAATTAGTTTCTTGATCTGTCATTGTGTCTTATCTGAAGAACAGCTTCTTCAGTTTTACACAGCACTATGTATTCAGTATTATCATTAGAAGAACTGAGATCTCCTTTGTTCTTGGATTTATAATTTTCTTTGCGGTTTAAGCTTTTCTGCAGACAGTGAATTTCTGAATGGTTCAAAGTGGCAGCAGAATGGTTTCTTAAGCTAAAAAAACCATGCATGCATTGAAATTAAGTCTCACTTTCTGTTCAGAAAAGGAGTATTGCTCAAAGTCAACCTCTTCAAAGCATATCAAATTGTCTCAGGATATTGTCATTGGTATTTTATTTCTATTTACAGCTAATTATACAGTTATGTCTGTGTATTTTTTTAATATATATTTAAGAGAAGTTTTTAGCTCTTTTGCCAATATGAAATTGACAACCACAAAAGAGAGATTCAGTTCCCATGGCAGCATATTTGAAGGATGGAGAGGCTAACAGGAACTGTTACATTGTAATAAATTATAGACTCATTCCTCCAAATATTACTCCTTTATTGAAAACAATCCATGAAAGGAATGGATGCTTAATAAACATTTATTTTCCAACAACACACAATCAAAGTTGTACAAACTGTATGCTTACAACTGATTTTTCTCAGTACCTTAAAAGAAGGCAAGTCTTTGGCCCTGTGAACTTGAGCCTTTCAGAGAGGGCCAGTTCTTTCCTAAAATTGAATTTGGCAGCCAGTTCTGGTCTATGTGTATAAGCAGGAACTGACTTGTATTCCATTTGTAATAGGAAAGACCCTACACATCAAAGGTATTAGTTTTGAGCACTTTTTTTTAAAGTCTCAGTAAGTGGCAGCAGTAATGCCTTCTGAAACAGAGCTATCCTTGCAATAGGGGTGGGGAGGGAAATAGTTTGGATATTGTCTCCCAGTTAAGGTTTTAGTCACAGTTCCGTGTTTAGTTTTGTGGGTGATCTAACCAAAGCCTCAGCCTCTTTTTTCAAATCATACATTTTTAGGTTGTCAGGTTTAATACTTCACATCTTTCTGGGCCTCTCATCTTTCTTCATCTGTTCTATTCTGAGGTGCAGTTTCCAGGAACTTTGTCAGGGCTTTTCCATGGGAAAACAATGATGTTATTTTAAGTAATGGCAGAACAGCACCTTTACCTTGCCAGGTTTCTGGGCCTGTATCGAGGATGTCCTGGCGTAGTTAAATTATTCTGAGGACTTTATTTTTATTTTTTTTCTTAATTCTTAGATGTTTTTCCTATCATTCAAGCATACCAACTTTATTTCTGTTAGACCTAAATTAGGAGCCAAATTAACCTTAGTGCATCTCTTTGCAATTTAGTAGAGCTGTGAAACTTGACACTGTCTAACTGTGTGACTGTGCATCTGCAGAGTAACTATGTTCTATGTAATTTATTTTTGGTTGAACAAAAAGTAGTCTATTGACGTTTCAGGTGTTATGAAAAAAAAAAAAGGCTGCAGAAATAGTAACGTGTGTTTGTGGGTAGTGTCTGCAGTCAGTACCACTACTTACACTACCAACCAGCTTAGTACTAGTTTAATGTAGTACTAGCTTAATCAGGAAAACCACTAGGAGAAAGAATGCAAGCTTGTGTATTGTGACTACTGTAGCGTAGGCAAAGCTGAGAGGATCTGGGAAGCTGTTGATTTTCCAACTCTGCCTTACCTTACTGTGCAGCAGCACAGGGCTGCAGGGATGGACTCATGCTGGAGGTCCCACCCATGTGGCTACCACATGCAGCTTCCAGGGGTGATGCTCCAGACATATTGGAGCCATGTGATCCCATGCCATTAGAAATATCCTCCTTCAGTGAGAAGAGCAGGTTAGTTTCAGTGGCTTTATTTTATTTTTCTGGTTTTGTTGGTAGTAAAATGGAGAGCACAGTCTTTCCCTCAGTCTCTGTGACAATATGATAACTTGGTCTTAAGGCAGACAAATTGAAATACATCCTTTTGATGAGTTAAAATATTTTGCCTAGATGGGGTTGTAGTATTTTGCTTTGTGTTCCTGTAGAATTTGGAAGTTGAATGCATGAAGCATATATAGGAGTAGAGGTGGATTTTCTCTTGACTGTCTGGAGAATCAGAAGTGTTTCATGGTTGGCATCCACAGCTACATAAATGTATTTGTAGGTATGTGGTACAGTGAACTAGCACCACACTTAGGTGATAGGAATAAAGTACATTTCATGTGAACTTTAAACAGCAGTTTCTTGCACAACTAAACTGATGGAGTAGATTGTTGTTGCTCAGGGGAGGGAATGAAGAAAGGATGAAGATGTTGGATTGGTTGAATGTTTTATGTCTAGGAATATAATAGGATTTTCTGTAAGATCATTCAAAGCTGTCTGTAATTCATCCTGTGAAATCTGTGCCCATTGATGTAGCCTACTGTCTTAAACTAAAGTAGAAACTGTTGCTTTTACCTTTTCTCCAACTATTCCACAACACAGTTTTAATTTGCAACCCTAGTTCTCTTCCTTCAGAAATTAAAGAGTTTTTGTTGTAGATTGGAACAGAAAATGTGGGGCTACGGTTCATAGCCACAATACAGGACATTGAGAGACTTAAAAGCTGTGACAGCTTGAAACTGGAGAGTTTACAAAGATTTTAAGTCAAGGTGAAGTCCCAGTTGTTAATTGGGTGTGGTGTGGATCTGTGTGGAACCTGGTCTCAAAGCAGCAGGTATGTGGTCCCTGGCTTTCAACATTGTTTATTGCCAATGCTTGAAATGTACCCCTCTTTTTCCACCACTTCCTTCCCTTCACAATGTGCTCTCATTTTGGTGACTCTTTAAATTGTTGGATCTCAAGCAGAGTTTGAAGTGTTTTAATGGATATGTGTAACTTAGCACTGAGAGCATGATCATGAAATTCATTTTCTATTTCACATGCTCACCTTTTCTAATATTTTTGTTAAACACTGTTTTTGCTTAAAAGGGACACTGATTTTTGAGGAAAGGCTTGATCTGTGCACTGTGCTTCAGTTTGTCCAACTAGGCAAACAGAGTTGTAAGTTCATTATTGTCGCACTTTCGTTACACAGTAAATTCTTTGCAGATACTGTAATATATTTTAATATGCTTTGTAATCATTTTTAGAAAGCAGTGATAAAAATTGCTGATTTAATAAACTAATATTAAACTACCTGAGATTTTGGTTTGTGTGCTTCTTTCTGGAAGATACTCTTCTAGCGACTGGAATTTCGTAATCCTGCTACTTAAGGGTAATAAGCAGAGTAGCTATTTGGCAAGCTACTGATTATCCCACCTCAGTTTATGTATCCATAATAGGTTCTGGCTATTTATTTTCTGTGCCCTTGGACATTTTGCTGAAATTACTGCTAGTACCAAGGCTTGATTCCAGAATTAAATTTATCTGTAAAGAATTAAAAAAACTCCCACAAACCTCCAGCACCTCTCTGTAATTAGCATGTTTTAGCAGAATGTAATTTTGGAGCTTCCTAATATCTAAAGGTGGAAGTTTTGTAAAGTCCAAATATGGAACATAAATCTACAACTTTCTGTGTGGATTGAAAGTTTGAAACTTGATCTTAGAGGTGTTACTTTTAAACTTCAGTGGGGGTGCTAACCTTGAAAAGTAAGCGTAGATTGAATAGCAGCGTAGCAAAATCACTTTGATGTGTTTGTCCCAAAAAACCCAAAGACATCTCCCACACCATACTGCCTGTTACTTGAGAATAACCAGTGGTATCAGTAGAACATTCATGGTAGCATTGTGCTGGAATTAATTCCTCCTGCCCCTTTCTCTGTCCTCTATGCAGGCATCCTGCTTGAGGCATTTCCAAACATACATCTGTACCAGCAGGATGCTACAGATTAGCCATTGCTCCTTCTGTGGTCAGATTTCAGCTGCTGTGGAGTTCCTATGTAGCAGCCTTGGCAAACGGGGCTGTTTGACTCCAGGTGCCATGTGTCACATGAAAGGGAGCGTTCCACATGCAAACAACATGTGGGTTTCTGGAGGCTCCCTAGCTCTTGAACTGCAGCAGTCGCTGCAGTCGCTGCTGGAACTGCTCCTTATAAAAGTAAAAAATAATCTGAAGAAGGTGAGGTTTTAGGCTCAGACAGGCAAACAAATGCATCTGCTGAAAGTGCCTTCCTTCATTCAGGGATCACGGAGATGATAATAAATGTCCATACCAAATAAACACCTGTTGGATCCAAACACAGTCAGGAAGATGAGGTGGTTTTTCACCAGTATGTTCAGAAGTTCTGAATCTATGCAGCTTTGCTGACCTGAGAGAAAACTATGGGTATAAACCATGGTTTTGAGGCAGACTCCTTTCCCTTTTCCCAATGGAGGACTTCATGCTAGCACAGATTTGTACCTGGTGGTAGACTGCAGACTCAGTTTCTGGTCCAGTGAATATTGGAAGCTCACTAATGCCACATCTAAGTTGTTTTCCCACCTATTCTTCTATTCTTTTCTCTGACATTGAGCTTGTCTGCGTTCTTTCCAAAGTCTTCCTAGCTCAGCAACCTATATTCCACTTCAGTCTGGAGCTTTGAAGATTTCATTGTAGCTCATGAATGGTATTTATCTCTCACCTGGTGCTGTATTTCATGTATACTGTAAGATTTCTATATTCACCATTTTTCAATTTTTTAAACAATGAACTGCTGAAACATGCTGCTCATGCTTACTGATTCTCTTTTCAGATAATTCTATGGGGTTTTTTTCTTAAAATGTATTATTTGGTGTCTAGTCTTAAAGTAATGTAAAAATATAAGAATAACCAGTAAGCTCAGGGCTTGGCAATTTTTATTCACGTTGTATTACCATGTCTTAGCTCTCATCTGCTAGAATTTGTTAACGGTTTATACATTTTTGTTAAGCTATACAGTGTTTTTGCCAATGACCTTCAACCATTACACATGACTGGACAACTTCACAAGGGAACTAGGATGGCTGGGCTGGTTTGCAGTCAGTGATCTGCTGGTGGGGGCAGTGAGGGACCAAAACCTGAGAGCACACCATGGTATGCACTGTCTCTATGGGTAGGTGCAGTGCTCTGGCACTAAGGGTGCTGGGAGCCCCTTCCATATCTGAATCCCACAGTTTTGTTTCATCAATAAATTGAGCTAAATGTCCAATATACAAATATCCTCCTAAAATACAGCTGCGAAAAAGAAGTTTCAGTCTCATGCAACATTTTTCACTAGTTAGCAATGAAAAAAAATGGTAATATCTGAATTAAATTATAAAAATATGCTCGTTAGATCTGGCATTGCCAACATGGCAATTTCTAAGGCCCAGTTTCAGTTTGATGTTCAAAATATTAAGGCTATTCTGTCACTTGAAACCTTTTATCTATGTTTGTATGAAATGGAAAGAGACTGAAAGTCCTTTGCCCATGTGTTCCTCTCAAAAAGCCTTTGAAGTTCTTATATTAACTAGTTGAGGTTCAGAAACAGAAGGGAAATTTCAAGATAATATAAACAGCTCCAAGGAGAAAATATCTTTAACTCATGACTAAACAAGCAAACATATATTTTCTGTTTCAGAATGACTGAACTTCTTCATGCCAGGAAAAATAAATCCATCTGATTTTGCTTTAAGCTGTCCTCTTTTTCAAATGCAGCGAGGGGCTCCAGTTCCTTTGGATGATGTAATTCAACTGTTCTGCTTGAGTTCTGCTCCCTGTTGATGTCATGTCGCTGCTAGCCAACTATTCAAAGAGAAAAGTAACTTCTAGTTTAGACTAGAGCATGAAGAGGCTGAGGTTTATAGCACCCCAGCATCCCAGGATGCCGGGTTAGATCCTCCCAGGCAAAGCTCAGCTTTAAGAGAAGCTCCATTCACTGTGGACCCCCCTGCAGCTGCAGTGGGGTGGCACCCCGGCGTGGCTGGTGACAGCAGTGCTGGCACAGCAGGTATGTGGGGGGAGCAGGGAAAGGGGGGAGCCTGGGGGTGGTGTGTTGAAGTCCTTTGGGGAAAGAAGCTGAGAGAAATATGTGGCTATTTTGGGACAAAAGTTCAGCGGAGAGGCCTTTGAAAGCAGGGAATCTGTGCAGACTGAGCTGGAGGTTGCCATGCCTCTCCTCAGCTGTTTTTGACTAACTCCTCCCAACTTTTCTTCAGCTCTAGTATTCCATCCCTGAGTGAGTGAACAGCTTCTTGCAATAGCTTACTGTCTGCTCCTCTCCAGTGTTCTCAATATCCAAAGTATGGTTCCTCTGTGCCGCAATGAGGTCTAAGATTACGTGTAATGAGTGGTTAGGAATGTGGTTTGATGTGTTTAGGAAACATTCTGGGATCGTGGCTTGGCTCACCTGTGTCCCCACTATGTTGATGAATCTGAACATCAGCTGTCTGCCAGAGCTGGGGAGGGTGGCAGAGGGAAAGGGCCACCTGTGGGACCCAGATTGCTGGCCCCAGGCAGCAGCATAATTTCTGTGCTTGCTCGGCACACTGTGAGCTTACAGGACTGTAGCCCTGGGAGGGGGCAGCCTTTATACCCCATGGAGTCAATGTCCGGATGTTTTGAGACTCTTATGTGGAAGTAACAGGGCTGGAGACACAGTAGGGGGATAAAGGCCTGAGCTGTCATGCACATGTCTACGTTTCACATGCTTATTTTCTTTGAGATTTGGGGAACCCTTTACTTAGCAGGGGCCAGACACGATTTTCTTGTACCTTCAGAAAGGTGTGTATGCAAAGCTTATGTAGTGATGAGCTGTGTCAAACCTTCCTCCTGTGAATAGACTCGGCCACCGCAAGGGCAGGCATGCCTGTGGTCACATGGCTTTGAAATGGGAGCCGGCTTTGCTTGGTGGCAGCGCAGAGCGTGGCTGTAGCAGCTTGGTACCATGTGCTCATTAAGTACAGGACTGCCAGCAATGAATGGCCTTAGTGGGGATGCTTTGGGTCTGCTCCCAGCTGTGTGTGTGTGCTCCTCTTTGGCAGACTCCTTTGCCATGTGGGCAAAGGCGATGCTGAGGGGAAGCCAGTGCTGCTGCCTGGGGAGCACAGCCTGGGCTGCCCTGGGAAAGCTCTTGGTGATCTCACTTGAGATCAGGGCTGGGAGTGGCAGCAGCAAACTCAGCAGCAACTGTGACTGACACTTTTATGCTTTTTATGGCAGCAGAATTAAACCTTTCTTCCCATCTTAGAGAGGACCTAGGAGTTCACATGCATGTTATGAGAGGAGGAGAATTATGACATTTAAGAAAAAGAATTCAAATAGCTGGAACTAAGTGTCATGTCCTTTGATTTATGTGGTGATGCTAGGAGTGGAAGGGCAGTGGGGGATGGGCTGGGAACTGTGGAGTTTTTGGGCTGCAAGACAGGCTGCTTGTGCATGAGATCTGTTTGCTCTCCATAGCCTCCGTTTTCCTTTTAGGCAGAACAAGATTGTGGGCAGATAAGAAAGGGTGGTATGAAATCCTAACACATTGTACTGACAGATATTTTGTAGAGGGGAGTCCGGCACCAGGATCCTTCCTGTTAGGAAACAAAGAAACACATCTGCCATCATGGAAAACCACTTCAGGCTGGAAACAAGGCAAGGGAAGGGGACTCTCTAGGCCCTTCTTCCTGAGGTGGTGGAAAGGCTTTCCTTCTCTGCAAAGGCAGCAGGAGAGGGCCCATAATTAGCCGAGATGGGTGACTTTTTTCCCTGATCCCTCCAGGAAACTGCAAGCAAATATTGTTGGGCTCTTCCTCTTTGTTAGGATATAAATAACTGAGGAAATGGCTTTATTTATCACTGTCACATAAGTGTCCACCATCTGACTTTGAACTTTAGATAGATATTCAGGAGTTAGTGACATTTTATACCATATCTTTGATTGCCTTGTATCATCATAAAAAACAAAGGCAGTGATTTGAACATTTAACCATATAGATAATAATTAACTTGCAACAGGGAGAAATGCCTGCATCCAGGACCAATTCACACACAGGTCCTCTGCCTTCTATTTGAAAGGAGAAAGGACATTTTCTCAACACACACAACCTAGACAACCTGTGCCAGATTTAAACCAACAGCTTACAGTATCAGTTGGCTAGTCCAGGACACAAGTCCAGAAATTTAGAGGGAACATTTTGAGAAATACCTGTAATATAAGTATTAAACTGATATAAAATATAAAATTATAAAAATATAAACGTATTTATTTTTAGTAGTTTTATGTGACATTATATATGATATTTCTCTAGTGCACATATGAAGACACAGAATCTACTGATCAAGTTTTATCAGTCCTGAATTTGGGTGGGTTCCTAATTTCTTCTTATATATCCTCCTGTCCCTTTTGGAGGCTAGGTAAACTACACTAGCTGAAAGGGAAAACACTGCTATTCCCTTACCTCATCTCTAAGCCTGACATCTTTCCTTACAGCCTCTGATTCCAGATGCCTGCCCATTTTCTAGTACTGACTCCTGGCAGCAACTTTCTGATTCCTGGCAATGATGCCAAGTTGATGTGTCCTGTGCACGTGTGACCTTGTAAAGGTCAGAAAGGACCTCACTGCTATGTGTATCAGTCACCAGAATTGTTTTCTCTTTTGTTATTAATGAGAAGCCCATGAATAGTAAACTTTGGAATCAGCTAGCACTGCCAGCTTGACTATGGTTTGCCCTGCCAGCAGCAGGTATCTGTGCACAAAAGCTTCCTCAAAGCAATGCTGAGCAAATTCCTAACACTTCACAGTTTCACCTTCTCATTTGCTGTGTCTCAGTTTAACCACTTGGTTATTGCTCTAATCTTTGTACTCTCTGCTGTGCTTTCATTTCCTGAGTTCATTGTCAGGTTCAATTTCCAGATAAGAATTTCTTTACAAGGGCAGAATCTGCAGTTCAGTTGTGCAAGATGATTTTTACCAAAGCATCAGAATTATGTACAACTTTTCAACTGGTTTACAGCAATTTTGGTGATGTGCATGTATTATTTTTGAGCATAAAAATTTGACAAGGCCTGTGACAACCTTTACTCATTTTGCTCTGATGGGTTCATTTCTTTTAGATAAGATGGAAGGTTCATAGGTAGATCATAAATGCTTGGTCTCTGTTCCTGTAATCAAAGGTCGCTCTGCATTAAAGTAGTGAGGTGAATGTAGGAGTGGACCTAGTGGAAGTCATTCCTCCGAAGAAGCAGCTGCTGAATGTCAGAAGGGACTGCCTCTGAAACTGGGTAAGTCCTTTTTTTCTCACATTCTTTGATCTTTTATTTTCTTGTAATGCACCATTATGACTAGTTTTGGCTCCTAGCACTGCTTATGCATACTGCAGATGCAGACAATCTATTACAGATCTGTCTTTAGGTAATCATCTACCCATACAGGGAGCACTTTTAACCTGATGAGAGAGGTGAGCTGTTATGTGAGGCAGTAGCTCAACAAATAAGCTTCCTTGGTACCTGAATTAAACCAGCTCCATCATTATTTGGGGTGACTGCAGTCTTTGGGTAGCAATCCTTAAAAAGAAGCCTGCAGGTGTTCTGAGAAGCATCTGGCAAACTCAGGAATGGCATTATGATATGGGTTACCTATACGGGCTATTGCATGGGAGTGAGTTAATACCACCTCTCCAGCAAGGAAAGGCAATTCTTTGAATATCTGCTCTTCAAATGGAGAAAGTCAGCAGTGCTGAATTAGGCCATTAGGATAAGGAAATGCTGAGAGGATGTTCTCCATATTCTATTTCACATTTTGCTAAATTTTCCTTTCATTAGGCTTTCACCTACAGTCATGACTCTTTCCTCTGTTGTTGCTGAACCATCAGGCTTCAATGCTGTCCCTGTTCGGAAGTAGTCAGGCACTGAGGGTTAAGAAACGTCTGCCCCAAAAAGAAACAACAAAAAATGCAGTAAAAAAAATTATTGCTTCTGCACCTCACACACCTTATAATATTTTAAAATGGCCTTTATTTTTACACTAGTCAGAGCATGGACAACTATCAGGCAAGGGATTTCCCCTTTGCAGTGGCTGCCGTTGTTAGTTCCTTATTGCTGTCTTCTTATGCTGGAACAGATTAAGTTTTCTTTTCCAGTATTTTATATTTTATTAATTAAATGAGTACAAAGCACATACCTGTTCAGAACTTCACCTTTGCAAAAAAAAACAGGGAATTTTGGGAAACAGGTCACACTGCTCCACACTGTCACAGTTTCTCAGATGTTTTAATTTTTCATTCTGTTCTCTCTTTGCAGTGGGTTGACAGCAGTAGACACCTCTTTCCTCTCCCATCACTACAACAGGTTCCTTGGTTTCCCAGACAGGTTGATATCCAGATAATACTTATAATTATGGCAGTCATTCAAGCAGATGATGTTTGGTCACTAAAGTTGTCTGTAGCCATAGATCTTACACTGATTTTTATTTTTTATTTTTGAAGTGATCCTCTTGCCTTCATAACAGCAATGTCACCGCTGTTATAATTTACAGTGTTAAGGCAAGTATCTTCAAAAGAGCTATTCTGTTGAGCTGAAATCCAGTTTATTGTGTCACAGACTCTAAAGGGAAGACTTCTACCTTCTAATATATCTGAATATTCAGCTTGGGTGCTGTGAGGAATGATAAGCCTGACTTTTCACTGGTATGGATGGGGTGGACAAGAGTAGTGAAGAGGAATACCGATTCCTTGCACCCAAGCTAGAACCTTTTTCATGTGATTATGGACCTGTGTCACCATCCTTACTGTGACAGATGTGCAAAAATTGAACCCATGTGAGGAAAGAAACAAATTTATTTCATTTCCTTTCTAAGCAGCTCTTTGATTTCTGTTGGGAATTTTGTGGTCTGATGGCAGCAATGCAGCCAATGGCAGCATCACAACCAGTCCTCAGAGAACACAATACAATTTTTCTTTTTGGAAGTGATCTGTGGATTCCTCCTTCTGGCAATGTTTAGGATCAGTTCTATGTCATGTGCTTCCAGCATACCCAAGGAAGTTATTGGTGGTTTTCAGGTAGTGGTGGTCCTCACGGGGTCAAGGAGACTGGGTGGAGGCTGAGAGCAAGAAAATTAAGTTGCATAGGTACATGTCACATTTTTATCCTGAACCTAGAGATGTATTTTAAAAGGGTGAGATCAAGCACGTTAAAAATAAAGTTGGTAAAATTAAAGTGCAAAGTGCAAGCAAGAGGAAATGAAGGTATTACACTGGGTGTGATACTGAATCTTGTGCCTGTTGGTGCAGGATTTCCTATATACACTGGACATGGGACTGTTTTTTATAGGTGGCCTGGCAGATCTTATCAGCCTGCTGAGATTTCTAACTTCCTGAGTGACCATGGGCACTGAATATGAAAAAGATCATATCAAAAAGCTGCAGGAGCAGCGTATGTCCATGCAAAAGAAAACCTTCACCAACTGGATGAACAATGTCTTCTCCAGGAATAATGTAGGTAGCTCCTTCAATCTGAAGATTTTTTTCTGAGATTTGTTTTATTTTATTTTACCCACGGTACCCTTTTTTATGTTATTTTTAATGTATTTTTTTCTGAATGTTGTCACATGTAAGCAAGGAAGACTTTGACTAACCAGAGTACTCCATCCTCTGTCTTTTACCTCAAATCTGTCTCCTTTGTTCATGTTACCAGTCTTCTTTGAAATCAAGGTTCACTTTTGTAGACTGTATAGCCCCATCATATTGTAAAGTCCTTTGTACATTGGAGATCCTCTGAAAGGAAATTCCTTATTTGCTTCTTTTTCCTGTAAGTAAATTATCTGCAGACATCAGGGTTTCCCCAAGCAATGCTCAACTCTTAGCTGCCTGGCCAAAAATTCTGACTTTGTGCTTTGCCTGATCAGTTCAGTTTGAGTTGCTGCTCAAAGGCTCTAAAAAAGTAGCCTTAATTTCGGGAATTTCAGATGTACTGCCATGCAAGTACAGACCAATTTGTTTCCTGTAGCTCTCAGACTTCAAAAAATCTTCAGAGCTAGTGTGCCATCGATTTGTGTGTGCAGGGTAATGCCAGCATATTCCTCCAGTCTCCAGACTTACTGCAGATAGTTTCAGGCACAAATGATGTAGCAGTGGCACATAAAGGAATGACATCATCCAAAAAAATTCCGTTTCCTAGAGTCTGCAGTAAATAGTAATGAAAATGGATGTTGGGCACACCAAGCAGGACCAGGCAATTGGATCCACTGTAGCTCATCGCCGTATTTCGGTACCAGATATGTTTTTACTGTGTTTGTGATTCGTACAAAGGCAGCTGCAGAGCACAACAAACTTTCAAATTTATTTTTCTTAGCAGGAGCAAACAAATGCAAAACACATGCTTGTTTTGCCACATGCAAAGTTAGGTTTTTATGGTGTAGGAAATTAGTTCTGTTTAGCTGTAGACGTATACTTTCTCATTTTAAAAATACCTTCAAGTTCAGAGATAAAAATGCCAATGTTAAGTTCCTGCAATGTACTTGCTCTCGTATCGTAAAAGCCTGTGAGATCTTTCCAAACCATATTTGGTAGAGATGGAGCAGAGCTTATCTAGGTCTTCCTGGCAGCATAGTCTCAGCATTCCAAGGCAAACTTTGAGGTGATTGGATCATACTACAGGACACTCAAGTGTTCTCAGTTATCCTGTTGTGTACTTCAAGTCTAGCACTAAGGATTGGATTGAATTTGTTAAGCTGTGAATTATATCTTTAGGAAAAGAATGAGACAACAAAGCTATTAAAAGAACATCTGGGTGCGACACAAAGGAGATATATGAAGCTTGTCTTTTTACAAATTCAAACTGAACTATTCTCTCTTTATGGAAGTATCACAGAATATAACAGCTTTAATTTTTTTTATTGTAGTACATCATAGGCAGAATTTTTAGTTTAATATGCAAAAAGAAATAAATTTGGCAACTAAACGAGGAGGCTTTTTTATGGAGATAATCAGAGCAAGTTGTAAATCCTGTAAATCCTTGTAAATCCAGTGCCACACACAGTGCAGACATAAAGACTCTCTAACTTGTTTTTACACTTTCAGTGTTTTTTTCTTTCTCTGGAGAAAAGATTTCTTTAGCTAATTAGCATCTGATCAGAAATTAGAAGCTACACACCTCTTGTCTGTCCTTTTTCCCCTTAACATGTAAATATTCCCTGAATAATTTAAAAATATAATAGCTTTGCTCCTTCCTTCCTTCCTTCCTTCCTTCCTTCCTTCCTTCCTTCCTTCCTTCCTTCCTTCCTTCCTTC
>VWYI01036196.1:0-25903 GCA_013399455.1 Anthoscopus minutus | reverse complement strand
CCTCCCTCCCTCCCTCCCTTCCCGCCTGCCTGCCTGCCTGCATGCCTGCCTGCCTGCCTGCCTGCCTGCCTGCCTTCCCTTCCTCCCTTTTTTCTTCTTTTTACTTTCTTCACTCTCTCTCTTTTTCTTTCTTACTTTCCATTTCTTTCTTTCTGTATGTCTGTCTTCTTTTTTTAAATAAAAAAATATTATTGATTGCAATTTCAAAAACCACAGTAAATTATTCTTAGGCGTGCTAGATGGCAAGTGGCATAAGGCCAAAAGGAAACACCCAAAGCAAGTTCTTAGGTCAGAGTACAGACTGTCAACTTGTATCACCTAAGTGCTGGGTGACCTCATTACTGGCAGCAATAAAACACATTTTTGTAAATGATCCTAACCTTTCACTTAGTATGAGACTGGCTAAAAATACAGATACTTTGGGTGGTAATGCAGGCCCAAGCAGGACGTGACAAACTTTGTTGAAATTATGGAGTAAAAGATGAGTCATTGAAGGGGATTATGAGCTCAACTTTTAAATGAAATGCACAGAATAAAATTATTCTGATAAAAGATACAAATGAATTGAAATAAAAAATTCTAGCATTTCCAAAAGGTTTGATTTTGAAAATGTTCAATATTTTTATTTTTAAAAATCTCGTGCTTTTTTCTTTTTTTACTGCATTGTGCATTTGTATTTTCATTTGGTTGTTGGGATTTTTTTTATTTCAGACTACTTTCATAAATAATGTAAGTCCTCCTGCAAAACCATTTTTTCTGAATTAAGACTCATCACTCTGTGTATATATGCACAGTGAAACATCAAGAAGGTGTTGTTTGTTTTCATTTTAGAAGTAGAGGGTTCTCTATGCCAAATGTTAATCTGGAGTCTGTATTGTCTGGCTGCTCTTTACAGGTAAAGATTGAGATAGAAGACATTTACACAGACTTGAAGGATGGCATCTCCCTCATGAAACTCCTGGAGCTGCTCTCTGGGGAAGCTTTGCCCAAACCAAGCCGGGGAAAGATGCGAGTGCATTTTCTAGAGAACAACAGCAAAGCCATTACATTTCTGAAATCCAAGGTAAGTTAATATTGATATTAGAGATCACAACAGTTTATAGATGTTATTAATTCATTACAGCATCGTATTCATTGTAGTTTCCCCATCTAGTATGAAATAATATGTCCTCTGAAGACAAGCCAGGGATTTTATTAAAAAAAAATCAAGTTTTCATTTCTTTCTAATTTAAGTGATATGTTTTAGAAATGGCTAATATTCCTCTCCTTTGGAGGAAAGAAATATGTTTCTTTCCTCTCCCTAGCCACCAGTTTTCAAAAAATATATATTGGAACTTTAAATGTTTGAGACTATTATTCTTTTGCCAGGCTTTTGCTGAAATTAATCATGAGCTGATACAGGAGCTTGCAGGTCTGTGGACCAATGAAAAGACGCAAACATTAAACCTTTTTGCTTAAGAAAATGGCCTGAACACCCTCTCCAGTAACAGTTTGTTACACTGGGAGCTAGACACAAGCACTTTTATGCTGAATAGATACTGGTTTATTAGCAGGTACAAGTAAGAGTGATTGGTCCTGAAAATATCGTAGATGGTGACAGAACCTTAATCCTGGGTCTTATCTGGATCATCATACTTCGATTCCAGATCTCATCTATCAAACTTGATAAGGTAAAACTGTATCTTTGTCTTTTTGCTTGTGCAATTGAACCCATGGGGTTTTTCCTCAAAGAGACAAAACAGTGACTCGGAGATAGAAAAAGCATTCATGTTCTTCACTCTCTTCTACAGATTCTTTACGGACTTTTGACTTCATGTAGAATTTCTCTGTCAACAGTTCTCTCTAGATTTGAGTCCCATGATGTTTCTTTGCTCTTTCTCTGAAAATGCACATGCTTTTTAGAATTATTTAACATATATTCTAAGAACATGAAAAATAAGAATCTATAAAGATTTCATGAAGTATTATGAAATCAAAGTCAATAATTTGAAACAGTAGACTTGAATACATCTTTTTTTTTCTGAGTTCTATTTCACATCTAAGGAAGCAAATAAACGGAACTTTCCTTTCTGCCTGATTCATACAGACCTTACTGAAGAGAAACGTTTAAAAATATCAGCACCTGCATTTCACCTTATAGTTTCTACATTCATTCAATTCACTTTTTGTTTTAACAGAAAAATTCTATTTTCATGTTAAATTTTTCTACCTTTATGACAGATACAGTCTGTAAGTCATGACTTTGAGGGGATCTGTGAATTGAATAAAAGTAATACAAAGTGATCTTTGGGGACATAAGTATAAACTTACTGATACTATTTTCGTATATTGTTGAGACTGATTTTCTTTTCCCTGCTTTCTCCACAGGAAGAATTTGGAGGCAGAGCTGATGTTCTCTTTGCCAATGAAGCCTTATTACTCTGGTGTCAGCATAAAACTGCCAGCTATTCCAATGTGAGTGTGAAGGACTTCTCCAAAAGCTGGAGTGATGGGCTGGCCTTCAATGCACTCATACATGCTCACCGGTAAGATTTGATGGATCAGTTCAGGCAGAATTGTTCATTGCTGTTTGTACCTCTGACAAGAGTTGTTCCAGGATCTGAGTTACAGGTTTTTGTCAAGAAACTATCAGATACTCTCTGCCCTTTCTCGCTGAAGACTCTTCTTTCTTAAATGGATATTCTCTCTCCCTCTTGGAAGGAAGGACCAAAAGGTCCTGCTTTGTAGAAACTTTAGTTGACTATAGCATCAAATTTCTAGGGGAATATCACATGTCTGAACAATACTGCCCATTTGGTCTTAGCCCCTGAGTCATTTTCCCATTGCTCTTTTTCTAAAATAATTATTTTAGGCACTGGTTTTATTGTATGAATTTCATGAGTATGTATATCTTCCGGTTCAATTGTAGGAGAGTAAACAACTTCTCAGTCTCTTTCTTTCTCCCTTCCCTGCCCCTTTGAAAAATTGTGAAGAAAATAGCTGAAAGCAGGAGAGAGAAACCACCTACAGTAACCTTGAACACCTTTGTCCTCAACATTTCTACTGTTTCTTATATGGGATACACTAGTGGGATTTTGGAACTTTCCCAGCTGGGAATCAACTCCCTTTCTACAAGCATCTCTCTACTGGGCTTTGGTTGTCACCCATTGGGAAAGAGGAGAAATAAGGGCAGATATTTGCTGGGAGTGGTAATTCAATTTCATAGAAGACAGTTTTCTTCCGGCTATGTAGGCAAGGGGCAATGCTCTTGAATGAAGTTCAGGTTCGAAGAAATTTCAGCGTTACTGTCACATAACATTAACAGTTATGTGACTATTAACTTAGTCTCATGAGCAGTTTATGGTTTATGATCTGAAAAAACTTACTAGGAATACAAATCTTTCTTCATGCCCTCTTTTTCTCCTTGCCCAGGCCTGATCTTATCCACTACAGCTCACTGCGGCAGGACCAGCCCATTAAAAACCTGAACAATGCCTTTGATGTTGCTGAGAAAGAGTTTGGAATCAGCAAACTGCTTGATGCTGAGGATGTGGCAGTGTCCTATCCAGATGAGAGATCCATCATGACTTACGTGTCACTCTATTACCACTACTTCTCCAGACTGAAACAAGGCCAGACAATACAAAAGAGACTTAACAAAGTAAGTACATTGTTATCTTTGGAAGTTCTATGTTAAAAACATAAAGCTTAATTTAATTAACATAAAGCTTAATTTGGAAGTGGTGTGGGGAGGGAAGCTGTGCAAGCTCAGCTTCAGGATCATTTGAACTGAATCAAAAGGCACAGCCATCTGAAAGACCTTGGACCTTGAGACTTGTACCTGGAGCCTGTACACTCTCTGTCTCCAAGACAGTTGCAATTATTTCACTTTAAATCAATCCTTTTTTGACCTCATGGTTTCTGTTTGAGAACTGATATGGTTCCAAGGCAGCTTGAGGCATAGAGATCTCAATAATATTGGGAGAAGATTAAGACTAGGCAAAAGCAGACCTAATCAAAATCTCAGTTAATAGAAATGATGATCCCTTATTCTATGGAACTACTTTGGATTTTGATTTCCTGTGAAAATCCTCATCCTTTCTTTCTGACTCCTTAGGTAGAAAATGATGAAAACCCAAACAAACAAAAAGCCCAAACAAATTAAATAGAATGAAAACAAGTTAATACCACCACCAACAAATAAAACTGAGAGAATGCTAGCTAAATTGGTGAAATTTAATTTTTTCTTACATTTGTATTAATTTTTTTATTAAATTTAGCTAAGGTTTTTTTCTGTTTCCGCATACACTTCCCCTCACATAAAATCATAAGCTACATTAAAAATTTCTTGCGTCCCACTGATGGAAAACTAAAGGGATTTTGTAGTTGTTCCACTGAAAACCACTTCCCTTGAGAGGATTTCTATCTCCAGAGAAATCTGTTCTTGTTTTGACAAAACTCCAGAAGAAATACCCTGCAGAAAACCTACACATCCAGGATGGGTCCTACATGAACATCTGGACTCAGCCTGTGCAGTTGAGAGAGGGAATCTGTTGCTTAATGGGAGGCACAAAAATCCAGACTGAGGCTTCCCTGCTGGTGACAAGGTGAAAAGATTTTGCAAAGCAGGGTTTGGTCAGCTAAAAATGTGATCTGGGGCAAAGATTAGATGATCCTGTAACATGGCTCCCCACAGCACCAATCCTGTTAGTGTGGAAGGAGTGTCTGGAGGATACTCTTTGTCAGGCAGTCCTGCAAGAAGCAGGGAATTGGACTTGATGGTCCTTATGGGTCCCTTCCAACTCTAGGATTCTATGTCTTAGAGCAGCATGTTCTCCAAAGAGATGCATCAGATGAGAGCAGGACTTGGAATTCAGTCAAAGTTTGGGCATCAGTGAGGAGAGTGAGCAGTGGGCACAGCTCAACACATGGGTCACTGGGTTTTGGCCAGGAGACATTTATCTTTTGATAAATAGTCCCTGATGAAATAGTCCTTGAGTCCACAAGCATGTATTAAAGGAACTCTAAGGAGCAAATAGGCCATACATTTTATATTTTATGAATAAACAATTTGCTTACGCTGTCCTTTTTCAATTCTCATTGTGCTCCACTGCTTTTTCCATGTTTTCCTAGTTGTATTTATTCTTTCTTTTCTCTCTTTCCACTTATCTGCTTCTTTTTCTCCCTTCAACTCCTCCCCTATTTTTAGCCTGTCTTTAATATTGCATTCCTGTCTTCCTGCATTTCTGACACACACAAATATTCAGGAGGAGAAGGAAACAGATGTTAATCTCTTCCTGTCCTTAGTCCCCTCAAATAGGCAGCCCTGACTTTGCTAATAGGATTGGGAGGGAAGCCTGAATGTGCCAAGGTAGACTTTGAGTTCAGACTAACTTTGTAACCACAATGGCAGAGAGAAACAGCTCGGAGAGGAAAATCTCCTTTCCCTCTCCCATCTGAGGTGACCATGCATTTGCTAGGATCTTTCAGCAAGAACTGGGTATGATGGCAGAAAATACAGAAGAGAGCCCTGATGTCACAAGCTGCTTTTCCTGTACTAAAGGCTGGTTCTATTTTACTCTTCTTACAAGACTGCAGCACTTAGTCATTGCCAAGTGCACTTTCTGATGGGAAAAAGCAGATTCACACTTGGAAGGACTGAGTCTTTTCTCAGAGCCATCACCGTCACTAATCTGTCTGGCTGGGGCAAGCAAACTCAGCAGAATGACAGAGGCAGACAACATTGTTTGGCACTAAACCTGACATTTGGAGGAATAAAGAAGTGCATCTTGACCAAGTCAGGGTGCAGAAGAAAATATGAAATAAAATACAAAGATGGAATAAAATGTAAAATGGAAAGAAAGGATGATTTCATTCTAACACCTTTTATTTCATTCGGGATTTAATTCTAAATGTTTGCTCCAGTATTTACCTGAACTTTAAGGGAAGGCAGGTCAGGTCATAAATGAAACACATAAATGTCTTGGACTTGGAAAGTTAGTATTGAATCAGAACTGACATCCTTACCAAAGCCCTGTTGGAGCATGAAACATTTTCTAGTAATTTTTTTAAAGGGAAACAGTTCCAACACAAGAGACTGAGAAGGTGCTGTTGGACCACAGTCTGCTGTGTGCATGTGAGAGAGCCAGGATCTTGTTAGATGGTCTTCTAAGATCCTAAGTGGTGAAGCTAAGAGGGTGTAATTACATATTAGGGTAGAATTGTTTGGGGTTGAGGAATGAGACTGGGAAAAAAACATGGGTTTTTTTCAATTGTGAAATAAAAAAAGTGAACCATGCTGTTTATTCCCAGATGTTTTCATAAGTAAAAACTGAAATGAAACATTAAATAATATTGATTTATCTGTGTTTTCTGAAAGGCGGTTCTAGGATTTCACCTAGCCTCAGATGTGACAGCTATCACTATATCAGTATAAAAATGTGGTTACTGCCAAAGATGCTGCATTCTGTTCACTCACCTTGCTTTATTCTGTTTCTAATGGGGCTTGTAACTTTATATTCCCATCACAGATTGTGTTCCTCCTGAAGGAGATAGATGACTTGAAGCTTCAGTATGAGCAGATGGTCTCTGACCTCCTGAAATGAATTAAACAGAAGGTGATGGAACTGGATGACCGTCATTTCCCCAACTCCCTTCAGGAAATGTGGCTGCTCATGGCCAACTTTAAAACCTTCCGCACTGTGGAGAAACCCCCCAAATACCAAGAGAAGGGCATGATTGAAGCTCATCTCTTCAACATCAGGACCAAACAGAGAGCCAACAACCAGCGACCATACTTGCCTCCAGAGGGGAAGATGCTGCAGGATGTGGAAAAGCACTGGATCATCCTGGAAAAGTCAGAGCACAACCGGGGAAAAGCACTGCAAACAGAGATGCTGAGGCTAGAAAGGCTGGAACAGCTAGCCCAGAGGTTCCTGAAGAAGGCAGCACTGCGTGAGTCCTACTTGGAGGACATGAGGAAAGTGATTGGCAAGCAGGACTTCTGGCCTGAGAGTGTGGACAGGATGGAGGCTGCCAGTAAGAAGCTGGAAGCCATTGTGGCAGATGTACTGCCCAGGAAGGAACGCTTCATAGCCTTGGACGAAATGGCCACCGTTATCAGCCAGGAGAACTATCATAGCAAAAATCAAATCCTGCAGAAGTGAGTGATGGCTGAGAGACTGTGCAGCAGCAGAGGTCAAAATTAGTTGAAATTCTGGGGAGTGGTGGAAGAAAACTAGTTGTAACTGTGAATCTTGTCTCTCTGCTCCTCGTGAGTAGAACTGTCAGGAATTTCTTCCACCTCTGAACAGTTTCAGCAGATAAGGCAAACACTTCATCTTCTTCAAAATTCTAATTATTTTTTCCTTGGATGATCAAAACCTCAGACCAATTTAGGGTGAAAAATATTTTTGCTATGTATGAAAACATATCTACAAATTTCTTCCAAATATTCTATCTGCCATCAAAAAATTCTTAGAAAGATACTATTTTTTTTTCGTAAATCAACACATTTCTATTTCATTCTGCAGTTTGGAGACATAAAAATTGGTTAAATCATAGTATTCTCAGATTTAGTCAGTTTTGGAGCAAATATTGAAAAATCATAAATACTCTGGTTATTCCAAGCTGTTATATAACCTGATTTGGGAGTATCTAAGAATGCCATACAAATAACTTCTCTCATGGTATTTTATTGCTTTTCTACATTCAGACAAAATCAAGACCCTCTATGAAAACCCATACAACCAGTTATAAAAGAGTAAATCAAATCACGAGATCAGATTGTGACTTATGATATGGTTTAGAGTAATGTTTTACCTTAAGTAGCCATTTAAAAAACCCTTCTTTGCTTCCAGGCCTTTCTACTGTATCAAGCAAAAGCACTGTAGCAAAAAAAACAAAGGTTGTTTTATGAATGTCCTTAAAAAAAATTCTAAATTTTAAGAAGACAAAGTCAGTTGATGTGCTAGTCAAAATTCCTGTAATAACATTTTTTTGACCTGTTTTGTGTTCCTGGCCTGTCCTCTTACACTGCTGGCAAGAGTTGTATGTGGCCATTTAGCCCCTCTAAAGCTGCAAGCTCTGAGAATCCTCCAGTGATGCCCAAAGTCTTTGGTCCACACTGGTAATTTCTTTCTCTTCCTTTGTAGGCAAAAGAGCATTTCAAAGCAATGGCAGGATCTCCTGGATCAGCTGCAGAGACGAGAGCAATCCCTGGGAACAATGCAAGAAATTCTGGGCCTCTTGAGGGACATAGATGCCATTACAGAGGAGCTGAAAGAGCTGCAGGTACTGAGCCCTCTCCAGCAGCACACAGCTTGCAGTGCTGCCAGTGTGTGTCCCCATGCTCCAGGGACTGGAGATAAGTCTATTAGCTGTAGTGAAAATACATAATTTTTACCTAGATGCCTAACTGAGCATTTCAGTTCATCATCACAGGAGGAGAAAAAAGAACAGGCTTTCTCTAATCAGAAAGCCTGGCATTCTAGTCCATGGAATGCACTACAGGTTCAAATTATATAGTAAAATAAAGATGGGAAATAATATTTTCTAAACTTACAAGTGCAAAAGCGAAAGTGGAATAAAAACAACTCCTATTTCCATTCCATGTAATTCTTCTGAATTAGCTTCTGGAAGTACCTGCAGTAATTTTACAGATGTGAATTAGCTCAGGCTTTCAGGTACATAAATTTGTGAGAAAGGAAAGTTCCATTGTAAATGCTTAATGATGACTTTTAGCAAGAATTTTCAGCTGTTATTAGAGAGTCAGAGCATGAAGTCTTCTCTTTAACATGAGAAATAACTGGGTTCATATTGATTTTGTAATGGAAGGAAGTATATATGCGTGTTTTGCCTTTCTGAAGACAGAAAAATCCTTATGACTACAGGTTGCCTTATACCCAAGCTGAAGGAGTCAGCATGCTATATGAAGTTGTAAATTTCAAATTAAATATAAGAGCTATCTCTAAGTTATAAATATTTCTGTCCTAGTGTTAGTAGGTAGTTAGTTAGTTAGTTAGACCGCTAAGTACTTCCCATCAGCCACCAATTAAGTACTGTGCAGTACTTATTTTTGTTATTTAGATAGAAAGTAAGCTCCTGAGTGAAAGAACATTGCAGTTAGAGCATACCATAGAATGGAATATTGTGGAATTCTTCAAAGACTGTGAATCAATCTGCCTACAGATGGGTCTAGCAAAGGGAAATTCATTACACCACAAACTCTGAGACCTTGAATGCTTAATGGAAGAAAAAATATGTTAGGTGCAAAAACCTATGATTATTTGACAAGCCCATTATTTGCACTGCAGCAGATAGAAAGTCTGGATTGTTGCCATTAGCTTGTGGAATTGACAAAAAAATGTAAAATTTGTCTAAATAGGCTGCTTTTTTTGCTTTACCTAGCTGGCATTCTTGGAGATTTAGAAGCTATGAGAGACATCAGGAACCTTTCAACTGATTTATTTGTACTGAGGCCCTAGATGCACTCTCTGAAAATGTCTTTTATTTCTTCTCATTTTGTAGGTGCTAGTGAATTCCCAGGATTGTGGGAAGCAGCTCCTGGAAGTAGTAGATTTGCTGCAGAATCATAACTTGGTTGACTCGCAGATCTCTTGCTATGATGGCAGATTGACACACATCACCCAGAGGACAGCAGAAATCAGCAAGGACAGCACAGTTAAATCAGAATTGCTTTATGCAAAAGTTCAGATGCTCCGTCAGCTGTACCAGAACCTCACAGCTCAGAGCAAGTCACGGTAGGCCTGTGCTTGTTGCTCTGTTCTTCCTGATTAAGATGCCCAAGTCTTTAATCAGAAGGCACAGCTTCCCACCATTTAAAACTTTTTCATTTCTCCGTTTATAAAGACGTAGCAAAAGCAACTTAAGTGTCTTGGTTGCAATTGACTGAAAGGATCATTCACTTTCCTAGATTAATAGCTTCATTCTCAGCATTTATTTTAACTTTCTTTATGAGTAGTCTGAATAACAAATGGTTATCTCCTCATCTCCTGGAGAAAGAAGGAAATGTAAATTTGTTTCTTTTGTCTTGTTCCATGAATAAATTAATATATGACAAAGAGGCATTCAAATAATGGATTTTTAAATTTTTCATTGATTAATCTACCATTGTCTTCATGGAATTCTAATTCTTACTGTCACACACTGTTTCCTTGGTTCAGTAAATCTCAGCTAGAAGAGGCTTTGAAGCTTTTTGAATTCTTCCGTGACTGCAAAGAGGAAGAATCATGGATCTCTGAGAAGTGGAAGCTGGCAAGAATGACAACATTAGGGAAAGATGTCGGCCAGATCACAGCTTCTATTCAGAAGAACAAGGTATTTTACTTTGCTGCTGGTGCCTTGTCTTTGTATTAAAGCAAGATTTCAGAACATTAATGTCTTTCATTTCAGTCACTGCAGCACTTACAAGAATGCTGCCAAACTAATCCTTATCTCAAGTGTCATGACCAGAGTTTGGAATTTTAAAAGAAATGTATAGAGTAGGCATTTTTTTCCCAAAGATAGGAAGGAAAGGGTAGAGAAGGAATATGGTTCATACTGGACTAGAAGCAGAGCTTCTTGTGGAGACACTGGGCTCCATATTAGCTAACATTTGATGGACAAAAAAATGTTGCTAGTTTCTGTTTTTTCTCACCTTCTTTTCCTGGCCAAGAGAAATGAAGGGAAAGTGAGAGATGGTGAAAAGATAAGACACGGGGCACTTGGAAATGTGTTCATGACAGTAGCAGAGAGCAGGAGCCACTCTTCTCTCTTGGCTGGTGGGGAATGAGCAGTGCTGACGTGTTTCCTGTCCTTGTGCTAGGCTCTTGAAGCAGAGTGCAATTCACACAGGGCTATATGTGCAGATGTGATGAGGAGGGGCTGGGAGCTCAGCCAGAAGAACCCCACACGGCAGGATGACATTCTGAGGCAGACAGACAACCTCCAGAAGCTGTGGCAGCAGCTCCAAGATGAGGTGGCTGATCGCAAAAGCCGCCTGCAGGCGGCAGCCCTCATCAAACAGGTCAGAGGGCTCTGCTGGGGTGTGTGATGTGTGGGACATGGATGTGGGTCAGTTCTGCCCCGTGCCCCCACGGGGAAGACGGCACTGGCAAGAAAGATGTCATCTTTTGGTCTTCAAAAAGATCTCAGGCAGTGAGGTCTCAATCCTACTGCAAGCCAGACACACAGGAGATTTGAGCAGCTGAGAGATGCTCAAAAATGCTAATGGAAATAACTCACATGCTAGCGCTAATGCAGAGTCTTTTTAGATCAGGTAGACATATTTAAAAAAACAAAAACTAAATTCCAAAGACCACCAACAAAAGAAACGTGTTAGGAGACTTAGGCAGACCATGAACTTCACAAATCCTGCAAAGTAATTGGCACTTCCATTATGACCTATGATTTTACTCCCATAGACATTCACACATCTGCAAATAAAGAATTTGTATAAAAGCAACATTCTTAAGTCATACGACATATCTCAGGTATTCTTATTCTCCCCTTATTAAGATTTTGCTCAGTCTGTTTTTTCCATGAAATGTTTGAGCAAAACTGAACAGCTTTTTTCTTAAGAAGGTCTAAATACTCTCTTCTCTCTATTAAGTTTGACACCATCATGGTGTTTTAGTTTTTCCTTTGTTCCTCATTACTATGGTCATTCTTTTTTTCCTGTCTTTTTTGTATTCTATGTCTCAAAACCTTGGTTTATTCTTCTACAACCATAGCCAGGCAGACTGCAAATTCTGGAAAAAACTAAACTACTGTTGTAGACCAAGTTCATTGCTTGTTCCTTAAACATTTAGAAAATATCCATTGGCATTACATAGTGACGCCTACCAACATCATGCCTTGTGGGTTCTTTTTATTGCTGCTATTAGGCACCATGAAGTTTCAGCTAGTTAGGGGTTCTTAAACAGCTATAGGCAATCCTTGAATATCTTTACTCACTGTAGTTCAGTGAATTAGTTGTAAGCATGAAGCACATCACGGGTTTAGAGTTAACTTCACAACACCTGGAAGTAGCCTTATGGCTGCAGACCAAATGAAATTTCTCCTTATTCGTAATTTTTCAAAGAGGAAGGAGCTGGGTATGATACTTCCAGGATGAGCCCAAGTGTTTTCCTCCCTGTGTTCCTTCAGTACTTTGCTGACATCGATGAAGCAGATTCGTGGTTGCGGGAGAGGCAGCCCCTCCTCGCTAGCAAGGACTATGGCAAAGATGAGTCAGGTGCCGAAGCGCTGTTGCATCGTCACTTGCGCCTGGAAGAGGAGATTGCAGCCTATGCCTCTGAGATGAGGCGCCTCAAAGAGCAGGCTGACATTGCAGCACAGCAAGCTCCTGCTGCAGTAAGTAGAGGAGGCATTGTGTCATGTTGTGTTGAAGAATGTAAACAAAATGGTTTTTCAATTGTTTATTTTTCATTTATTTTGCTGAAATAGAGTATTGAGAATTGAGTTTTTAATTAGAATCGGGGTAAATTTTTAGGTTAAAAAGAAGTTCCTTGTCTGCTCATAGCACATCTAGTCAGTGTTCTTTGAAGTGCTAGAAATATTTTTATCCATGTTAGTTCCTTCTACTGGTCCTTACAAATACATTCTCACTCTTTATTCTCATAAAATTATTAATTTAAATATTCATTAAAAAGCAGATAATTAATCAAAACACCCTTACAAATTCTTCTAGTGTAGTGAACCATCCCACAACTCCAGGAGCAACTCATATCATCCCTTATTTTTAAGGCAAATGAGGTGAAGTCAGCCTCGGCAGATGCACCTCTTTTACACTGACTAGAAAGGAACTTTTGACCTGAGGTCAACTCATCTAACAGAATTCAGGGGAGATAAATGAATGAATGACACATTTCATAGGTTGCTTCTTTAGACATCTATATTCACTCAATATTTAGCCCAATAAATTTGAGAGCAATGGGCATTGCTTGTGGTGTTTCCTTTACCTCACCAATCCAACATTAATTTTTATTAGAAAAATATTTAGTTATTTTGCTATGAAATGTAAACAAACATGTAACAAGATGGTATTGATGCACAAATAGAAGTATTGATTCACTAGGGCACTCATATTTTGAAACTAGAAGCGTTCAGGTACTGAAACATCACTACAAAGACAACCATGAGTGTAGTCAATCATCTTGCTTTGTTGGCACTTCTGAAAATAAAAAAGCTTCTCCAACCAAACAGGTTTGATTTGGGCAGAAAATGAGAATTTTTACTGAATCAATAAAGTTTAAAATTAGCTGAATTTAACTTTTTCTTTTATATATATATATTATATTTTATATATATTATATTTAATATATGTATATAAGTAAAACCATAATGTTTTTCAGATTTTTTCTTTTTTTTTTTTTCAGAATATAACAGTAGAAACAGTTCCCAAAAAATACTAGAAGTTTTATTTTGAAAGGGTCAGAATGCTGTGATTTGAACTAATAAGTCCAAATTTTCCTTCCAAGTGAAATTTTTATCCAAATCAGAAATTTTCATCCATTGGTTTTGTTAAATTTTTCTTAACAGCTGACAAAGAGAGAAGCCCCAAGTGACTTAAACCAAAAGACAACTAAGCTACTATTCAGTCGAACCTGGGCGACATCTGAAACTGCATCCACTGGAACCTCAAGTCTGGATGATCATTTTCTTCCAGAGAATATCTGGAAGACCCAAGAAGAAATAGATTCACTTTACGAACATCTACAGAGCATGGCTGAGGTATAATATCCACTTCTGCAGTGCAGTTCATTAAAACGTCCAAACCAGTGAAAATTCAAATTAAGTACTCTGCTGGCTTCTGCTTTTCAGTTTAATAATGTGCCTCAATCCTGTTAATTCTAGTAGGACTTAAAGCCTTGAGCTTATAATTGAAGTTTTGTATCAAAACAGATTTTATGTTGGAAAATTTCTCATTTACATTTCAGTATTTTTAGTCCATGAAGAGCAGATTCTTTTGTGTAATTCTTTTTTTTTTCCCCTTAATGTTTGCTTGTTGTAGCTCCTAAATCACCAGGCAGTCTTGCCTGATACCAGAAAAAATAAGCTGCGACCTGCATTTTCTTAATTTGCTGCTCTTGACTCACACCTGCTCTAATCATGCCCTGAAGACCTACACAAACATGTTGCATGTGGCTTTTACATATTCTAGAGACCACTGCCTTGTGTCTTCAGTGAGCAGCAGCAAGTATCACAGCAGCCTTCCTTACCTGGGAGGCTCAGCGCTCCCCAAATGATTCTCTTATGCTTTTAAACCACTGTTTCTCTGGGAAGAAGTATTGTGATCTTAAAATTTCATGGTCAGTTCTCTTTCAGCAATGTCTGGGAAAACTACTAAGCTACCACCTGTGTACCGTAACTTAAATGGAAGGATCTTTTTTCTGTTGCTTCAAACGGTACGGAGTTCCTTCAACAATAGTTATGTCTTCATCTCTTTTACAGAACAGAAAAAAGGCTCTGGAGGAGATGATTGGATATTATCGCTTCTGTAGCTCTTGCAAAGAATTTCAGTCATGGATGAGAGATAAGGAGAACATTTTCTGCACTCTTCAACCTCAAGCAGACAATGTGGAGGTCATGCAGCAGAAATATCAGGTACGCTTTTTTCCTCTTCACAGATGACACCTTTTAAATCAATATTACCTTAAGAGAAATGATAAAGTTGAGAAATGATGTTTTGAGAGTCTTTTCATTACTTTCAACTTAGAGAGTCATGCATAGACCAGGTATTTCTTTTTTACAGACTATGCCAAATTACCGAAGCTGATGTGACTCAGTCCTTTTATCTTCTTGTGAACATGGTATCCTGTACAAATACTGTGGTACACAATAGGATTCTTTCTGTGGTTTATGTCACATCACTTTAAAGCAGTACCAAACTGAAAAATTCCATCAGTGCACTTACATCCCAGTGGAGTGGGACATACGTGTACAGATGTAGTGTGCACACCAGGGAGGTCAGGGGACTGCAGGGCAGTTGTGTGCACAGGTGTGCATGGAGTGACCAGGCAGGCAAGGGGAGAAGCCAGCCGTGAAAGTGAGATATAAGTGGATATAAAAGATTATTGAGAACTGTGTCCACAGAAATGGAAAAACCTCATGCTCTTCGTTCTTTTATTTTTCCATCTCAGAGATTTTTAACAGAACTGGCTGCAGGCAAAGGGCAGCTGGAAGACATTGAAAACTTAGCTGTTAAATATGGAAAGATCAGTCCCAGCAAATATTTTGAGATCCGGACTTGGATGGAAGAGATCAACGTTAGGTAACAGAGCTACTGATAAGCAGAGAATTGTCTAATGGGGGTAATTGGAGAGCTGACCATTCATATCCTTTCTAGATGACAGTGCCACCAGTGGAAAGGGACAGCCCTCGGCTGGTTGTAGGCTGGCCCTGAACCCAATGCCTTGTCTCCAGGACTGGGAGAGGACTCCTAGGACCCTGAAACCAAACCACTTAAACTGTAGAAATTTGTGTGTGTGTGTTAAAGGACAATGCAAATTCATCCATGGGTGACAGTTGTATTCAGAGTAGTTCTACAACACTGCAGCTGATTTGGTTGCTTAAGCATCAGGGTGAGGACACGCTCGACAAATCTGGAAAGGAACATCAAACCATCTTCACCAAGAGCATTCAGTACCTGCTGTGAATGTATTCCTACTACCATGTCACTCTGCAGGCATAGTCAGGTCCTGATTTTGACCATGGTTGTTTAATTGCATTGTGTTCAAAGTGTTCTGGTCACCCAAGCAGGTCCCCTTGCTTGAGATGACACAGATGTGAACTTTAATGTTGTGTAATGTAAGGAGTGCTAGTGTTCGCCCCTGCCCAGCCCGTTTAAGTCGTGATGAAATCTTTACACAAGATTTTTTCCTGAACAGAAAATAGATATAATAGCTATAATATATATATTTATATATATATATAATATATAAAGTAATAATAGCTATAAATTGTTATCTCACTTCAAGATGGCAATCCATGGAAACACTGAAGGAGGAGAAAGGCTCAGAGTTGATTGGAGTGGCTGATGTGAGGACATTTCTTGAGGACTGTCAGAGCATAGGAGTGCTGCTGCAAGACAAGATGGTCCAGCTCAGGGATCTGGAACCAGGGAACTTGCCTGCTGGACTGGAGTCAGACAAGCGCAAACTGTACACAGTTGAGAGAGAGGTCCTGGTGACAGAGAGGAAAATTGAATACTTGAGAAGCGTTGCAAAATCGTAAGGAACCTTCTTTTTGTTTTCACTTCCTTTGCTAGTTCTCTAAGATTACAGTGTAAATTAAGGCTATAAAGAGAAAGACGCGCTTTTAAAGTTTTTGTTTCTAGAAATCTGAAGAATTCACTTGCCTGCTGGGCTGAGTCAATTTCTCTTGAGTGTGGCTGTGTGACTGGGGAGGTGTTTGATTCCAGACTTCATGGTTGTAGAAGGATGAACACCACAGGATTGTTTGTGGCTATAAAAATCATCTCTAGTAATGTTAGTTACCTACTTCAAAATGTGGAGGTATCACTTAGGTCCTGAAAGAGAGTAATCAGGGGAAGCAAGGGTGATGATAGGAAAATAGCCGATAATTGTGCACAGGAGTTAAAATTTGAAACATTAAAGTTTTTTACTTATTTAAGTTTTCTGTACAGTCACAATGGGACTATGTTGCCTTAGCTGACTTTATTTTTAATGGAACTCTAAATATCCAAATCCATTCCTTTTAAAGAGTACTGGTTCAAGCTCTAAGTAAGTGTTCATACAGTTTAATGTATTTTATTGAAGGATCAAGGACACTAACCCTGCAGAGAGCAGGGCCATCACTGAGCAGATAGAAAACATGGAGAGGCTTCTGGCAAAGCTCAAGCTGGAGATCCAAAAGAAGCAGGACATTCTGCAGTGGGCCCAAAACCAACAGTCCTTTCTGCAAGACAGCCGTAGGCTCCTACTGTGGGCAGAGGGCATTCGGGAGAGACTGCGCAGTGAAGAAATGGGTCTGGACGTGGGATCTGCAGAGCAGCTGCTGAAGGAACATCAAGACCTGCTGATAGAAATTGGCTCTCAGAATGAAAGGTAGAGAGATTCTGGCAGGGTGGGCAGAGTGGGGTGGTATGACAACAGTACTTGAAAATGAAACATGTAAATCGTGTACATAGATTATGCATGAAGGTGATGCCAAAATTTTATTCACATGCACTTGAACATTAGTGACAAAAGGAGATTAAAAAACCTAAAATGTGGTCAGCTTTTGCATACTTATCCTGAAGGCTGGTGGAAGGGAAAGGAGGAGCTGTATGTTTGCAGCAGTAAAACTCCACAAGCTCCCCTGATATTCTGAGAGTATCATCTCTACTTCTCAGGACTTATGCTTCCATTTGCCATCATTTGCAGTTCTTCTTCTGCACTGTTATGAATTTCCAGATACTGTTGGCTCTCCTTTCCCTTTTAATGTGAAAGCCTACTTATATGGGCCTTCAGCCCAGATGGGGAAATCTCACCTACTGCCTCCAGCATGCATCCCTGAGCAATAAAACAGCTGCACTTTGTAGTGCATAACCTGCAGGGAAAAGGTAGCAGGGAGGGAGGGAGGCTTGGTGTGTGGACACTGCCAATAAAGCAATGAGCTGTAATGAAGAGAATTCATATTCCCTCATGCCGTGAGGTCTTATTTTTCTTTTTGACTCTGGGAAGATTTCTGCAGCTGGAAGAGCTTGGGCACAAAGTAGTCCGCCAACAACCAAGTAACAACAGGAACAGAGATGTCCAGGAGACCATAGGGAGACTTGCTAAGGAGAACAAAGAGCTGGAGGAAATGTGGGAAAAGCGATGGAAAAAGCTGCAGGATGGCCTGGAATTGCAGAAGTTCAATAGGGAGGGAGACCGTATCAATGCAGCCCTGTCTGGCCATGAGGCCTTTCTCCGGGGGGATAACCTTGGGGTATGTACAGCAGCTGATCCTTTTTCCTCCCATCCAGGGAGTAGAAGCGATCTTCTTTATTAGATGGGCTTCTTCATTCTTCTGATTAGAGTATTTCAGCTCTTGGGATCTGGACTTTCAGGATCTTACTAACATTCTTATGTTCTTGCTAACATTCTTATGTTCTTAATGAGAGCAAAGCTCATTGTCCCTCAAAAAAAATTTAAGACAGCTAAGGTTGTGTTTTGTTGCTGTTTGTACATGTCATACGGTTTATATAAAATTGACTTGTGCATTAAAATACAAGGATTCAGCTTAAATGTAGTAATTTTTTTCCAAGTAAAAAAATAACCTTTTTTCAAAAAAAAAAGCTTTGTCTCTCATTAATTTAAAAATATTAAAGCATATGAAGCAAAAAACAAATGCAGAAAATCTTCACAAAATCAGTGAAAAAGGAGGTTGTGGTATCTCACTGCCTCTTATGTTTTCAGCTGAACCCAAAACATTGATACTTTGGGATCAACTGACTGGAATAAAGTTTTAGAAGTTAGTCTTTTGTATTGCATATCCCTAGATGGGCCAAAGCGCTGGCATAAATTTAGAATGCCAATTTTCTTCAAAGTTGAAAATGGAACCATAATGGAACCACAGAACAGAGAAACCAGGTATGATACAAACCTGCTGTTTGTTTGTAGCCAGGAACATCCTCGGGCTCATGCAAATTGTACACTGTATCTCTGCCTGAAAGAGAGGAGGAAAGTAAGGTCTGATTTTTTTTTTCCATTGCTACAGAAACAATACAAGCAAGAGAAGTCTTGATTAAAATTTGTTTTTCAAATACAGGACCATGCAGATGCTGTTCGAAGCCTGCTGAAGCAGCATCAGGAATTTGAACAACTGCTGATGGCGCTGAAGAGACGAGTGGAAGCACTCAATGAAAATGGGGTGAACCTGCTAGAGAGCAGGCACTTTGCATCTCATGTGTGAGTCCTGTTTTATTTATCTTTAATAAATGATCCTGTGTGATTAGGTGAAATGAAGAGTTTTCTCTGAGGAGAAATTAGTTGACCTCTAATCCATAATTTGATGGATAAGGGAGTCAAAAAGAATTCTTTTCAGAAAATAGAGTTCTCTGTCCTTAAGACAAATGAGCTTTAGGTTAAAAGTGGCATTTGGCAGAACACTGAAATAATTTTTTTTATATTATAAATAACGTATAGTGATAAAACTTCCTTAAAGTGAGCTAATTAAATGCCTACAGAAAAATAATTCCTTAATTTATCAGCATCACATATTAGAAATATGGTTTGCTTTCAAATAGTTACTGAAGACTTCATAAGCAAAAGTCTTCAGAAGCAGCTCCTTTGTATTTTTGACCAAGTTGAACTGTTACCTGTAATTCCTTTTCCTGTGCTAGAGCCACTAGGATCCAGTAAGGGAACCCCTTTGTAAACAGGAATTTGAAATACAGGGTTAGAATGGATCTCTTGCATCAGAAGATCGTGTTCTTGTGATCATAAGTGATAATATCTTGAACACTCACTCCATGAATTTATAGAACTGCCCTCAAGATCTGATTTCTTTCCAGCACTACTACTTTCTAATGAAAGCCATTCCAAAGCTTTATTATCATGTACACCAAAGATGAAGTTTTTAGTTAATTATAACTAATATAACAACATTAGGGAATATTCAGGGCAGAGGGAGCTCTCAGTGTTCCAGTCTATGACTGCATTTCACTAATGTGACACAGCCATGCAAGAGGAAAATCCAAAGCAGCTAGCGAGCAATACTTGTTTTCCAGGTGAGCCCAACATGGTGATGGAACAGGGCTGTATATTCCTTCTTTCTGTCAGCAAACTTGTAGAAACTAGATTACCTTTATATCACAGTCATGACTGCAGCATAAGCAAGGAGAACCAATATTAGTACAGCACTGGACTTCCTCTTTTTCTTGGTAGTATTGAAGAGAGAATGGTCACTCTCCGGAGAAGGTGGGAGCAGCTGATACAAAGCAATGCCAAGAGAAAACAGAGATTGTTGGATTCCCTACAACTACAGGTAACTCATACTGCAGATTTGGTCAGACATCTGTGAATTTTGGATTTTACTCCTTGTCTTAATATGAGACAAAAACTCAAACTGCTGAGCATTCCTACTGCAGCTCACTTTCTCTTTGGCTGTGGGACAGAACTTTGTTCTCCAGGGAGCAGATGATGCACTGGTGATAACACTTACAAAGCTTTAACTGTAGAATTTTTTTTTTAATAAAGGAGATTGTGGATGAAAAATATCAACAGAATACTTTATCTACTGGTTAAGTTTATTCTGCTCAATACTTACTGTTATTCTGGGCCTTTATAACTTAGTACAGTTAACCTAAGTTTTGGCAACAAACTTAGTTTTCTATGCTGAGATGCAAAGTTATACTGGAGGATCGACCCTCTTCTGGTTAAAATATTCTATCAATGATGCAAACCTTCACTGACCCACAGGCAACAGATTAGTAAATGTGATAAAAAAGGGATCAAGACATGTTATGATGGCTTAAAACCTCATCTACAGTTCAATATCATACTTGTTCTACTAGTTAAATCAATTTAATCCTGTTTGTTTTCTGTAAGGAGTTTAATCGTGATGCTGCTGAGCTTTTGATATGGATGGAAGAGAAATACAAGATTGCATCAGATGAATCCTATCGTGATCCAACAAATGTTCTACGCAAGCTGAAGTGGCATGAGGCTGCTGAGAAGGAAATGTTGGCTAATGAGGAGCACTTTACAACACTGATAAAGGTGAAGGCAGGTTTGGAGCTAAGTTTTCCATCTTGTACCAAAATTCATAGATGCTGATCTGTTAATAAAGTATGTGCTGTGTTTCTCCAGAAAGGAAATCAGTTGATTCAAGACGACCACTACGCTGCAGCTTCTGTCCAGGAGAAGATGTCAGAACTTCAAAAGAAGTGGAGGGAATTGTATGGCAAGATGATAGAGCGAGGTGACAAACTGAGACAAGCTGGACAGCAGGAACAGCTCATGGAACTGCTGCAGGTCAGGAAGTCATGAGGAACAGAGAGGAGAAATGGCCTAGGAGCCTGGTTCCTCTGTTGTGTGGACACCACATAAAAGACTATACTATCCAGATAGAAGTGTTTTCTAAAGTCTCCATTTCGTCTACAGTCCCAGGAAAGAAACCACAATATCATGCTGTCCAAGCTCACTTTAAATTATGAGCATGAGAACAGTGCCAGCAAAGCATCAGGCTATAGAACTCATGCTCAGCACTGCATCTGTGTGGCCATCCTGTATTGGGAAAAAACCCAAACTCTATGGGGGTCAATGCTGTGCAAACATAACTGCTGGCCTGGAGGCAGTCTGGGGGCCACAGGCATGGCACTGCATTAAGCACACAGTCATCCAGACATATTTCATAACATGAACAATTATGCTGTGAAGCTGTTTTGAGACCATTATGAATGGAACTGCTGTTGTGTTACAACTACAATCTTAAGGCTTTGAAGATTGTTAGACTCTTTTATATTATGTTGCTGAAGATATTTCAAAGCGATTGTTTTGAATGATGTGCTTTAGTGTCTCAGAGAAAAGATTACTCCAAAATAGTTTGCAAAACAAAATATTCCCAGAAGATGTCTCTTAGAGACATCAAATCATCATATTACCAAGAAAGGACAATTGGATTTAAAAATCGGATCCAGGAAGCTGTCATAGAAGGGAGTGAGTGGAAGAAAATGTTGTTGAAAGGATAGTATGAGTGTGCTGTAATCTTTTCCTGGTAGGATGCCAAAAAGAAGATAGAAAAAATTGAGAAAGTTCTTCAGGAATCTGAGACAGGCCATGATTTGCGCTCCAGTCGTGATCTACTCAAGCAGCATAGACAGCTGGAAAATGACACGCGTGAGCTGGCAGAGAAAATGAATGCCATTGTATCTCATGCAAGGAAAATGGCCACCAATCACTTTGACTCCCAGAGGATTCTGGATGAAACACAGAAATATCTGAAAAGGTAGTGTCTCTCTGGTTTTTGTCTCCACCCATCTCTTGTGGCAAATAGCATTTTTTATTCTCCTTCTAAAAATTCTCTTGGTTGATTAAGTTTAACCCATACTCAGGAATGATTTCTTCTCCCAGCTGGAGCACAACTGTGCTTTGATCTGCACCCACACAGATGCCTGTTGACCTGCCTCAACCTTTATGACTAAACATTTGCTCCTTGCCAGCTGCACTCCTTTGCTAGTCCCTTTCTTATCCACAGGTCCTCCACTGTTTTGTAAGAGGTACAGTGATCCAGTGTTCAATACATTGCAGAACAAGCCTAGGGGTTTAAAAGTGTAAATAGTTTTTTCTCTGCTTACATTTAGTGTTCTCATATAGGTCTGCTTGCCAAGGGACCCTTGTATCTGCAGCCAGTAATAATGATTGAAATTTAATTACAAAGTGTCCAGTGTTTTGAAATCTTCACAATGGCGTCATAGCCTAACTCCCATGGCAGAATGAGGATAAAGCTTTGTTTTAACATCTATGATGACCCCTAGGTTTGAGTCTTTGCAAGCACCTCTTTATGAGAGGCATAAGTTGCTGGAAGCTGCAGTGGATCTTTATGAGTTCTACCATTATCATGTCATGGAACTGAACTGGATCAATGAGCGCTTGCCAATTGCCCATTCCACCAGCTACGGGAAGTCCTTGGATGTGGCTCAAAACCTCTTGCAAAAGCACAAGGTAACTCCTTTAATCAAGTGATTTATAGCATGGTGACACACTGCACTTCACCTCAGCCTACTAACCTGCACCTGCCCCTGCACAGTCAAAGCTTCCAATGAGTACATTCACTGATTCCAGCTCTAGTCCAGCTAAAAGGGTTCAATGGATCGACACAAATCTGTAGAGAGGTGATGATTTTCTGAACAAATATGACATTCCTGTAAGAACTGCTAAATTTGTCATATTATCTAGTATTATTAATCTGAGAAATTGCGTAGTTCTTCCTATTAAAAGAGGATAAAAACCTAGTGTATTCGACACTAAATAGAAAAAGAAAGAGTAAACTAAGTAAAACTCTTTTCGTTTTATGCTTATGGCTTCATTATACATTCAGTCTTGAGCTTTGTGCTTTCTGGATTTTCTAGGAGCACATATAACAGGAATTTAACAATTATCTTAAATCTCTACAGATTTTAAAATGGTCTAAACAAGCTACAGTTGCTGTACTTAAAAGGACAGGTTAATACTGATTTCTGGGGTGTTTGATTCTTTGCATCAGTTCCTCACAGCCAGAGGGGCATCTCAGCTGTCCCGCACCACCAGCAATGGTGCATTTTGCGGCACCTTAATTGCAAGTTCCATGATGATGGTTATAAGACCGGTGGGGAGGATTTATGGAGCAGTAGTCCAATAGTTTTCATGGTGCTGATGACAATGTCTCTCTTTGCATCATCCTTCAGCCCCTTCACCATCTTGGATAGTTTATTTTTCCATCACCAGTTCTACATTTTTTCTGATTCCCGTAGCTTTGTGTCTCATCCTGTGATCTGCTCCATTTCCCAACCCACCCTGGCTGCTTGACAGCAGAAGGGGAAGGAGCATAGTAAAGAGACAGTTTTGGTGTAGGGAAGTTAAGGGATGCGTGCTGCTTCCTTACACACGCTTCCCTCCTCTCCCGATGGTAGTACCAAGAGCAGAGTGTTGTGTGAGTGGGGCTGGAAGCAGTGACCACAGCTGCAGGTGTCGTAGAAATAAGACAGTCCACTTGCTGTACCTGCCTATTGTCATCAGCTGCCAGTTTTGCTTAGGATTTGCTTAGGATTAGGATCACACAGAATTTTCTTGTCCTCACATGTCTGCCTTTATTCTTATTTTTTCTTTTACTTCATTCCTAGGAACTGCAGGCGGAAGTGAATGCTCACAAACAGCAAGTCCAGAGGGTCCTGGATAAAGGAAAGACAATGATTGTAGGCCAGCACCCATCAACTCAGAAAATAAGTGAGAAATGCCAGGAGCTTGTGACTGCCTGGCAGGGCTTAGAGAAGTCCTGTGAGGAAAGGATGAAGCAGCTGCAGCACTCAGTTGGCTTCCAGGAGGTACAAATTAAAGCACAGATCTTACACAGTAGCTTCTTCAGACAAACAAGCAGATCAAAGTGTTAAAGTGAATTAAAAAAACCAGCTTGGCTGGGACTGGTATTCCCTTCAGCTGCTTGAGGCCAGAGTCATGGGAATGGAGGGCTGGATTGCATAGTTGAATGCAGCCCCCACTCTCGACCTGCTGCTCTACAGAACTCTTGGGGTTTATACCCATCCCCTATGGCTGTGCTAAGAACACACATTTCTCCTAGTAGCAGCTCCCTTCTCAGTTCTCTGAGACTCTTTACACAGTCTCATGCTTCAACTTATTAATGCAGTGGATCCTGAACTGGCCTTTCATACTGGAGAATTATGACATGGAAATCAGAAAAGAGGAGATTTCTTGTGTTATCCATTCTTTACCTGTTTTCATGCAACAATTTTCCAGGCAGTAAAATTATACAGAGAAACAGATAGCATTCATTCACTCTCAGAACAAGTTATGGATTTTGGCTTTATTCTTTTCTATAGCCTTCTGGACCTTCATGCTTAGCTTGTTTTAAAAAAAAAAATAGTATGGCAATATTTGTATCAATAATCCAAATTTTCTGTCATCAGTGGGTCATATAGGAGCGCAGTTATTCAGACAGCACATGCAGTTTTGTAGTCATAAATGACATTTGCATGGAGTTCACAGGCCCAGCTTAAGTGGGGTATTTGATCACCTGGCCTTTATTTCCTTTATATGTGAAAACACTTGTCAGTACTGTGGACTTAATGAAGCCTGATTCTTGTGCTTTGAACTTCTCAGGCAGAGGAAGGAGAAATGTCCCATTGATATCATACACTATGCATTGAAGTTTTCCATCCGTGACCGACCCCTTAATTATTTAATGATTTCACAGAGAACAGTGAATTAAATATTTAATAAAACATTACAGTAAGCTTTACAGTGCACTATTTAGAATTTATTAGTTAAAAAAAAAGTCATGAATGTTTTGAAAATTAAAGCTCATTTGTTTTCTCTTTAACTGTTAGTTTTTAATGAATACTTCAGACCTGGAGGCTTGGATAACAGAAAAATATCCACTTGTGACAAGCAAGGACTATGGTAAAGATGAAGATGGAACCCTGAAACTCATAAAGAAACATAAGGTATTTCTATGCTTAAATTCTGTAGGCTAGCCTGACCTTTTGGTCTCTGTCCAGTCATAAAATTGTCTCATTGGTAGTTGAGTACCCAGCCATACAAGATATTTTGCATTGATATATGTATATATGTGGGTAGATTGAGAGAAGAGATCAGTGCAGTTTACTAACCTGGTTTGTAAAATATAGTTTGGGGGAAAAGGAGGGTGGTGAATAGTTTCATATTCTTCTGAGGCCAAAACTGACTATCTGATTTTCAGTTTCAACAGATGCATGCAGAAGCCTTGTCATGAAGTATTAATCCAGGAACATTTTTCTCTACCTAATATTCCATCAGGGAATTCTGATTGTCTTTCTAAAATTGATCAAATCTTGGAAATGTCACATCCTTCCCAAAAGTATTTCTTTTTCAATCACTACCCCCTAGGCTGTTCATAAATGGTGGCTGTCTCAGACAGCTGACTCTCAAGTCACTGTTTTGCTTTGTCAGGCACTGGAGCATGAGATTGCCATTTACCAAGATTTGTTGAAAGAACTGAGTGAAAGTGCTCAAACTCTTCCTCTTCTGGGCTCCATCCAGTATGTTGAAGTTGATACACCAAAGGAACAAGTTCATTCAAGACTCCAGGAGTTAGAAGAGCTAGCAGCAGCAAGGTATAAACCAGACCTCTCCCTTGGATCTTAGATTAAATTCAAAGCCCACTAAAATGAATAAAGGATATCTTCAGTTACTTCACTGGAATTTATGTTCATTATATTATAAATAAGTTATTAATTATAATG
>VWYI01036191.1:177075-232707 GCA_013399455.1 Anthoscopus minutus | reverse complement strand
GGAAGGAAGGAAGGAAGGAAGGAAATTTTGCCTTATTTGTGGAGAATTTCTAATTCCTGAAGTACCTCCCTAAGAACCATTTGTAAATGCAGTTTATGGTGCACCAAAGAGTTTTGCCTGATGGTGATCTAGGAAGTGCAAAGGCTCTGGAAGAGTTTTGGCAGTGGATTTCTGAGCAAGGGCTGTGTGGGTCACCCCTGCATGAAGCAGGAGATGTTGTCAACCAGAAATGGTTTTAGATTGAAGTAAGATTAAAAGGCTGAGATTAAAGAGGGGAATATAAGAAATAGGCTCCAAAATTGTTGCCTGTCTTTCACAAGACTCTTTTTGTGGTTTGTTTAATGCCAGTGCTAGCTCAAAAATATGGTCCTTACTCATCTACAGAGAAATTAGGATAAAAAACACACTTTGGGTGGGGAAGAAATCATGTTGTTTCCATTAAGGTCTTAATGAGACCTAAAATTCTGTAAACAAAATGGATGTTGATTTGACAGCGAAGTGCCTGGTGAATAAAGGATCCTACTATTGCTTTTCGTGCTTTTTCTTGCTGCATTCATGATCTGACAACTGGAAACTTCTTTGTTTTCATGTTTTAGGTGCAATGATAAATGAATTAAAATTTCTGGACTTTGAGACAGATTTTTTTTTGTAGTTTTATGTGTAATTGAAAATTTCATGCAGTATTTTTCTCCTGGTACTTTTGTTGCTGCTTATGCAGTCAAGATAAAACTTACTTCATCTGCAGTCATGGATGTTTCCATTTCAGTGGTTTTATTGTGGAATAAGTGCTTTTGTTTTTATGAATCTGATATATTTCTAGCCTATTTGTTTGGAATATAAAATCACAGAGCCTTTCAGTCTTTGCAGACTGGTACTATTTGACTATAAATATTTGAATATATAAGGCAGCTCCTTCATATCCCATATATGCAATTTATTTATTGTTTTAAAGTCATGTCACTTGTTTGACAGTGGATTTAAAGATACATTTAAGAGGCAGAAAATTCTGTGAGACAAAGCTCCATCATGAACCTCAATTTAAAATATTTTAAAAGTATTAATTCTTGCTAGTAAAATAATAATAATTATAAAAATATAAACTAGTTAAAATATTGTAACTATTGAGTATTTTTACAAAGAGCTGCCACAATGCTTTTCCAGAGATTATGGCAGAGTTTGATGCATTACAAAGTCAACAAGTGAGAGCTCTGAATGGTTTCAGTAGGTCTTAATCTGCTCTTACTGTGTTGGCAACATGAAAGAACTTGCATGCTGAGCTCAGTCTCTTCATTGCATTTTAAGCTCTGACAAAGTGATGTCTTCATTTTCTTCTTTAGTTCCCTCCCATCTCCTTTTGTGCTGTTTCAGTAGAAAATGTCAGTTGGCCACATCTGGACCTACATCTCAGTGCTTCTGCATTTTAAATAGAAATAAGCCTCCAAAATTCTGTTAGAACATTTAATAACACAAATTTTCCCAGGTGCATTCTACTCCTGATAGAGATTTCTATACAGATCTAGCTGAGGTAAAACTACTGCTGTGTCTCACTGAATTCCAGGTGTGGTTGCACCGTGGAGTAGATCCATAGAGGCAAAAGTAAACTGCCTTTTCATCCTCCTGATGTCTTAAATAAAGTGCTGCTGTTCCTAATGTTTGGGAGAAATGGAAATGAGTGAAATTAGAATGGGCAATGTTTTGGTCCCATTTACTTCACTGTCTTGGTTTTAGCATTGACTCCCCAAAATCTGAATTTCTTCCTGCATCCCTTCTCAGGAAAACTATGGTACAATCTTTTGGAAGTTACTGCATTATGAAGATTCTTTTAAAGTAACTGTTTTGTAAAAGTGAGGCCAAATGTGCCTGAATTTCAGCTCTTGGAATAATTTATGAAGTGCTGACAAGCCCAGAGCAAGGAAAGAGCAGGAGTTCATAGCAGAAAAAGTCATTCACCACTTACCTTCAACATTATTGTTTTGTTATCATTTATAAAGCTGAGAGGGTGTTTGCATCTGCAGAATAATGAGGATTTATAGTTTCCAAGTTGTTAAAATATCACAATGACATGTAAAGATATTTTGCTAATGGCATTACTGTTACTGAAAATAACTGGGCTTTGGAGATTTGCTGAAGGAATGAAATTTGAGTTGGAATGTATTGATGAAAACTCAGGAATTGAGTAAAATGATGGTCAAATGAAAGATTCCTCAGCTACAAGAGGCTTCAGAATAGACTTGTTGACATCTCAGCAGTATTTTCAGAAATCTGTCCAAACCAATAAGATGCACAAATCTTTTTTGTTTGTTTGCTTGTCTTTGTTTGCTAGCAGGGCTGAGTTTAACCACATGAGTAATCGTGTTTTACAAGGTCTGCTCTTTCTGTCTACAAAACATCATCCTCGAAGGGAAAAGCTTCTGGCACTGAAACCAACACTTAAGTGCTTCCCTTGAAAGATGTGCATCCTAAAGACAAGATGTAAACAGAACTGAGCTCAGACCATTTCCTCCAAGGCTGTTTATAACTGGCTTTGGATGAACACAGGTCTGGGCACTCAGAGTGTGGAGAACTCTGGAAAAATGTGTTGAGTTCCAGGTTCACTTCTGCTTCCAGGCTTGAGGGCAGTTCTGTCTCTCTCTAGAATTTTACTCCAGTTTGTAGCCAAGGATAGAATTTGCTTTAATTTTTCTTTCCATTTAAAACACTTCATTAACCTTGAAAAATCATTTTAATGACCTCAGATTGTGTTCAGTAAAAACTGAGAATATTAAGAATATTAGGATAGTATAGAAAGATCCTTTTATCAAGAGGAAGTGAATATGGCAGAATCATACCTGTGCTCCTGGTTTGCTGTGAAATGATTGGTGGGTGACACCGTCCTGAACAATACTCTATATTAAATCCAATCATTTATTAAGTGAAGTAAACAACAAGACTCTAATTCACTGATACATTTATATTTTCATTTCTGAAGGAATATGAGTATGTGAATACTGGGAAAGTGAGAGCTAAAATAATTCTCAATATGCAGTTTGGTTAAAAATACTCTTACTGTGACAGATGATTATTTCAAAGTAAAAGAAATCTGTTCTAATTTTTTTCTGAGTAGCTAATAAAAACTTGTTAGTTAACACAATTTCAATTTAAATATTCTAATAAAGAAACATGATGTGCCACTGCAAGCAAGGTAATACATTATAGTCAGGACCTTTTTGGAACACAGGTTTCTGACCCAGTCATCTGTAGCTGTAGGTTTAACAGTTGGATATTAAGTGCTTTGTGGTGGTTCAATATCAGAGTTACTGACTATAAATTCCAACTGCTCTTTTGGGACATTCCAGCCTCTCCCACATGTACAAGAGCTTCAGCTCTAATCCAAGCCTGTGGAAGTTTGTCTGAATCTTTCCATGGGCTCTGGTCAGTATGATGGAATTCCTTTGGAAATAGCTTTTTTTAATTTCTAACTGATACATGTGACCATAGGCTTGCCACGTGTATGATCTGTTAGTATAAATTAAATATCATTGTAGCTATACATTTATGTTTATTATGTATAAACTGTACCTAATAATTATCAATATAATTATCAATATTTAATTGATTTCTGCTGTTTAAAAATAATTCTTCTAGCGCTGAATTCCATTGTAAGTCTTGCACTCCTATGCTTGCACATACACCTATGCACACACACCTCTCAGAATTGGAGATTGTTAGGTAAAAACCAGGTTAATGGGATGGTCTGATCACAGGCTGAAATTGTGTGGAAGAAGAAAAATGGAAAGGAGATACAGATAGAAAGAGCAGCGACCAGTGAAACAGAGTTGAGAGAAAAATATAAAATAATAATAATTAAATTAAAAAGACTAGAACGAGGAGAACATGAGGAAAGAAGAATCCTGTGTGGGTTTGTCAAACAGCTTTTCTCCTAAGGTGAGGGTGAAATCCTGGTTTAATGACTTGAGCAGAATGTTCTGTACCTGCAGGTGCCTGTGAGGAGAAACACCCCGGGGTGTCAGCAAACATCCTCACCCCTGGATCTGCCCCGTGCACATCCTGGGGGCAGGCTCAGGGCCTCAGTCTGCTTTGCCATGACAGAATTCCTGATGTGTCCTAACAGTGGCTCATGAGTGTGTGCATCCTTTCCCTCTCCCTGCACCCTCTGCATGTCCTTCCCTCCCACCCTTTGTCACTCAAATCCCCTGGGGATTCCTGACTTCCTTTGGAAAAGACAAGGGAATATCAACCACCTGGAATGACTGACCCAGAATCTGTATTTTCATTCCCAAAGGATTTAGGATTTCTTGGTATTTACTTCAGAAGTTGTTTCTATTGAATGCAAATGTTCACTATTGGGTCTTTTAAACAATTCAGTTCTCCATTAAGAGCCAGTGCTGTTCTTCAGTGAATGAGTTCAGTATTCCAGGGGAATTTGGGACCTGTTACTGGGAAACACTGAGCATCTGTAAATCCTGCTGAGCCTTATGGGATCTGCAGATATTCCCCATTTCTGAAATAATAGCTTAAAATTGCTGTTAAGCAAGGGACATCTTAATTTTTTGAGAATTAACTTGTATAATTTTATTTTGTTCTTTCTTTAAAGCAAATCCAAACCAGCTCCACAGATTTCACCCAGTAAGTCTGTGGGAGGGGAGTTTTGTGTTGCTGCAGTCTTTGGAGCTTCAAGGTCATGGTTTGCAAACAATTCTGGTCTCAAACGTGAAAAAGGTTGGTACCTCACAGAATTAGGACTTGCATTTAAACTTAAATTCTTATTTTGTGACAGATTCTAAGCAATCTGTGGATTTTGTTCCTTAAATTCAGGGGCAATTGAGAATTTTAGGATTGTGCTTGGGGTGCTTTTGGTAAAATGTACAAAGGAATTTTAATTAGTGAAATGAATAATTGATCTTTTATTATGATACAGTGACAGAAATCCAACTTTGATAGGTCAGTCCAAAGCTACTGTGTGAAGTGGCACTGAAAAAATTGTGAGATAAAGATGAAGCACCTTTGCTAAAGCAAATGCACAAGATATGTTTGGAAATGTGTAATCACCTGAACACACCTTGGTGAGAAACTTCTAAATGTATGAGATATTCATACAATTGTGTGAGAATTGTGTGTTTTGTACAATTTTCTCTTTGTCTCTCCATCCTTTTTGCTACTTCGAATTCACATTTTTAGCCACAAGCAAGAGACTTAAAAGTTCACAGAATCTGCTATTTCTGCAAAAGCTTTTTCCATTCCTGCTGTGCTGTTGCAATGAGATTTTCTCTCTTTTTGCCCCCAGATCAGTCCAAGCAGTTTGTGGTGGAGTCCCTGTACATCATCAGCTGCTACGGGAGCCTGGTGGAGCACGTCCTGGAGCCACGGCCGCTCAGCACCGCGCCCAAGATCAGTGATGACACCCCCCTGGAGATGGTCACCTGCCCCAGGGCCAGCTGGACTTTGGTTAGGTACCTCATGCCTGTGGCTTTTCCTTCCTTTCAGTCACAAAATGCTTGTGATCTTTCTTTTTGAATGAGCTGCATTGTGATTGTCACTCACGTAAAGACTCCTAAAGTTTTCTGTTGAAGGAGAGAAATTCAAGCCTTGCTTTCCATAGCTCTGCCACTGTTCATGTGCCTCAATGGGAACTGAGCTTCTAAATCCTTCTCCACATGGAACTACATGAACATGTCTATGAATCAACAGAGATCCTTATTAATTGGTGATTTTAAATTATCAGGTTGTAATTTTCTTTCTATATAAGAACTAGAAATTATTATTTTGGTTGTGTTGAAGTACAGAATTCTGCTGTGGGACATGAGTAAGGTTCCCACAATGCAGCATTGTGAGTTTTCCTGTGAGCAGCTGAAGGTACCATTTCTAAAGACAGTAGAAGAAATTATTCCTGACATATGGAAGAAAGCAAAGAAAAATTGATGAGAAAGTGTTGTCAGTGCTTTTGACGTTTTAAAATATTTTTCTATTGATTTTTCTTGGCTCCTACATTCCTTAGTGCTGCTTATGGCTGGACTGGAGTGATCAATACTTGATTTACCAAGCTATTTAGGAATGGCCCACCCTAATTAAAATTACAACACAGACTTCGGGACCATTATTGTTGAAATGAGTAGGTTGTAATGGAATTGAAAATTCTAATTGGATCAATAATCCATAACTTTACACAGCTTTATTTTCACAGTAAGTGCTCAATGACTTCACAGGATGGAAGCAGTGGTAGTTAACAGAACAAAAAAAGTTCCCCAGTTTCTCTTGTGTGTTTATATAACGTCAGCATGACATACAATGGTCCTAAACATATTTACCAACTCAATCTAAACCTCCTTCCTGGCTTTTTTTACGCAATCCCTGCTGCAGTCAACAGCCAAGTATTGTCTTTGCCTCACAATCTGCACGATTTGGCCCTGCTGCTCCAGTGCCTGTGGTGGATTGCAGTGTTTGAACAAGCTAATTTAAATAATTACAAACATTTTGTGAGCTTGTATAGATAATTGCATGTGATGACAGAAACACTGATTTACATTCTCTGTATTAGCTTAAATATTAATAGTCTTGTGTTTTACCTCAGAACTCCTCAGTGGAATGAACTCCAACCACCATTTAATGCAAACCATCCACTGCTCCTGGCTGCAGATGCTGTGCAGTACTACCAGTATCTTCTGGCTGGCTGTGAGTAGCTGACAACTTCTTGTCTTGTCTCACGTGCGCGTTTTAAGCAGAGGGTGATTTTTCCAAGATGATTTTTCAGCCAATTTCAGTGTATGTTCAACCTCAGAGTAGGGTTGTGTGTAACTGTGTTATTTAGGATGGAGCAGTGAATGTAGTGTTGGGATTTTTGCCATGAATCAGAGTTGTGAGGCTGTGGGATTGCTTGGCTGGCCTTGAGAGTCACCCACCAGATCCCATGAAATCTTCAGGGGTTCCTCACCTCATTCCTTCTCATGCTTTTAGCCATTTCCTCCTGTGAATTCCATACCCAGTGACAAGTGAGTGCATCTGCATTTCCCTCTCCCTGGGAACTCCTGGTTGCTGGGCTCCTTCCAGCACAGTCTCAGACAGCTGCTCCCCTCAGGAGCCTTGGCACTGCTGCCAGGGATGCTTGCCCACCTGCCTTGGCCTGTGTCTTGCCCAGCCACTTCATTCCCAGAGAGCCAATATTTCATGGCATGGCATATTCAGAAACATTCATACACCTATAGCTCTATATATATGGTGTATCTGTGTTATATAAATACACAAACCAACACCTTTTTATAATGGTTTTGTAGAGAAATGAGTGTTTATCTTTTGTCTGACAATTTAAGAGAGAGAAATGACAGTGAGGAGCAAGTCTCTGCTCTGTCTAGGATCAAAGTGATGCAGCAGCTGAAGTCTCACAAGGGAGCAACTCTTGGCATCTGGTGAGGTTCTCCTGGGGAAACCAGAGCTGTGCACAGTTGTCAGTGCAGGCAGCTTTATGTGACAGGGGCATTTCAGATGCACCAAGTGGCCATGAGGCACTTTGGATGGGACTTTGAAAGGGACACTGGTGCCAGATTGGATCTGTTGCTTCTACCTGTCCATCTGCTGCAGCTGAGTGTTATGGAAACCTGCAAAGTTTGAGTCTTCCTTCTTCTGTGCCGCACAGAACATTGGGATTAAACTCAAAAGATACAAAAGAATATGAAAAGGTAATTAGTAGTGCACAGCACTATGAGATTTATATTTTGGCTGGATATTTTTTTTTGCTGGACTCCTGCCTTGTTTCACTTGTATCCTACAGAGTGAAGCCAGGGATGGACAGGGTTCATTTTGTGCATTTTATTAACATTTTAACAGCTCAAATACTGTTACACTGTACAGTATACATATGTGTACAAATACACATTTCAAATAGTTTAGTACTGAAAACTTTTTAAAGGAAGAAGAATGAGTGGTAGCTAAATTCCAGCAAATTAATGAACTTAAAGGGGCTTTGCATATTTGATTGTTTGTCCCTTATTTCCTTTGTGTGACTTCTGCACCTTTCACATGTTTTTTGCATGTTTGAATTCACACAGTCAATGTTCATAGCACATAATGGAATTGCCATGGAAATAGGTAATTTTGTATCACCAGAAAATGTTTATTTCCTTTCTTCCTTATCTCTCTACTCTGAATTGACTTTTGCATTGCACTGTAGATGCCATATCTGAAACGTGGCCAATTAAAGAACTTGAGTTATTTGAATTACAAGATTGTTCAACTCAGGTTTTAATTAACATAATAGGAATTCTTTAAGCTGGATGTGAAATGGAAAGAATAATAGAATAATAACCACTAAAGATAACAGAGTATCTAGAGGACAAAATGCAAATGGCAATAACAGAGAAAGTGGTGTCTGATTGTCTTTGAAGTCTTGTCTTCTGGATTTATTCAGGCTGAAGCTCCTCAGTGAAGTCCCTGACAATGGAGTCCAAGCAGCTTTCCCACAAAAGCCACCTGTTAAAGAGCTGCTAAGCCCAGCTCTGTGGCTCTGCTTACCTGCAGCTCTGCCCTGGGCTGGCTTTAGCTGCAGCCCGGCTTTGCTGTGCTCTCGCTTCCATCGGGGCTTTAATTGCCAGCAAATGGCTCACTCGGGGCTGAGGGGGGCTGGTCCATCTGTCTGCCACGTCAGTGCTGAGAGGAGCCGTGGCGCCGTTTCAGGGTCACTATTTGTAGCTGTCTCTCGGAGGTAGAATGCAGCAGTTTCTCTCCGTTTCTGTATAGCATTTCTGCCAATTGTTTGGCTCCATTAAGTGTGCAGGGGAAATAAAAGCCTGAATGACCAAGTCACAAGGGGGTATGGATAGACCCTTTCTTTGTCCACACTCAGAACATTGCATTAGGTCTCATTATCCATTTATAATAAGTGACCTTTGCCCCCTGGGTCATTGAAAAACCCTCAGTGTGCTTTTTAGCACAGAGTACCTCTGTCAGCAGCCGGGCAGAACAATGAGACGTCTGGCGGGCTGCTTGGAGGGCTGCACGGCCAGGTTTTCATAAATAAGAGGTTTGATGCCAAAACACAGGGCCAAAATCTTTCTTAGTCTTTGAAAAATATAAACCTGATGACTTCTTGTGCTAAACAGAGAATATTCAAATAATCCTGCATTAGGTTATCAACACACGGTTCAGCTTTTAATATTTGTAAAGAATCTGAAAGTTTTATTTGCAGCTAGAAAGGAAGGAACAAGGAACCATTGTTTGAAGAAATGTTTTGTACAGCAAATGTCCAAGACCTTTATCCCAAGGGTATTTGTAAGTGGATCAGCACAGCTGTTTCCTTGCTTTGAGGTCATCTGTGACATCTGCTGCAGAAACCTGCATCAATGTGTGCAGCTCGTGTCTACCTGAGCAGGTTAGCACAGCTCGGGCTGCTGCACAGGTGAGAAAATGGGAAGTGAGGGTTTTACAGCTTTCTGTAAGTTCATGGCTTCAAAGTGAACTTGCACATTAAATTCCACAGCCTGCTGGCCTGCAGGAAGTGTCAGGATCCTGCTCCAAGCTCTGCAGTGGGTCAGGGAGAATATAACCAGTCCTGAGAGCTCCTCCTGACAGAGCAGATTCCAGGCTCAGTTGTTCCCATGAGTCCATCTCACAAACCCCTGGATTAACTGCAACCCTCAGATTTTCATTGCTGGGTTTTGGGTATCAGATATTTCTCTACACTCTTCACATTTAATACATAATATTCCCTTTATTCACCTGTGTCCTGAGTAGCTTCCAAATCTAACCACAACAGAAGGAAATCTAAGTCTAAATAATTTTATTCTTCCTAGATGTTTTTCCTGTAACATAAATAGCATCATGTGGTGTAGGTAACTCTCCTAGCAGGCAGGGAGGAGAGTTGTGCCAGGCTGCACATGTGCACAGGAAGGTTTTGGTGTCCACAGGAGCTTGCAATATTAAAGCTTTCTCTACAGAATTGCCAAGTTTTGTCATTAATTGCTCTTTAAACCCTGCCTTCTCCCTGCTGTTTGGTACTTAGGAATTAAGGTTGGGGTTGTATAAACTCTTGAGGATGCTCTTAAGATGTGCTTTCCATGTTCATGACAATCCCCTGGTTGTGTTCAGGTTTCTTTCAAATGAATTCTTTCCTCTCTTTTTCCAGGCCATGAAGTTTTTCATATCTCACTGACTTGTCCCTTATTTCCTTTGTGTGACTTCTGCACCTTTCACATGTTCTTTGCATGTTTGAATTCACACAGTCAGTGTTCATGGCACCTAATGGAATTGCCATGGAAATAGGTAACTCTGCATCACCACAAGTCTGACATCCTCATTTCATGTTTATTCCTTTCTTCCTTATCTCTCCACTCTGAATTCACTTTTCCATTGCTCAGTAGATGCAGTATTTGAAACGGGGCAAATTAACACATTAATGAATAAACCCCTTAAAACTGACCAAAAACTGCCCCAGAAAGGTATTGGATAGATTGAGACCTGATTTCTGTCTTCTGGTTCTGCAAAGGGCACCTTCACATTCTAGGCTGGAGTTTTGGCTCATCAGGAGCAATTGCATGGACATGGCCTACAGTTGTCAGAAGTGGGCCAGTGACAAGAATTAATATATTAACTGGTGTGCAGTACTCTGACAAATTGCTTACTAAATACATCAAAATTGATTGGGCATTCTGTGTTTAAATTGACAAATGACTGCATTAGGGGAAGGAGGGAAATCCATTAATTACAGCTGCCCTCAACCATAGGAAATGTAATCGTATAAATATGGATTTTGTTAAAACAAAAGTCTGTACTTTACTCCTGTGTTGCTGGTAAGTGTACTTGCACCTCTTTGCTATTTAACCTGCAGTAGGAGGTTTTGAAGACAGATCTTTGCAATTGGCTTTTAAATAATCAAAGAGCATTTCTGTTGTGTTAAAAGGAAAGATGCAGTGTTTCTGCATCCCGCTCTGGCTGCTTCTGGAAATTGTTTCTCTCTCAGAAGAATGGACCTGTAGCTGAGGCTTCTGCTGTCTCATTAATTGTTTATTCTAAATGCAATGTAATTTGTATTCCAAGATGTGAGCATTCAAACCAGCACTCTGTATTCTCCTTCCTTGTCCCTGTACTGCTCTCCAAGTCATACTTGCAGGGCTGTTACATTTTTCTGAGTAAGAATTTGCACTGGAGTTAGGCTTGAAGATACAATCAGTTTTATAGGCTTCGTTAAGGGATTCTTGAAAAGATGAAGGCCTGTATTTATAGCTGCCTTTGACTTTTGGCTGTTACAACAGATTTTCAGTTCTGGACCAACTGTTGCACATATCTTGTGTTGCACTGAAAATGGCTTTCATTACAAGTCCAATTTAGTAACTATCCATTGTCTTCAAAGGGAGGGGGCGAGCCTTTCCCTTCTGTTTGTTTGGGCTAAATGATAACACCATTTATACAGATAATCTTTGTAGCTCTGACATCATGTTTGCACTTCCTGCTCCCTCTAATGAAAGCTGTGCACCCTGGGCAAGACTTCTGTCTCCAAGCAGCATCATGGTTCTTTATGGCCCCTTTTATATTCCCTTCCTACACTCCATTGGCAGAAATAAAAATGACATCCCCAGAGCTAGTGAGTACTGTGGAAAGTCTGAGGGTAAGATGGAGAGTGTATTAATTGTGAAGATGTGCTGTGAGCACAGACACTGTGAAAACCAAGCTGTGATGCCTGGAATGGCAGCCAAGGAGTGCCACAGGAGGAATCTGGGGATTCTGGTCCTCCAGCCCTCCCCAGTGCACAGCAGAGCATGGTGCTGGCCATGGCTGAATGAGCTGGGACTGATAATCTATTTAGTGTTGTACCTCTTCCTTTCTCCTCACATTCTTTTGAGGGTACATCTTTAACAATGGATGGAGGAATGCAGTTGATGGTAGATCCCTTTCTCCAGGTCTAACTATGGACTGTTGTGTAGCGTTTTTGGGGAGGCCAGAGCTGCTCTTGCTCTGGGTATGTTCAGTGTCTGTCACAAGGAGCTGGGTTTCAAACTGTAAAACTGATCAAAAGCAGAGCCTGTGCAGTAACAACAATTACTCTGTGTGGTTACGAGGTGTTCAAAGCCTTTCTGCTCTGGCTCTGTGGCAGGGCCACGCTCAAGCAGGAGCTTGGAGCACTTTCAGCTGTTCCATTCCAGTATCTCTGCTGGGCTTTACTGGTTCTGCACTTGGCCACTTGAACACTGCTCCATTTCTGCAGTCCATCCCTATCCAAACCCAGCTCTGACCTTGCCCTGAAGTGTCACTGGAGTTCACCTGAGCTGCCATGGAGAGGAGCTGGAACAAACCGTGGGATATGGGTGAACATTTCCACCTGCCTAATTTTCCTGTGTATATCTATATTTATATTGGTTTTTTATGACTAAGGTTACAATATACCTGGAGAAAACTGATTCCAAGCAGGCATTTCTCATACAGAATGTGTTTGGGTTTTCCTGGAAAGAGTCACAAATGGTGAAAATGGAATTTTCAAGTTTGCTTCTTACACTTCAAGGCGTGACAGATTGCAGGTTAATCTGCCTCCCCTTCCCCGTCCAGAGAAGGTGTTCCTAATGAAATTGAGTTAATGGTATTTTCATTTTAGGGAAAACTACATTTCCCTAAAACTGTAGCCTGCACCTTCCGCTCCCTGCAAAATCCAGGACTGAGTGTTAAAGGAAGCAGATTGAATTTCTGGCTGAGCACCGCGTGATTTGGATAAATAGCAGTGGGGCAGATGCATCATGGTGTGAGCAGTGGAGTAACTCACCATACATTCTCATGAAATACTTGTGAAATAATCTAGATGAGAAGGAACTCTGTGAGGTGCTTGGGCTGCTGGGAATGTGCCCATTGGGGTTCTGATGCACACCTGGGCCTGTGCTTCCCCAGCTCAGGCACAGCTCGCCCGCCCTTATCCGCGTTTTGTAAAGCGACCGCTGGAAACAGTGCTGGCACAGCAACTCAAACACTTTCAGATGTGTACAAACAACAATAATGAACAAGGGCACATGCTGAAATGGTTCTTTCCTCCTCTAGCATGGTCATCTGGAAGTCCTTAGAGCAGGGTCCATGAGCACGCAGGGGTCAGTTTTCAAAGCAGCGTGCGGGGATTTCGCCGCGCGCCTCCCATTGCCGTTAATGGGAGTCAAACGGGTAAATCCCCACGCACCGCTTTGAAAATTTACTACTAAGCCTCCTGACTTCTCACTACATACTTTGATTGTAACAGTAATCCATGGTTAACATAATTTTCTCGACAATAATGTCAAACATACTTTTGAAGTCGGTGAATTATAGAAATAGTTACTTCTTCCATAATTCTTTAAAGATGGCCATCAGATGGATTTCACCATGGGTTTGTGCAGTTAAAATTATTCTTTGACTCAGAAAAGAATATATTTGTTCTGTTGTGGTGCTGAACTGATTGTCTGCTCACAGTCTGAGTGTTGAGCAGCTTTAAGGTGCTCCATCCTGTGAATAATATCAGGTTCTAGCTCTTCACAGATTTAAAAGTGCATCGTACTTGACTGGCCTCCTAAGGGAACTTTGGAGATGGAAGCTGAAATTAAGCATAGGGAATTTATACCAGTCTTTCTGGGGAAAAAAAATCCAGGCTGTTGACTATCAGACCAGTGTGAGTAAGGAGCAAGTAAAGCAGTCATCAGAAAAAAAAATCGAAGAAGACTTCATCTCATAATTACAGATCTACCTATGTCTTTATTAAAGTGCTGATACAGAAGGTGGATGGTTTAAGCACCTAATAAACTGTGGACAGTACACAAATAATGAGTGAATCCAGCTCTAATCAACTGGTGGTGTGAAGTAACTGTCAGTCTGGGTAAACTCCTGCTTTGTAGCCCTTTTTAAGCTTAGTTTTATTATATTTATGCATATGAGAATCTCAGAAAGTCCTAACAGGAAAAAAATGGGCAGGGAGTAGTTTTGGGTAAAAGAGGATATTTTAATTTGCGTGCCATGCTCCTGTAGGAGTTTACAAGCTGAAAACTGCATTAAAACCAGGACTTTGTTCAGTAACGTGCAGTCACAGGAAAAATTACATCGAGCATATCTCCAGCCTACAAACAGTTTATTGTTAACATGGCTGTGAGTGTTCTGCCAAAATGAAATCCTGGCCTTTGCTTTGTTGTCACACTTGAGCAGAGGTAGAGCCAGAGGCACAGAGCACCAACCAACCCACAAAACATGTGCTGGATGTGAACTACACAACTGTGGGACACCAAAACCAAGCCCTGGCAGAGCTGAGATCACATCAATAACAGGGAAGAAAGGTGAGTGTGGTGAATTTGGAGTGGCTCCATGGAGACCTGAAGCAGAACCATCACATTCTGCTGGTGATGTGCATGAAGGAAGTAATTCAGATTGTGGAGCTGAATTCCAGCACAAGGACCTCTGCTGTTTGTTGACAATTATGTGATTACCTCAGGTCTCTACACCACCTAGATGTAACTGAGGAAGCAGAGAAAAAGCATCAAAATCAGGTGTTAGGGAGGGGTTTTTATGGAAACAAGGCATATGTCATTTTTATCCTGTGTACCTTTTCACCACAGACATCACTAGAGACTGGAGGGGTTAGTTAAGAGTGCATTGTCCTGTTCCTACTGCATTTTAGAAACTCGTTTGACATTATAAATGCTAATTATATTAAATGATAATTATGGAGATGGAAAAGGCAGGCTCTCTGGGTGTTTGCAGGCATGTGCATGGCAGGCAGCACCAAACAAACAGGCTTTGTGGTGCTCAGATGCCTTTGTTTGCTCTTAATTTGGACAAACATCCAGCCCTTAGAGAAGAGCACATTGGGAATTTCACATATAACTCTCAATTAAATTGAATTGTGCAAAGCTTATTTCTATAAATGAGAAAATTAAAACCTTTTGGTTCAAGAAGTACACAAAACTAAGTAAAACTAATGATTTATTGTTCCCAAATTAAAGCCATAAGTGCACACACTACAATTGAACTGTAGTGGTTCTTTGTTCCAACACTTTTATGCTGCTGAAAGATGACAATTTATAATCTTTGAAGGAAGATTTGTCTTAGCTTTAGGTGTTTGTTGTATAATTTGCCCATCCATGATCAAACCCACTGCTTGTTAATTCTAATATTCCTCCAATGTGTATTTTTCTAGGTCTTGCTCACGTGGCAGGAAAATCTATGCAAATTATTTAAGATTAATACAAATAGTTTGTTTTCCTTACTTGTCCGTAAATGCCATGGAGAAGTTTCTAAACAATTAGGGTTTTTTTTTCCATACTTATTCATGGAACTGTGTGAATCAGGTCCTGAAATTCCAGAGAAATATCAGCTGTGCTGTATTTCAGCCTTTGCTTTGACTTGTGTTGACACTTGTGTCTCCACAGTCCCTCCTGTGCAATTTTCCTGGCACTAACAATTATCAGACAAATAACTTCATTTGCAATGTGGTTTTTTTCCAGATGCAATCTTCCTTCAATATAGTGGTAACATCAGTCCTGTCAGTGCAGAGAAGGGAGACTGTCAACTTTTTCTCTTGAAGGAAGACAGAGAGTAAAGGTGCCATTATTACTTTTGAGCAGCTCAAAGATCCTTCTTGCCCCTTGCCAAATATTGATGGCAAAATTCTGATTTTTGCTACAGGCATCAGTCCAGTGTTTCAGAAGGGTCCTTGAATGCTTGTTTTTGGATTGATTTGCCTTAAGCAGACTGTAGAAACTCATGTCCTGTCATACTTCACAGACAGCAGTTGTATGTTTTAATTCTCACCATAGATTATTAATAAACACTTATTTTTTGTGCTTTTTCACTTTGTGTATTTCTAGATTAAACAAACTCAGGTGCAGTCTGATATTTGATGTGTTTGTTCCAGATGTTGGTGTGAGGACAGAAAAAGTTAAAACATAGCTCAGGCACAAGGCATTGAATTGATGATTTTAGGAAGGTACAAACCACCTGCAATTGCAGTAAAATATCTCTGTGCAGCCAAGGCTTTCTTGCTCCTGCTCTACGTCTGCTCAATTCGTCATTTTTCCCAATGAAAGAGAAATAACAGGAGAACCAGTAAAAAACACTTGCTACAAAGCTTTGCAAGAATTGGAATTTTATTATTTGTTATCCTGCATGGTTGGGAAATTCTTCAGAAATTTAAAATACTCTGTGTTGCAGCTTCAGAATAACCTCACTGATGGGGGAGAGTCTGTTGTAATTTCCAGTGTGAATTCAGATTTTCAAAGAATTAAGCTGGAAGATAAAAGATTACTCTTGATCCCAAATTCCTGGAAATGTCCTTCCAGGGTTAAATTAATCTCATCTTGGGACTTGATACCGATGTGAGAGGTGTGTGACCCAGAAATGGAGGAAAAGGGGGATTTGCATTTTTACACCGTGTTTGTTCCTACAACTTCAAGGACATTTTTACCTTGGAAAAATGTGTCCATATGCACATGTGTAACAAGCAGCACAGCGATGGCAGATCTCCAGCAAGGATCACTTGTCTTCTAAGGTCACTTCTCCCAGCACACTGCACATTCCCACTGGAATGGTGGGAGTAGGGCCAGTGGTGAGCTGGGACCCCCCATCCCAACCAGCCCCTCTCAACTGCTTTTGTGGTAGGTGTGGCACAGAAATGCTGCTGTATTAAACAGCCAAATAAATGACTGAGGGCTGACCTCAGCTGAGGCTTTATCACTGCTGCCCTGCTGGTGAACTCTTAGCTTTTCCATGGAATTCAGCATTTCATCTCTCCTGGGTGGAAAGAGTTAATGCTGCACTCGGAGGCTGCGCAGAAGCACGAGAGCTGTGACTCCTCAGGGAAGGGCTTCCAGTGTAGCACCAAAACTAATCATTTGTTCAGCTTTTGAGTTGTTTTTTTCAAATGTCTTTCTCACTGTAAAGCTATCTTGAATCTCCAGTAAAATGTAAAAGGATTCCCCAAGGGAGAAATACAGCGATCAGGCAGGGGGGATGCTGCTCCCTGGGCTGTGTTTTTGCAGCTTCCCTAATCTTGACAGCTCTGGTAGTAGCCCCTGGGATAGAAAGAACAAAAAAAATTTTAGATCAGTCCATAATGTTCCTGTTGGTTTGAAAGCAAAACCATCTGCTGGAGCCATGAAGTTTGTTAGGGAGTTCAGTAACAGGAAAGTCTGCAGTTGATCAGCTGTGCTCTCCAAAACAGGCAGGAGGATTCAAAGTAGGGAGCCAGGAGATACAGGGAGCATGAGGGCAGCAGCAAAATTTGTCAAAATAATGAGTTTGTTTCTTTGGTCTCAAGTATAAACTTGGAGTGGATGCTGTGATTTCATATTCAGATTGCACTGTGAATCCTCAGGAAGGTGTGTGTGTTCTTTAGCAGGAGTTTGGACTAGACAGACATGTCCCTCAGCCATGGAATTAGTCTGCTATGGATGTAGGGAAGCAGATGGAGGTGGTTTCTGAAATGTCTGAAAACTGATGAAGACACAGCTGAAATAATGCCTGGGGCTGTGGAGGCATGGGTGTGCACAGGCACAGACTGGGGATTGCAGTGAAAATGGCAGATCACAGGATGCTTTGGCTTGGAAGAGACCATAAAGATCTTTTATCCCACCCCTGCCATGGCCAGGGACACCCCCCACTGTCCCAGGCTGCTCCAAGACCTGTCCAGCCTGGCCTTGGACACTTCCAGGGGTCCAGGGGCAGCCACAGCTGCTCTGGGCACCTGTGCCAGAGAAAACCCTCACAGGGAGGAATTTCTTCCTGATAGGTTTTCATGGCAAAAACTTGGTGCTTTATCACAGAAGCACAGAATCATTAAGGTTGAAAAAGATTTCCAGAACCATCAAGTCCACCCCATGCCCACTAAACCATACCATGAAGTGCCATCTCTGCTTGTTGTTTGAACCCTTCCAGGCATGGTGACTCCACCACTCCCCTGGGCAGCCTCTGCCATTGCTTGACTGTTCTTTTTCAGTGAAGAAATTGTTCCTAATATCCAACCTGAGCTTCCTTTGTAAGAATATGTCCTAATTTTTCTGGCACTTGGAATAATTCTGGAATAAGTTGGGCTCTGAGCTGAATTTGGGATGTTGCAGGTCTGAGAATATGGATGCTCTGTGATCCAGAGGTGGGAGAAATGGCTCTGTAGCTTCAGATACTGACACACACAGAAAACAGGATGGAAATCCCTTTATTCTATAAAGTATATGGATTTATGCAAAGCTATTTACTTTACAGAGGCGCCGTGCTGTATTTATGGCTACCATTGTGTCTACTTTGCCATTAAAATTCCAATTATTGGGGGTTTACTACGTGGCTGTAAAAATTTGTAGTGGTTGGAAGCTTGACCACATAAAGGTCAACCCTGCAATAATAGAGTTTTTTAAAAACTTTTAAAACTTTGAGTGATTTTAAAATGTGGGAGTATAAAAATACTTCAGTATTTTAAGAACTTCAGGTTAAAAGAAGAAGAGCCAGTGGGTTATCCTGATGGCTATATGGGTCTTACTTTATCCAAGTAAAAAAACAGGAATATTTCCATCCTTTTAATCAGTGTAATATTTGATACCAATACTTGATTGTCAATATTTGAGCAATTTCTGTACTTCTAGAAAATTTGTTATCACAGATTTAGGAAAACATACATTTTTGTGCCATTAACCTCTTTAAAAAGCTTTTTCTTTTAAGCAAAGCATGAAGCAGTTAGACTGATTTGTGTTTTCTGGGCTTTTTTCAGTGGTGCCACCAGGGAGCCCTGGGCCCATCACCCGGCACGAGTCCTACGACAGCTTGGCCTCCGACCACAGCGGGCAGGAGGATGAGGAGTGGCTGTCACAGGTAAGCTCTGGGGGGCTGCCAGCTCAGGAAAACAGCAGTGGGAGCCACTGGAAAGAAAATTCACAACTTTACTCCAAATGGGAAATAAACTTCCAACAGCCAGGGCACTGCTGTGTGTTAAACTGACTCTACTCCAGAGTGTGGGGATGGATCTGATGGCCCCAAACCAGATAAAGCCCCAACATTCCTGACACAATCACATCCCTGGGAAGCTCAGGATGAAGTGAGAAGTTTCAGCTGGCAACAGCAAGTGACTTGCCTCCCTTTTTCTCCTGGCATGGTCCTATTTGGACAGGGATGAAAGAAGTTGGCAGAATGATGGTGCCTTTTGGGTGGTGATCTGTGACTCTACATTTGACCATAAAAATGGGGCAGTAGCTGATTTCCTTCCTTCCTTCCCTGGTTGTCATTTCCTACTGAGAATTCCTGTGACTTATGGCCAAATATAAATACTGTTGCTTTATCATGCTTGGTGAAGGATTTTTATATGAGGTCAGATCCTTGTCTTGTTACCAGTCTTGCTTTGTCTCAGTCAATGAAGCTTCTCTATGAGAACTCAGTAAATATACTTGACCATTTGGCTCAAAACAGAATCTCAGTGGAAGAATGTAGGTCATGAATAATATACTGAGAATTAGTTCCTGTTAGAAATGAAAGGTTACAGTTAAATAAATAAATAAAATTTACAAATGCTCTGGATTTGCCAAAGCAATTACGGGGTACCTGATCCATGGAATTCACCCTGACAAATTAGGTGGGTTTCCTCTGGTTTAAGAACAATGTTGTTATGGGAGTGATGCATTAAATGTGTTGCTGGGGTGTATGGCATAAATATGAAATATTTATGGATGGGATTTGCTTCTCCCACTGGTGAATAAATCATACGCAGCCTTTTCCTGAAATGAGAGGTTAGGTCTCCACATGGACCTGTCCAAGAGGAGCATTCACTGGGGATTCCAGTCATGTGAATTCACTTACCTGACTGAGGTTTCAGATGTGCCTGCACATTGAGGTGTCTCATTTGTTTGTGCTGTGTCTGATTTCTCAGAGCCCAAAGATGATGAAACTTCTCAGTCAGGGTAGTCAACAGGAATTTTATCTCTGAGCTCATTGGGACCAGATTTCATCTGTATTTTTCCAGCTCTCCAGGACTGCTTGGATGTATTTGCTTATTTTACTGTTCTGGTGAAACCTCAGGAAAAAAGAGATTATGGTAAACCTACACTATGGCTGTTTGTTTATTACTAATTCTTGGAAGATATAAGATGTCAACAGAACTTAGACTGCTCAAACTTCACCACATCCATCCTTCTAGAAGAGTAAATATATTTATAAAGGGGAAAAAAATCCCAAGTGATGTCACAGAACACAGATGATTCTGAGAATGCTCCTGGAATGTTTCATTCCTGCCGAGAGCAGAAGTGATGAGAGCCCTTGGAGCACAGCGACGCTGGCGCTCCCCGAGCAAGCCACTTCAGATTAAGCCTAAAGTGCAAGGATGTTTTTCAGAATTAAAGTGTTGTTATCAACAGTAACAGCAAGCAGTGAAAAAACACCGCCCTTCACTTCAACTTTTCAATTAGAACAGTGGGTAATGTGTGCTGTCAGTGGGAAGTAGATACAATATGTTTGTCCTGCACACAACAGGAGAGTGAATAGGAACATCTGGCCATAGCCTCAGTAAAATTGCAGAGGCATCTGTTTACCTCTCGGCTCTGTGACACTGATGGTTTCAAGCTTAAAATACACAGATTACTTTATCTGTGGCCTAATTTACGCTGCTACATAAAAGCTACTTGCCTCAGAAACGGCTGCAGCCAAGCTGAGTTAGGCTGAGCTAAATGCAAAGATGGAAATAGAGCTGCATAGGCTGTGGTTGTTGTCTGACATTAGCAGAGAACTGACATCATCCAGGGTTTCAAGTTGCTCCTTAAAGATGGAGAATCACTGCCAGTATACATCTATGTACCTATTCAAAATTCTGTTTCCATGAATTCCCTCACTAACTTGGATTTCTGCTGTGAAGCTGATGGTTGTTTTAGCAGAAATTGATAAGAACTTTGTTGTCTATTTCTTATTTTAAAGTATGAGTTCACCAAAGCTTAGTATTTTCATTCTGTCTTTCCTTTTTCTGATCTTTAAAAGCTCTTTTTGATTTTTAGTCTTGTATTGCACGATCTTTCCAGCCTTAATGATTCTATTCTCTTGATTACTGAAGTTGTATGCTTTGTTTACCCTTTTATTTACAGTTTTCCTGATCATAAACACCATACTTCTGTTGAATTGTCAGAATTTTGGTTCAGTGGATGTGTTTGTGTGGACCCTGGGTTGTGTTCCTGTGCTGAGCTCATCCCAGCACTCTTCCCATCGCTCTGGGTTATGGATCTTGTACTTCCCACAAGATGCTCCGTGCCAGCCTCTTCTCACACGTGCCAAGGGGAATCAGGAGCTGTGATTTGCAATCCAGCTCTGACTGTATCCATGGGAAGCAGTTTAAGCTGTGAACTGAAAGCTGGGAGGAGCTCTCTGGAAGCACTTCCCTAGCCCTGCTGGGGATGGGGGATGTCTGGGGGATGTGGGCTCTTGGTTTCTCTCTCTGCTCCATGCAGATTCAGGCAGAAATGTGTTCCCTGTTGGTCATAGCATTTGAATTTTGGGGTGCATTTCATCACAGCAAGGGGAGGAAAGAACAAGATCAGGTGAAGTGGTGGCCATGATGAAGCACTGATCTTTAGAGCAATTTAAGAACTGGAGTTGAGTGTCTACCAGAGGCTGGTGGTTCACGAGCTTTCCAGTCTCTGCAAGAAGCTTTTGGCTTTGGCTAAAGCACCCATTCTCCAGCAAAGACATCCCTGATTTCCCCTTGTTAAACATTCCTCCAAACACCCTGGCTCAGAGCACTCTTCTCACATGAGAGCAGCAGGATGCCAGGAGCCCAGCAGACTGAAGGAACCCTTCGTTTTATGAAGCTGCAGCTCTGTGTTCTCATTGCCCATCTCTCTTCCCACAGGTGGAAATTGTGACTCACACTGGGCCCCACCGCCGCCTGTGGATGGGCCCTCAGTTCCAGTTCAAAACCATCCATCCCTCAGGCCAAACCACCGTCATCTCCTCCAGCTCCTCCGTGCTGCAGTCACACGGGCCCAGCGACACCCCGCAGCCTCTGCTGGACTTTGACACAGATGATCTCGATCTCAACAGCCTCAGGTAAAAATAAAACCGATTTCCCAGCTGTCTCACATTTGTTGTGTGCTGGGCTTGCCTCCTGCCACGTGTGTAGGACGTGTTACAGTTTTTATCTGGCTTGTCTGGAAGGTCTTGGAAGAGCACGTGATGCAACAGGGAGAAAAATCCATCCCGGCCAAGCAGCTCACATTCCTTTTGCTGCCCCTTCTTGGGCACCGGGCAGGAAAGACAGCACAAAGTCTGGGGGCCTTGCTCAGTGTACTCTTGCCGTTCACACTTTCTACATTGCTTAATAAATTCATTCTCTCAGACGTGAGTGGGAGCTTTATGTAGTGAATTTAGACAGCGGTCAGTGTGTTGGAACAGTAAGGGAACTTCTGGAATGTTTTCTTCCTCCCTGTTTTTATTTTTTCCCAGTCCTTTTTTTTTACTTCCTTGTAATTCTTTTTCATGTATTTAATTCAACTGGTTTTGAACATTAGCTGATTTGGAATTTTGGGGGCAGGGTGTGGGCTTAGGAAAGGAAGAGCGAAGGTAACTCTGGGTTTACATTTACTGGTGATTTGTAGAAGAGATTTATGCTCCAAGTGTTTGTGTCCTGCCCAGTAACTCCAGTTTTAACAAGTTTCCAAGCTCCTGACTCTGCATGTGATTTGAAGTCCAAAGTTCTGTGGTAGAGACTTGGATTGTTTGGGACTGTATCTGAAACTCTTAGGAGTAAAGCAAGAGAGATGGATAATGTGAGTAATCCCATCAAAAGTGGGCAGATTGTCCTTGGACTGGAAATCCATGGATTTGAAATGTGTCATTTCTCCTTGTATGTAATTACTGCCACAAGTAAGGATATGGCTGCCAAATATATATATTTCTGTACACATGTGTAGAAAGAAAGCAGAAATAAAAAGAAATAATACAGATCTATGTTACAAAAGGATTCAACAATTACAAATGGATCTTTAAAATGCTTCTGTTGAGGAGGGCAGTGGAGGCTTTTTTGCCAGGTTTGGGTAGGGTGAACTTTTTTCTTTGAGGCTTCCTGAGAGCTCCCATCTTAGCCATCCTTTGGGAATACTGATTTTGAGGCTCTGAGTGGATTAGCCCAATCTCAGCTGCACAAAGTGAGGGAAAACAGAAGTTTCCAACAGCTTTTAAGCCATACCACAATTAAATTTCTGATTCTGGTGGGATTGGGCCCTGCAGAGTGTGGCCAGGTGGAGACTGTGAATCATCTGCCCAGGGAGGAGGTGCAATCACCATCCCTGGACGTGCTTAAAAACAAGACTGGATGTAGCACTCACTGCCATGGTTTAGTTGATGAGGAGGTGTTGGGTCTTAGGTTGGACTTGATGGTGTTCAAGGTCCTTTGCAGCCTGGCTGACTCTGTGCCTTGTGTGGTGGCAGGATCCAGCCGGTGCGCTCGGAGCCCGTCAGCATGCCGGGCTCACCGCGGCCCGCGGCCGACCGGCGCGGCGTCTCCACGGTCATCGATGCTACTTCAGGTAGGAACACCCTCACTTTCTCTTTCATGTTCATCAATCTGCTCTTTTGGTTTGGCTGGTAACGTGTACTAATCGTTGCCATCAAGGTTGTCCTGATTTTCTGCACCACAGGGTAAGTGCTGTCCCATACAAATACTCAATCCTGCCATTGTGATGATATTTTTTACCACCCTGCCCTTACCACTCAAATGTGAAGTCACAGCATTGTGGTAAGATCTGGACACACTATTTATGTAAAGTTTAACATGAGCTGTAGGATGCTAAAACTGCCTAAACTAAAAAGCAGAGCATTTACAAATACTAACACTGAAATGCTTTTATTAATGAATGCCTAAAGCAGAGAATATTACAGTTCCATGTCGTTTATAAAGTGGCTTTCATTGAAATGTAATCATAAATGTAATTGATTTCTGTGAACAGTCAGGACAACAGGAGAGTTTATCTAATGTTTGTGTAATAGGCACATTTTCACTGCTCTGCTCTGAAAAGAGTGTGTAGATTTAATACCACAGTCGTTGTGTTAATATCAACACAGAAATAGATGTACTATAAAGTTCTCTTTTCCCCTCAGTGCTGGGGAATAGCCTGTCTAAAGAAACAAGGGCAGCAGCAGAGCTTTATGTTCCAGTGCAGCTGTACAGCGTCTGAGGGGTCCACACAGCAGGATTTTGTCAAATAAAATCTCTCACAAGTAGAATTATTAAACACACAGCATTAGTCAAACAGTCAAGTCGGAGAGGATTTTAATCTTTAGCGATTTGAAAATCTCTGGAGGCTCCTGATTGGATTGAGGTTAAACTGTAAAAAGAGACTGTAGCACATACAGAAAGGGGTTTCTGAAGGTTGGTTTAAAGAGAGTTAAAATAAAAGCTCCTGTTTCAGACTCTGTTTGCTGTTTGTTATAAATGCTGAGTCCAAGATACTTCATTATTTGCCAAATGAATTTATTTGGGTATTACAGGATATTTCATATATGTGTTTATAACAGAGTTCAATAGTAACCACATTTACTTTGGATATTGAGAATTGTTCTTATAAATTCCATTTTCAAATATTTAAAAGTTGTTAAATTAATTCCTGTTGGGCTTAGACAAACATCTGGTGCTGGCTATTGAAAGTGAATTTTGTTTGTTTTACTACATGGCAAAGTAATTTTGAAAATAATTGTTTGATACAGAAGAAAATATTAATGCATCGGTTACAGGTTTTTTTGCCTAGTTCATCTATGCTTATTGCTCCTAAAAGGTTCCAAGTTGGAATCACAGGAGTGCTTCAGGCTGTATATGTGATACTTGAGATTCAGAGTGATTAATGGCAGAGCTGTGCCTCACTATCAGCTGATACAGAGAGAGATATCAGCATTATCAGGGTGGAGATTTTTCCCTCCTGTGTAGGAGCAGTGACTTCACCTGTAACAGGGATGTGCAGTAATTCTGAAATGTGACCTCTCTGTAACTGTAGCACTTCCCAAAGCTGTGTTACTCCATCCACAGCAGGAACAATGGACACAGGACTGTGCCTCTTCCATGCTGAACAACTCTTCCCGAGGTGTGGATGGGGCTTTAATATGAACTGACTCATGTGAATGTGATGAAGGCTCATTTGTAATGCCTTTAACATGTGTGTCCATATTAAAATTGCCAAAATCCATTGTATACATTGTTAGGACACTAAAAATATATTTACTTTACAGCAGTGACTCAGTTTTGTTACAACACCTCATAAGTTTCTCGTAAACAATACATGGGTTTTGTTAGGAACATGCTGATGGCAGTATTTTATTTGCTTCGCCCAGAAAGGTTGGGTTGGAATTGATTTTTGATTCAGGGATTTTAGCATCTCTTTGCAGGTTTTGTTTTTCCTGATCCTCGCTCTTTCCCATGCAGAAGTTAGGGGTTCAAATTCTAAATTGTGTGATGGTTTAGGGGTGTGAATTGTTGCAGAGTAAAGGAGACACAAGGAAAATATATATACTGTTTTTGGAGATTTCAAACTGTTCTTGTAACAGTTTCCAGCAAAGGAAAGAAGAGCATTTTATGCTTATTTTCTTCTCTTCCTAACTGAGATGTGCAGAAAACTCTGTTAATCTCAGCTGTGGATAGGGAGGGTTTGGTTTTAATACCACTCATGTACAGCACTGGGTTTTTGTGTTCCAGTCCACCACTTCAAGTATTCTCATTTCCTGCTCTTCCCACAGCCTGCCCTACATGGCTGATGTTCTTTATGGAAAAGACATTTTTAGGTTTGAAGGATTTTTAAGTAGGTCATAAATTTTTCCTGCCTGAGCTGAACCAGGAAGTGATTGTTCAGCTGTGCCCCTGCACTGGAGCCTGTTGCACTTTATGAAGATGCTTATCTGGAGGTTTGATTGCCTGTTGCTTGGAGATGCAACCCTTGTGGCGCCTCTGCTTATCTGACTCATCACTTCTCCTTCCTATCAAAAGCCTTCAAGTACATGTTTATCATCTCCCATTATCCTTCTGCCATTCTCAATAGCTTCCTCCCTTCTCCCCCGTTGGTGACAATTCTGTTGTTGCATTTAATAAGCAGTTTGTGTGCCTTTTCTAAGGATGGTTTTCCTCATGTGTCTGTAAAACTGTGGTGTGCTAAGGTCAATCTCGTAACATCACTTGCAACAGTCTTCAGTTAAAAAGTGCAAAACTCTTGTGCTGTTATCAGTAATGATAATTTGCAATGGCATTCTCAAGGTGGATGGCTGAATCTGTAAAGATGACTTGGATATATTTTAAAAATGCATGTTATAATATGGTTCTCTCAACTCAACTTTCTCCTAAGACACTCTTCTCTGGCTTATTTTTCAAGAAAAGTTTGCAAAAATTCAGTCACCTAAAGCTACTGGACATTTGTCCCTCATGCACATATTTTAGTCATATGCATCATAGAGAGAATATACCCTCAAGGATTAAATGCACTGTAATTCCAGATGCTATTCCAGATTGGCAGCTGGAAATGCTGAAGGGGGGACAACAGTGAGTTTAAGTCTTTGAAAGCAGAAGGCCTTTGGTGATAATGCAGCAGCAGAACCACTGCACAAGTAGGAGCTGCTCACTGTGTGCAGCAAGCAGAGGGTGTTTGTCCTTCCTCCCCAAAGGTGTGCTTAGGCTTGGCTTTGACACAGGTGAGTTGAGTCTTAGTAAGTCTGGTTCTATTTATGAGCCCAGAAATGAAAGAGAAACCTTGAAGAGTCCAGGCACCTCTCTGAATTTTCATTCTATAACCTGTGGAGGAATGACATGCATCATGTGTGTTACATACCTGAAAAATCAAACCTGGTAGAACTCTCTGAATAATGAATGATGCAGAAATTAATTAATAACGCTCTGAATAATGGATGATGCAGAATGGGGTGTAGGCAGGTTAGGATACCTGCACAGTTAACTCTGAGCTTTCAGAGCTAGAAAAGCTCTAGGGAAAGGATTTTGCAGCAGTTGCTGGTCAGTGGATTTGCCCACACAGCTGCACTGAGAGTACACAGGAGTGAAACACATGAGTGTTTCCCTTCAGCTGCATCCCAGGTGGGGGCTCAGTGACTCAGGTGTGCTCAGTGACTCAGTCCTGCTCATTTAAGAGAAGTGGCTGTAGCTGTGTGGCTCTCTGTTGAAAGCCTTGTTTATTCCCTCACACAAAGAGGTTTTGGACACTTACCTATCAGCCAAGTAATGATTTGGTTGCAGTGCTAGTGGAGGATGAGAACATTGACAGAGGAGTTGTCTGATCCTTTTTTTGCATCAGCCTTTTCCATTCCTGCTAAGAGGAGGTCACAGAATAGAATCATAAATCTGTTTCTTTCTTACCTAGAATAAATACAGAAATTGAGTGGGTAGCATTTCAGTGAATGGCATTATTTAATGAATAAAGTTAATTTGTAGAAGAAAAAGATCCTGAGGATTCTTTTCCTCACTAATTGTGTGTGGGGTGAGGGGAACTTTTAATGTTCTCAACTGAAACCTGGTGAGTGTTGCGCTGCAGGGGGATGCACACATAATTTTTTAATGAAGATTGTTTATTACTGTTGTATGAAACTCTGACAGTACTAAGCTATCTTCTGGTTACTTCTAATCAATGCCCACTTAAAATCAGCTTGTAATTTAGTACTTCCCTTTCTTTTGTGTGTGACTAGCTGGTCATGGACAGAGAGCTCTGCCTGCACAGGGTTTATTGAACAGAAGAATTGACTGGGGCTTTGTGGGGGAAGGAGTTGTCCTTTTATTGTTCATCACCACACCTGTGAGGCAGCGACCACAGGACAAATTTTTACTGTCCAGCAGTACTCTCACTTGGAATTTAATAAACACTTCTGCTGTCACACCTTAAACCATCTGAGCTCCTTTCTGTTGTGTGCACGATCAAATATTTATTCCCAAACGCTGTACGCCACAAAGTGCTGCCTCGGAGCAGTGTGGATCAGTTATTCAGGTAGTAAAGATGTGTGAATGCAGCTGGCAGATGAAGTCACCAACATTGTGAATTCCCAGGCTGTCCCTGCTGCCACAGGCAATAAATGCCAGGCTGAGCCAGGGCTGGGCTCCCATTCCAGGAGCTCCGGTGTCACGGCTGCTCGAGCTGCCCTGCTTGAGTGGAGCCAGCCAGGGCTGCAGGGAGATGAAATCAATCCGGGCTGCAGTCCTTGACCTGAACCTGTAATTACCTGCATGGGATAAAGGTGGTTTGTTGTGGCAGATAGAGATTGCACTCAGGGCTGCAGAGGATAATGCTGAGCTTTGAAGGCAAGGAAAGGGTTTGGCCCCTGGGCTGTTCTTCACAGCAATTGAGAGGTTTTAATAATGGGCAGAGAACAAGCTGCTCTTAGGGGGCATCACCTGTTCACTAAGACAGAAACACCAACCCAGCCCTACTTGGTTTGTAGTTATTTGTCTTGTCAGCCTATGCTGAAGTTATGCTTCTTTCCTGGAGTAATTTCTGTGCTGATCCTGTTAATATATGTATTTAAAATGCTTGTTACGTTACCTATTTGCATAACATTTTATGCATTATTCCCTGCCTAGTGACAGCATGGGGCATATCTCAGGTATCTTTGTTTCCTCACATGTGCTCCTGTTCTCTCCATCCAGCTCATCTGCCTTGCTAAGTGTGTGTGTGTGTGCATGAGCTGCATAATGCAAAATTCTGGTACTTAGAATGTTTTCAACTTGATTTATTTCATCTAATTTGAGAAAATGTTATCTGATGATTTTTGAGTGGAGCCTTAAGACAAAACTGACTCCAAGAGGCTCCAAGATGCCAATGCAGTGTACATGATTACATCTAGAAGCAGCTATGCCCTATAGACTGGGGAGATGTGAGGAGAAATTGAAATGACCTGACACTACTGACTGGGCACTTGCTGCTGGATCATTGCCTGGACTGGGAAAAGACTCAGCTGCAGGGGTACATGGAGTAGCATTAATGTCTTGAAACACTGGTGGGTGTTTTCTGGAGGCAGGAGAAGTACACTGGAGAGGACAGGGATGGGAGCAGGGAGTGAAAGGCAGTAGAATCATTAGATACTGATTTAATTTTCCACTCTGTGATGATTGTGGGTGGTTTAGTCAGTTCTGGAGGTGACAGCTCACTCCCTACAGCACGACATGGTGATGTGGGGTAGCTTTACCCTGCAAGGGACAGGGGAGACTCCTCATCCCAGTTTGCCTCTGGTACAGCTGAGCAGTCTGATAGTGATTGAAACAATTCATCTCTTCTAAGACAGTTGTGTTTCAAACCAAGTCTATATCAGTTTTTAAAAAATGGTGCTGCATGCATCTGATTTCACTGATGCAAGTGAAACTCAAAAATCAGCAATTTCTAGACCCTACTGTGCTGGGTGGAATTTGACTTTACACAGTTGAGGTTCCTGGAGGTGCTGCTCTCCTTGTTCACCTCCCCACTGTGATTTCTGGCCCAGCAATTCCTCTGCTGATGTCACATCTGAACTGTGACCTCCCCAGCATCGTAACCAAATCCAGGGGAATGGGGTTTTTCCTCTTCCCACAGGAAGATAAGTTGCAGTGGGGCCCCCAGGGGCCCCGATAATGGTCACTGGCACAGTGCTGCTGCTCCCAGACAGTTGTTCTCGTGTCACACAACCTGCCTGACGCGTGTACAGGGCTCCATTAGTGCAGCCTCTGCAGTGTCTCACTGCTGAAGTGTGAGCTCCTACCTTCCAGTTGGGGCAGCCACCTTCAGTTCATATCAGCTGAAAAATTGCAGTGGGCTGGAGCATGGTGTAAGCACAGAAATGCCTTGGGTTTATTTAGGGGGAAAAAAATAATCTTATTATCCTGAGTATTTTGCGCTAGTTAACAAAAACTCATTCTTAAAACCAGATTCTTATGTGCCCCTTAATTATCTCTCATTAACAGTTGTTAATGCTGTGTAGGTAGCTTTAAAGCTCTGAATAAGTGGGAAGTGTTGATTCTAATCATATCTGACACCACAATCTTCTGTGGAACAACACATGAGCTGAGATTCCCGATGGGCTCCTGTAGGATACAATATTTATTATAGCTGGAGATCTAAGAGCTCCCAGCTACTGTTAAACTTACAAGAGATCCAGAAACCTCAGTGTCTGTACTTGTGTTTTGAGAGATTGCACAGAAATAACACACCACTGGTATTTGCAGGGAGTGTGTGCATTGACATTTCTGCTCTTTTCCTACACTGCTTAAAGGGAGCATTTTGCAAATCTTTATATTTTTATAAGCTTGTAACATATTCTAAGCTCATCCATTAATCTAGACTGCTTGAAATGGCCTTAAAATGGGTGTGCGAGTTAAAAGAAGAGTATTTGAATTTTGGAGTCAGCATCGTTTCAGGGAAAGCTCTGTTTGTAACCAGTTTATAATAGAGACATTTTTATTCAGTGATTTCACTAAATTAGGCTTTATCTTTCAAACTATTTGCTCACCATTTCTCATGTTTCCTTTGAAAATATCTAAATATGCCTCATTATTTATTGTTGCCATTTGGCCTGCAGCCTCTGTTAGATGTTAGGGGTTTCAGCCATCAGGATTCTGGTTCTGATCCTCTTGAGGTGGCCCCTCTTCTCAGGAGTGTTTCAGAACATCAGCCCTTGTCCTCAGGGCTCTGCAGACCCTTCCTTTTGTCTTTCAGCTTCCTTCTGCTGTAATTTTTAATGTAATATCAGCATAAGCACTTATTTTCACCACTGTTAATCCAAAAGGAACAGATTTTAGCAATTGTCCATTAGAGTGTGATAAGGATGAGCAAGCAGAGAAGTGTGGATTTGGGGATATAACACATAAAACCGAACTATTTGGCATGATAAATTAGCCAGGCATTTCATCTACTCTAAGGTGGAGTTTAATACTTTGAGGGTGTTGCAATCACAGCCTCCTCACCCTGGCTACTTGCTGGAGTAAAGATGTTCTCTGCTGGGAATAAATATTTATATCTAAGTTGAAGTACAGCCTGTTGGTGCTTACTTGTGTATATATTTTATTGCCTCAGTGACGTAAGAGGTAAAGAAACAGCTGGAAAATATTTTGTTTTCCTTAATTATCCACCACTGTGGGACACCCATTGGCTTGGAGCTGTGGCTCCTCCCCTGCCTTGGACTCCATCCCTGGCATCACCCCAGCCAGATTTTAATAGTTCTTTATCTTCTTCTTACATTGCTTTTAACTTTCACTTTTTATTATGACCCAGGCTAAATTGGGTGCTGGTTCCTGCTGCAGCTCTGGCTGGAGAGCTCTGAGCAGCCAAAGCTGGTGCCAGCAAGTGGCTGCTGCAGAGAGAAGGGAATGGGAACATGGGATGAAGGGAGCCCCTGGTTGTCACCATCCTCCTCCTCAGCTGCTCTGGTGTGCAAGGAGAGTCCTGGAGGTCCCAGCCTCCAGCTGTGGGGCTTTTATTCCTGCTTGGAAGAGCCCACCTGGGACTCTCCTTCTTCCAGAGGGAATGTGGAGTCTCTGGGGGAGCACGTGAAGCCAAGAACTCCCTGTGCTTAAGCCTGGTGCTGCTCCTTTTGTGAAGGTGGAAACAAGCAGGGCACAGCCAGCAAAAGACAGAAAACAATATTGGCATCATTATCCTGGGATTTCTCCAGGTGAGAGGTGGTCCCTGAGGTGCCCCTCAGCTCCCCTCAGTGCAGGCCTGGAAAATAGAGGAAGGGAAAAGCAAAAGGTGCTGATATGAACAACATATGGTTTTTGCTGGAGTTTGGCCACAGATTTAAGGCCTCAGAGTGGATTCCTGGGGCCTCCGTATCCTATCCCAAAACCAACACGAAAGCCTTTCCAAATACGTTTTATAAGCTCTGTGATTGTAATAGTCCTATCAAAAATCCCATGTCCTCAGGTCAGGTGGGGTGCAGACCATGCTCTCCTGAAATCCCAGGCTTGCCAAGCCTTTCTTCCTTGACATTTCCCTCCAGCAACAGCGGGCAACCATTTGTGCCTCGTGTGGAAGCCCCGGGGGCTCTGGCACAGCTGCTTTCCCTGGAGCTCACATCTGCTGCAGGAGCAGGGCTCGCCTGCCTGCTCGTGTGTCCCAGCTGGCCCTGCCTCCCTGCAACCCACCTGGACTGCAGGATAACTCCTGGATTTGTGAGGCTTTGGCACAGCTTGCAGGAGTGGGAGTTTTGGTAACTGGCTCTGCCATCCCCTTTGTATTGCATTTCCTCGGCTCCGACTCGTGGTGCTGTTGGTGTGAGAAATCACACATTTGTAGCACCTTTCAGTTTTGGGACACTACAAAGAATCCTGACCGTTCCACTCCAGGAAAGTGCTACCTACTTAATTTTGTCTTGATGCAAAAAAGCAGAGAAGCCACTGTTGCAGTAAGAATCTTGCTAGCTCCTTGCAAGTCCCAGTCATTGGGATTTTCACCTCTTATTATTTACATTAGGAATGCTGAGAAAACTGCTGCGTGCTCTACTTTTTGCCCCTCACTTAAAATATATTTTAAAAGTGAGGATAATTTTACTTGTGACTGAATGTCAGATGTAGTAAATGGCTGTAGATCATATGCAAAGTTTTTGCATTGCTGGTAGATTTTTAACAAGCAGAAAGTTGCCGTGAAAGAATTTGGAGAAGCACAAAGTGCTCTAGTAGTACTTTGGTTTTGGTGTTTGTATTTAAGCTCTAAAAAAAAACCAAATAAAAGCAAACCAACACCCAGTATACAGTGAAATGCTTACAGGGAGCTACATTTTAGCACTGAAGTTAGATTAAAAATTCACTATATCATAAGTGAACCATTTCCCCCTTGATTTGTGTCCAAAATATGAGGAAAAATCTTGCAGCTGCACTATGCATTTTACAAAAGAACATATGCATGCATTTAAATCATTTACATTTCATCTTTGCTTTCTCTTATTTTTAACCCATATTATGGTGAGTGACAGCATGTTTGGAAAACTGAGGTTGAAAGCAAAGTTTAAACTTTGATGCCCGGTAAGCTGAACTGCCAGCAGTGCTTCACTATTTCATGATTTTATTTCAAAGTTTAGCTCATGCTTTTTTCCTTTCTCTCCAATGAAATGTGATTGAAACTTTGGGAATCTGGCTGATAGAATAAAAATTAAATTATACTGCAGTTGGTTTGTGCTGGTCCTACAGTTCCTGCAGAGGAAGATCACTCCTCCTTATGGAAGCAGGTTCTCAGGAGGATGCACAGCTTAAAGATGTTCTGGGTCAGGGCTCAGTGAGATTGTGAATTGGTGGTCATTAGGTGGTATCAAATATTCCCCATGCTATAAAGTGGTTTTTGATGGGGAGGAGAGGAAGGTAGAGAGGCACCAGCTCTGTCTGACGGGGCCATTTCTCAGCACTACCTGCTCTGTTAAAGTCCTGACTGAGCCACTTCTGCAGCAGGAGTTGAAAAAGAGTTTGGACTGGGGGTGTGATGTGTTGTTTAGTGCCATCAGCAGGCTGCACTCCCCCACTGCTGTGCATGAACAAATAAAATCCAGCTTTATTGGCCTAGTTATGGCCTTTTAATAACCCTTCAGTGAGGGATTGTGCAAGGCGTGAAGTGCGAGCGCCCGCTCCGGGTCACGGCACGTGATGGGGGGACACGGAGCTGCCACAGGGGTGGCAGGTGAGGGCTGCCTCCCTTTTCCAGGGGGACATGGAGCTGGGCTGTGCAGAGCAGCAGCACCATGCAGAGGTAGCAAATGGTGCTGGGGACAGGGCTTTGTCACCTTCCCCCCATCCCACAGAGCTGCCCTGGTGTGCCACTGCTGCCAGAGCCGTGACAGGACAGGGTGCACCCACACCTGCCCTGTGAGGAGCCAGCTACAGCCTGGGCTCTGTCACACAGCCAGGCTGGTCCAGGGTCCATTGCTGCCTCTGAGCCCTGGGGCTGGCACAGACAGTTTGACACACACAGAGCCACAGGGTGTGCTTGTAAATGCAGGTTTGAAACTGGGATATTTGCACGCATCTCTTAGATTCAGAGCTAAAAATACAGAGGGACTTTCATCCCTAACAGCTTGCAGGAATTTTTCCTCATTGTCTTCACCTTCCACAAGAGCTAAACTTCCAGTTCTTAATTTATTTTGCTGGTAAAGATCGACTTATAATTGAGGATATCACGTGGAGGACGTGTAACTTATTTGTATATCCATCCTTGCATGTTTAAAACCAAGTCAAGAAACTAATGAGGTTACAAAAATACTGCTGATCCTGAAGCAAATACAGTTGGAGAACATATGCTTTGGTTTTACATTTCTGCCTCCAAAAGGTGACATGTCCCGTGTTTGTCATTTAATTTAACATTCTATATATTTTTAAACGGCTGTATGATTTGAAATCTCCAGATGCCAGGCTTTGTGCTAAATGAGGTTGACAGTTCAGTGATGTGGAAGGCCATTATCTCACCTTTGTGCTTCTAAACTCTAGCCACTTGCCTTTGCCTGCTCATAATGCATTTGCTGCCTTACAGCCCAGGAATTTTTAACACCTATTGAAAGCATTAATTAGCTATGCCACGCTGATGAGCACTTTAAGTGGAAAGCAAGAAGTGATGCCACTCTTTGAGTTGATATTTCTCCCATTTCAGAACATAAGGAGTATCTAGAGAAATAAAACCCAGTGAAGCCCTGACTGTGCTCTGGCCACCACCACAAGTGACAATGCCACATCAAAGCTTCTGTCCATGTCCCATCCCTGTCTGTGCCTGGGACATGAGGCCATGTCCTGATAACCAGCTCCAAATGGCTCCATCCCTGCCAGCTGGTGCTGTCTGAAAACCAATAAACCAAAATTCAGACTTTTGCATCCCATTATTGCTGTCCTGAGTCAGCAGGTCTCAGACAGAATCATTTTTCTCTACCCTTGGAAAACAGATAACCATTACTTGGCCTGTTGAAAATCAGTAATACAAGAATAAATGTGTCACTTGGATCTTAAAAGCTAGAAACTCTCCCTCTTGTCTGATCAGGCCTTCAGTGCCTTTGATCACCATTTTCTCCTCTTTCTCAGCAAACTTCTTGATTTTTCCCATTTTCCTGGGCCCTTGTGACAGTGTTCTGCTGCAGATCACAGCTGTGCTCAGGCACCATAAGGTTTGTGTGATTAGTCAGCATTTGGTTTCCATATATAGCAGAAGTATGTCTGGAGAAAATATTCTTATACATATTTCCAGGCAATAGGATCAAAGCCCTCTCTAGATTCTCAATTTTAATTTATCTCTTCTTGCTTGCTGTAGAAGGAACATCAAATGGAACCCATGTTTGCAGGAGGGAAGGAAGTGCTTTGCTGGGTAGTTCTGGGAGCAGCATTCATCCCAAAGCTTTGAATCCTGCCCTTTCTTCCTCCACAGCATTGCCAAGCTCTGAATTTTGGGATTTGTGCCTATGTTTCTACCCAGGTGTGCCTTCTTTCTTTGAATCCTGAGACCTCTCCCATTTTTGTTTCATTTTTCCTCAGATTTTGCTCTTGTCTCCAGTCACAGCTGCTGAGCACATCTTCCACCTTTGTCACAGTGTTTTCTGTAGTTCTTAATCCCTGTGTTGTCTCCTTTTCTGCTGTAACACATGAACAGGTCACACCCCTGCTTCCAAGGAATTCTTGTTCCTGTCTCGTCTTTGGAGCTTTTTGATGAATTCCCCCAACCTCCCTTCCTACTGCTAATAGCTGTCAGATAGCTGCCACTGTTTCCTGGAGAAGTGGCTGCCCCATCCCTGGAATTGTCCAAGGACCAGGGTTTGGAGCAATCTGGGATAGTGGAAGATGTTCCTGCCTATGGCAGGGGATGGGAATTGATGATCTTTAAGGGCCCTTGCCACCGAGACCATCCCGTGGTTCGATTTACTCCTCCACAAGAAGCAAAGATCTGGAAAGTAAGATCTGAACCTTCTCCAGATCTGCACTCATCCTTCAGGTCTCAACTCTCAAAGCTGTGGCCCCCACCAGAAATGTGAGAACTAACAGCACATGGAGCAGGGTCTGTGTGAGGAGTTACTTGGGCACGTGGATGTTGTGGTATTAGAAATTGTATTTATGTCAGCTTCATTAGATCCCTTTTTCTGTGTCTTTCAGTAGATTCTCACAGCAACAATTTGTAAGCCTGGAGGTTTTTGCAGTGTGGGCACTGCTGGAGACTGCCAGAGGTGACTGTCATTAGTAAGGAAGCAGAATACTTTAATTGCACAAATCCTGTAACATTTTCATCTGAGGAAGTTTTCTGCATTTTTAGTAAGCGAGGTGAGCCAAGACATTAGAGACCTTTTTACATCACATTTTCAGAAAGGTCTTTTTTTTCCTCCTGATAGAAGATCTGCATTAAAAAAAACCAACATAATTAGTTTGATTTCAGTCATCTACTCAACATTTCTAAGGCACTTGCCAAATGATCCCAGGTGTGGGATTGCAGCAGGTAATTTCCTGTGCTGTATTTGTGCAGATGATTTTCTGTGTTAGAAGATGATATCGGCTCACCTGGCCCCTCAGTGACAGAGAAATCCTTTGTTTATTCATTTAGTAGGCAGATTAACCCTAATGAATCTGGCTTCCTGGAAATAGATACAGGGGACAATAGCAGAGTGAGGAGTGGGGGGAAATGGGGCAAATTCTCTTTTCTTTCTTCACTTGGAAATAATGGTGGCTTTCAGAGCAGGGTGTTTTAAATCTGAAAGGAACGTGAAATATGTCAGCCAGAAATTCTTGATTTTGGACAAAAACTTTTCTTTTGTGTCTCAAAGAGCTACTGGGGCTTTCTTAGCGTGTCTGCTACAATTCTGCCCTGCTGAACCTGTTGGAATGTTTTGCCCTGTCAAAAATTAGGATAAAGTGAGCACCTGGGATACTTACATGTAAATCTTCATTGTTGGAGGACCTCAGTATGTGTTCTCTGGAATATGAGGTATTTGTTAATTATTATTTCTGTCAATTAGAGCTTCATAACATAATCTGTTTAAGTAAATCATACATTATACAAGACAGCCAGAGGAAAGCATTGTAATCTTGATGGCTGAAATAATTTTATTCTTTATGGAACTAAAGCTGTGGAATGTGTGTCAAGGTGTGCATCATGTTTCTGTTACCTGAGCAGCTGTACTGGACAGGGGGCAATGCCCACACAGGGTTAGGCTGTACATTTTGATTATTTTCAGCCTTTTTCCCATCTTGAGCTGGCCCAGAAAAGCTTTGAGGAGCATTTCAAACAGCTTAATTCCTCCTGTTCCTGCCATGGGATGCATCCAAGTGTTCTGCACCAGGCATGAAAGGCTGTGCCACATTTATTTAAATAAATGAGCAGTAATTTCTCAGCTCTTGTTGACATCACACTGGCCTATTATTCACAGCACAATGTGAGAATCTGCCTGGAAAAGCAGTGAATCCCAAAGCCCTCAGAAACAGAGGGAAGGATGGTCACTGACTTTGGGGATATAAATCGGGCTTGTGGTATTACAGGCAGAGTCGCTGCACTATCACTCAGTTTATGTTTGAACAGCATGAATAAATTAACTTATTCCAGCTCAAAGAGGGAATAATGCCATGGTGAATTAAGCTGTGTATATGTTACTAATTATGTATTTTTTAATGCATACACACGTTAAACAGTCAGGGTTTGAAATCAAGGGGAAACCTTGTAGTTTGCTAGCTCAGATCTCTGCTGGAAGCTACCAGTCAAAGTGTAGACATGAGTACAATGAATGATTTGGCTGCCTTTGAGAGAGGAACAATTTCTTGCATTTTTATGTGACTGGTACTTGAGATACATTATTCCCAAGGCATGGATGTGTAGACACAGATGTGAAAATCTCTTAACTTCCAACCAAACTTTTCCAGATCTTATCACTATAATTTATTCTTTACTCTCTGTAGACTTGAAAAAATGTCTTCTTTCACATAACTTTATACATTGGAGGGAAAGGAAAGTTTTGTTCTACCACATGGTAAGTGTTGAAGATGGGATACTGTTGGCTTTAACATGCTGACTTTTGTAGTTGCCTGTAAAAACTCTAGAGTTTCACGGGGAAGTGAAAAAACAGAATTTACCTTTCCACAAAGAATAAAAGTTTCCATTGTTCCTCAGTTCCATCGCTGAAAGTACAAGTGGGCAGGAACAGATAATTTTTTGGATTTAACATCTATACTTGGGTATGTGTATATGTGCATCGAGCAGCAATAAATTACAAATGAATATGTTTTCTTTGTATGGAGATTGTTTTATCCTTCTTAAGGCTACTATTTATATAACCTTTAACCAAACAGAGAGTAGCCAGAGGATTTTTGAGAGTGAGAACTGTTTTTCTGGCTGGGGTGGGGAACAATTCTCCCCCCTCCCCTCATGCTGCAGGAACTCACCACGTTGAAGTGCAGACAATTTGCCAAGGATTATATATTTTTTTTCCTTCTGCATGTGAAAGCTCAAAATAGATACATGTCACATTAGGTGTCATTAAAATAGAGCTTGTGATAACTAAATAATAAATGGAGTGGTACCTAATCACTTTCAGAAGATGTTGACACAGTTGCCAGAGACGACTGTCGCGGAGAGCCCTTGGAAGGAGTGGAGACTGTCTGTGTTGGAGGGTTTTTTTTTTCCTTTTAGTGGAAACCAAAGGACAACAGTCATTATACGATTCTGTACTTTAAGTATTTTCATAATCCAACATAAATTGGCCCACCCAAGGATTATGTCTGTCTTATAAGGATGTGTTTATATAGTCATTGGGTGAAAGATTGCAGAAGTTGAACCACTAGTTTTGAAAGTTGAGCCAGACCAGGAAAAATCAGGATACAATTTGGCACTTATGGAGACTAAATGATTTCCTTTTTAGCTGCTGATTTCTACTGGGAAATGTATCCTTGGACTGAAAATTGCATCCGGAAAAATGTTTATGTAGTGTTTTTCAAATGACTGATTATTCCTCTAACCTTTAACACGCACTGTGTGTGATTTTCTTCCTTATTAACTCTTTCACAACCAAACAAATTATTTTCTTCACTGTAAATAAAATTAAGTATATAGTTCAATTTGTGCAATATTTTAGCACTGCAATAACTCAGAAAAAGACAAGCTGGGGATTTTATTGAGTCAGTAAGAGAAGGAAATCCAGCTCCTCTTGCATCAGACTCTCCTGGAAGAGGAACCTCCTGCTTTGACAGTGAGGCAGGCAGAGCACATGAACTTTTTATCCTGACTGCTGCAGAGAAGGAGAGCAAATATGTTCCTAACATAGCATCAGATGCAGCTTTCTTCCAGCCAGGGGAGAATTCCCCAAGGCTTGTGGCTGAGGTGGAGGGACCGTGCTGCCAACTACTGGCTATTACTGGCTGCTGGATGCAGTGAATGAATTCATTGTGGGCTTTGGGTTTGTCTGCAGGGGAATTGATCAGCGCATCCAGAACAGAACCAGGAGTTTCAGAGACATCCACAGATGCTCTGTCTGGAGTTGAAATGTTTTCGGTGGTGTTGCTTTCACATGAAGACAAACCATAATTCACTCTAATCGCACCACCAGTATCCTCGTGTAGGAAATCCTCACAGGATGCCTTTCCTTGCATCCAGAACCTCATGGCTGCAGGGTGGCAGCTTGCACAGAGGCTGTGCTGCTTTCAGAGCAGCAGCCTGACCTCGCTGAGCTGCTGGCACCATGCAAACATCACAAGGTGGGACTGAGCCATGTGTCTTTAAAGGCATCCAAAGTGATCCTGCACGGAGTGCATCCCACACTAACAAATGTATCTGGAGCTGTAGCTTCCACTTTGGCAGAGCTGTCTGTGAATGATGGTTGGTGTTTTCCTGTGTAGAAACGTGCTGAAATTCAAGATTAATTTGTTGAATTTCTGTAATAAACATCACTCAGCCTGTCACAAGTCATGTACTCCAAAAAAATTTCTTGAGTGGAAAAGGGGAGAGAAACAAAGAGTAGCGAGACTCTAATAATCACTGCTCCTGTTGGCTTGGCCCAAAAGGACAGGTTCGTGTTCTGTAAGAGGAAGCAGAGTTGGAAAGAAATGGAATTCCAGGCCTGCCAGTGCTGATGGGTTGATGCAGAGATGTCCCTGCTCCCAGCTTGCCGGGCCGCGCGCCGTCCGTGATCCGTCTGTGCCTCTGGCATCAGCTGGGGATGAACTGCTGGAGAGCAAAAGCTGATATTCCTTGTGGCAACAGTCAGTCATTCTTGGCGTGGTGGGGATGAGGGGAAGTGCCTGGCAGCTGCTCTGCTCTTTCATCTCTTCTTCCAACTCTTTTTGATCATTTTCTCCTGCAAAGTTTTAGGCTTGTGCTGGGAGATTTGTGTTTATAAGCAAGCAGATGATGCAACCCTGCTTACCTCAGATAGCTTTTCCCAGGAGCAGCAATTCCCAGGCAGTCTCTTCTATTTGAGGCAATAATGGGTTTAGGAAATTCATAGAATGTTAACAGTCAAATGGCTTTTAACCACCTATCGATGGAGTGAGATTTGGCAGATGACAGAGGAGCCCTCACGTTTTATTTTTTAAAGCCTAAGTAGCTTGTCAGCTGTGCAGAGCCCCTTGAATTTATGAGATCTGAATGTTGGGGTTTGGGGTTTGTTTTTTTTTCATGTGGAACCCAGCAGAGTCTCTGACGGAAACTGTTGACCCTTCTTTGTGCTGTTTCTTTACTGTCTCGTCAAACATCTGGAAAACAGCATGTTTGCAGTCATTTCACAACATAATTTTGCATTTACATCATGTGTTATCTGGTAAAAGTTTTCTTGTTTTTTCAAGGAGAAGGGGGATAAAAGAAAAAGAAAAAAAAAGGAAAAGAAAAAAAAAGGAAAAGAAAAATCAGCAAGTCGAAGGCTGCCGTGAGGTCAAGCGGTGCCGGTGGATGCTGCCTGCCCTGAACACATGTTCAGCTCCGAAAAGCTGAGGCAGTTCCCAAAAATTTGGTAACCATTAGAGCACTTCCTAAGTCAGTTCCGGATGTCAGGCCCGGGCTGGAGGGAGAAAGGGGCGTTCCAGGAGAGGGATTGAGGCTGGCAGCTGATGCGGCCGGGGAGCAGAGCACGCAAGGCAGAGCGAGACAGGAAAGGGCCGCTCGGGGAGAGGATCAGGAGCTCAGCAGAGGAGCTGTGAACTTGTGCTGCGACCCTGGGCACGGAGCGCCGCGCGAGCCACCTGGGGGCTCGGGGATCAGCAAGGAAATGAAAGGATCACTTAAGTGCAGTGGGACCAGACAACTTGAAATGACGATTTTCATCTCTGAGAAAGGAGCGCTGGGCTATATTGAATTCTTTGAAGTAACGGAGCACGGTTGGTGGAGGGAATGTTTTTGCTGCATTCCACGCTCTGCTTTAGCAGCTCCTCTAATAGAACCCGGCCCTAACTTGCCTAAGCCACCTATTTATAGTGCTCAGAAGATTGGACTTCGGAGCACAGTGTGTCCCCTTAACTGAATACTCTATGCTCCTTTCAATGATCTGAAAATGGCCACTTAGATAACTCCAAAATTCAAATGAGTATTAATTAATAAGCATTATTAGATTGTTTACTTGTGTTTTAATTAATACAGTAATTATTTTATCTTGCTTATGGTGGTAATAAGCCTGAGTGTGGCCTGCAAGTCTGCAGAAGTTCACAATGAGTTCACAGCAAAGGTTGTCTCTCTTTCCTTCCCTTTCTGGTGTTCAGGATTAAACCTTCAGTCAGAGGCTGCTCTGTCCCACTGGTGCTTTCTGTGCTTTTGGGAACAGTTTGGCAGAAGTCAGGCACAAGGTGCTGCCATTCTGGAGGCTTTTTAATACCTTCACAGAGACCCTCTTCCCCTCCCAGCTCAAAGTGAATCCATCCTACAGTTTATATAGTCCAAAAAGAAAAGAAAGTTGACAACAGTAAATAATTTTGGTTTGTTGGTTTAGGACTGGAGATTTTCCTACATTAGCCTGAATTTCAGTGCTGGAATCAGCTCGTTGGAGGGATGTGATTCCTGGACCTTCCTGAGCTTTGGAAGTAGGAACAGTGGAAGATTCTTTCTTTTTTCTGTGATCTTTCCATAATCACTTTATCTCCATGGGCCAGATTTCCAGGTACCATAGAGATGAGTCTTAACAAGGGGAAAAAAAAGCCAACCCATGGATGGCTGTAGTTGTGGTTTTGGAAAAGCTTGCTCTGGAATTTTTCTTCAACAGCCCTTGGATGGGAGGATGCTTAGTTTGCTAGTTTGGGTGCCAGTGCTCAGTTTTACAGCTCAGGGTTATTTCTCAGAGGGGCTGGCAGCCTGGGGCAGGCACAAGGGCTTGGGTGTGCGTTCAGCTTTTTTTCTGTGGTGTTCTTGGCAAGCACTGATGCAGCATTGGGGATTTGGACAATTTTAAGGAATTATAACAACTATTGAAATATCAATTGTTTCTGCAGTTGGAACATCAGGCAGGCGTTTTAAAGAGATTGGATGCAGAGGATTGGGCGTGAGCACAGATAAACTATACAGATATTTTCCTTTTGAGATGAGATCTGTTTAGTTGTGTTTATAAATAACCTTAGAAAACAAAAGAAATGGACAAAATCTTTTCTTTTTCCATTGCAGTAAAGCATGAGGTGCCTTGGGAATGTGTTATCTTCTATCCATTTCCTTTTCTTCCTCTTTCAGTTCATTGTACTCTGATTTTTTTTCCTCTAGGTATGTTAGGATGGCAGCACAAGGTATCCATTACCAAGTTTGTTTCCCTGAATGCTTTCTAGCAGGAGACACAAGTGCAATCCACTGAATTAGAGGAACCAAGCTCAAGGGTGAGAGCTTTATCAATAAAGTCCCTTTATCCAGCGAGAACAATTTGTGTGCAGAAGGCTTTTAAATAATATCTCCAAGTGCGAGTCCTGCTAAGCCTAGGAGGTAGGGATGGTTCAGTGGCTGATTATTTTGATGTGGGCCGTTCTTCCTTGAGGCCACTGAGCCTTCAGGTTCCTCCAAGCCTTTAGTGGTCTGCACTTCAGTGTTATTCTTTCCCTGAGAGTGCTGATTAGTGACTTGCGGTATGGATGCTGATTTATCGCAGCCGAGAGCCGCCCCTTGGGGGCTGAGCAGAAACACTCATGAAGGAGCCCTGATTAAAAAGAGTGGTAATGAAGACAAATGTTTCAGAGGGAGTCAAGAGCAAACCAGGCCTTGGCATTCCCACTGCTCCTCTGAGCTTTTGGAGAGGAGGTAACAGTGGCCAAAGGAAATATTTCCCCCTTGTTGTTTATTTCTCATGGCACTGGAAAAATTTTTCTTTTCCTCCTGGGTGTTCTAACTCTCACTTGTTAACTGCTTTTCATGCAGGGTTGCAATTAACCCTTGGCAGATACTTACCATGTTCCCTTTATATTCACTCTATACATAAAGAAGTTTTTATGTTTTGACCTGTTAACCATTTTAAGATTCTTTAAACTTGACAGTTTCATCTAATTTCTCACGTCATTAAATCGTACTTTATTTTCCAACAGTCCATTCACAGGAGGCTTGGTGTTTGTTTGATATCTTTAATCATCTTTTTTTCCACACTGCCCTTTTTAATAAGGAAAAAGAATGACAAAAAGTAATGCTTACAAACCAGGCTTTAAATCAGAGAGAGGTCAGAAAGTTCCTATCTGGTGTTGGACGTGTAACTAGAGACGAGTCTCAAAAGCACATTGGTAGGTTCTGCATGGTCCAACACTTCTATTAATCAGGAATTCAGAACAAAAATAAATGCAATTATTTCACCCTATTGTCGTTTTTTTGGTTTTAATTCAGTGGGTTTTTCCACTTTTAAAGAGCAGCCTGGGCTATAATTAGTGTATGAAGTAAAAGCTGAGTACGTGGAAAAATGTGCTCTGCCTTTATTAGTCTTTGCATTTCGCATGCAGGGATTAGATAGGTCTGTTAAAATCCATCCTAATCTCTGCAGTCACTCTCTTGTCAGATTTGTGCTCAGTGAGGATGCTGTTGGTGCAGGCAGGAGCTGTGTGTGTTGCAGGAATGTTCATCAGAGCAGCCGTGACTCCAAGCTGTGGTTCCCAAACAGGCGCTGCTGTGGCTGCCCTTGCAAGGGGCAGCACTTTGCACTTGGCCTTGAGGAGTTTCCCCCGGATCCTCGGAGTCCCCCTGAGGGGCTGCCCTGCCCTGCAGCACTTCCACACCCCCTCCCGGTTTGGGCTTGTCTGTAAGGGTGAGCAGAGTGTCCTCCCTCTGTTCTTCCAAGACTGCACAGAGGACAATTCCCAGCACAGCCCCCGGGGTGCTCCACTTGTAGCAGGCACAGCATGGCCTGTCCATCCCTCCTCTCTGAGCTTCCTTGTCCAAAATAACAGGCAAAGAAAAACCAAAGTGCAGCTGGGGAGATGCAAACTGTGATCCTGCAGCTCAGCTAAGCCTGCTGCACCCCCTGAGCTGGGAGCTCTGGTGAGCGTGGGCACTGTCCCTGTGCCAGCAGTCCTTGCTCCCTTCCTTTGGGAACCACATGCAGAGCTGGACATTTCCTGACCAGTGACAACATGTGGATGGCCCTTTGCATTCAGTGAGAATTTCGGGGTATTTTCCAAATGTTAATTAACTTTCTCATGAAATTTTAGCTCATGCTTTGCTTTAGAGCAACATTCTGACCTATCATGCCAAAAGGTTTTTTTCTTCCTAAAATAGTGTGATAAAGGAACAGTTCATCCAAGAGAAAAACAGGGAGAAGGGTTTTCTCTGATTGACTGGCCTCGTTCATGATGCACCCAAAAGGTCAAAGACTGTTTTGAGAAAGTATTTTAAAGGATGGGTCTGTGTTTTCTCTCTGTCTGAGAAGCTACTTACAGCTTCCATGGTAGTTCTTGCAGCGTTAAATAAACTCACTGTGCATCAAGGGCTGCTCTTTAATCAGTCTTACACTGATTTTAATTCTGATATTTCCAAAATATTAGAATGTAAGCACTGTCCAGCATTAGGTTGGAAAAAGAAAATGAAAAATTAAGGTTCCTTAATATATTTTTTGTCCAACTGAATTATTTTTAGGGTAGAGACAGTGAATGAAGCAGCACTGCAGACTATGCACTTCATGATGAGTGAAAGGTTGTGTGTAATTTGATGCCAGGTTTCTTTTATTTTTTAAATTTTTTTAATTGCTCACCTACCTAACTTTGAAAATCCAGCTTGACATCAGAAGCTTTCCAACCTGGCTGTGAAATTTTAGAAGTGGCTTGTGAAAATTATATTTGAAAGCATCATTTTGTACCCCTCCAAATTCCATTGTTTTAGTTCCAAGCGAACTAATCTACATTTGCTCCACAGTCATACAGAATTCAGGAGATGCTGACTGCATGTAGCTGAGTGAAAAGTCATGTGAGCTGTTGGATGTGAGAAACTTGAGTGTTCAGGGGAGCACCATCTCATTAGTAGCAGGGCCTGGACCATGAAGAGATCACAGCAACTGGTGGAAGCTCAGTGGCACCAGCCTCTCTCCCTGAGCCATTGCACTAGTCAGAATTTTGGAAATTTTTGGGTTTAAAGCTGATTAACTTGTGGGTGTTGGAGAGCTAGTTTGAGACTGGCATTGCTGCACTAGTCAGTTTGCATCACCATCAGCTGCCCACTAATTATCAGGAAATTTATAGCTGCATTAGGTAAATGTCACTTCACTGCAGTGGCCTGGAATAAGAGCGTTTTCTGCTCTGAATTAGCACCATGGGCACGTCTCAGTGAGAGTCTATCCAAGCAAGGAAGAGTTTGATTTATGCACAGGCTTATTAAGGCTTTGAGAAAGGGTAGCTGAAAGATGTTGTATTGCTTTTTTGAACCGTAACATCTCCCCATCGTGAATGTGTGTTTGTTTATTCATTAGGCATAATCACATGTAACGTCTTTAAAAATAATTTGCTAATTCCAGGATGGAGCTGCATTCAGCAAAGTGGGATTCTCTGTGTGCTCCATCTGCAGGAGATCTTCAGAAGGATCATCCAGAACAAGGATGGCTTGGTCTGAGTTCTTTTTGGTGAAATTCAGTTTTAGGGGATGTGATACTTCTGCAATTCTCAGCAACTCTTCTCAGCTGTGCCACAGTTAAATAATATCTCCTGGATTCTTATTACTGAGCTTCTCAGTAGCCTCTTTGACAGAGATTTTGAGCAAATAGTCTTTAAGTATGGACTCGAGGATGCACACTTGTCCTTTCTGATGCACAAAACTCTCTTGGAAAAAGCTGAAGGATCTCACATCTCTAAAAGCTCGGTAGAAAATGTTCAAAAAAACTCCACCTCCGTTCCTAATGTACTGGAAATGGAGTTCCTAACTCTTCCCAAAAGATGGCTGTGGAATTCATGGTGCTTGAGAATGATGCCAGAGTGTCTGAAGAGTTGTCACCATGAATTCTTCCTAAATACCAGGGTGAGTGATGGCTGCTCCTCTGTGAATGACGACATCTCAGCAGCTCCAACGCTACAGAAATAAAAGTAACCACTTAAGAAATGCTGGCTGAATTCTAGACAAACTTATCCTTTGCATCTGTTTTAAACAACAAGCAGCTTCAGTGGTCCTTTTGCAGCAGCACCCACTGCTGTGACAGGGGAGGTTTGCTGCAGTTAATTAGGCAGTGGAGGAGATTGAAAGAAAGTCGCTGTCCAGTATTAAGCACTTGGCTTCCCTTCTGTCTTCCCTCTCGCTGCTTTTATGGTTCAAAGTGATGCAGATCAGACAAAGCTGCATTCAGCCACCCTTTCTTCTGTGTCAGGAGCACCAGCACTGGCACCCAAACCACCTACTTCAAAAGGGTCTTTGTATTAGATAAGAGCAGACACTTACACAGACACTTACAGTCCTTGTTGGAGGAATATCGTTCTTACAAAAACCAATTCTGCCTGCAGGTCTGCTCAGGGTTGTATTGAAGTTACTTCCCTTTGTTCTTCCTAAAATGCAGCATCCCCCCCCAACCCCCTTCTTCCAGAACTCCCAATTTCAGCTTGTAAGGGAAGGGTTGAAATTCTGGAATTCAATTCGCCCCAAACAGGGTTAATGCCCCTGCAGGTACTAAAACTGTCTTGTGAGGGCAGACTTCATCTCTCCCCCCTGCACAGTTGATGGTCTCCAGTTCTTCCCAGTACACTCAACAGGCAAACAGTGACTGCTTTGGGGTTTTTATCTTGTGTGTCTCAATATTTAATTATTGGGATGGTTTTCCTTGGGAATTTTGAATTTTTGGAGCAAGATCAAGGCCTGAAAGCAGACATCAGTCCCTGTCCCTTGTAAGCAGGTTTGTGTCAAGGTACCAAACATGGCTCTGATGCTCCCTGCAAGCTGCTGAAAAGTGTTTACTCCTGGTGGTTTGCAGGGCTTCAAGAGGCAGCCAGGGGAAGCTCTGTTCTCCCCTGCAAGGCTGTATTTAACTGTTTTCATCTGAAACCTTAGTTTTCATCATGAAATTTTGTTTGATTTACTACTGTGCCTGCCAGTCATATGTTAAGGCTCAGGAAGAACTAAATATGAATCTTCTGTTTCTCTGGTCATTAATGCCCAACCTGCCCAAGTTTTACTGAAGTGCTATGTGCAAAAAAAGTTCTTTTTTCCTGGCTGGAGAAGTGCTCAGTGCTTGGCAAAGTTGAAATTCCACTGATATCATAGCCCTAAAATTGGGCATTGTGCTAAAGATATTAATTCATTATTTGAAGCCAGTATTTGAAAGGGTCTTGAAGCCTTTACAAGATGAAGGAGTTAAAATAAAGAAAATTAAAGGATATGAGAGAGAATCTGCTCTGCATCTTTCCAGTTTGCTTTGCTTGCCTTGGAAACAACAAATCACAGAAACCTGCAATGGTTTGGATTGGAAGGGACCTTAAATCTCATCTAATTCTGCTCCTGACTCCTTCCACTGGGCCAGGTTGCTCTGTGGACAGTAAATAAATTATTTATTATTTAGCAGGCAAACCACATCTCCCTGTTCAGTAAATAGGAACTGTGTGGATAATTGGAACTCAACAAAGTGTAAATGACTTCTGTGAATGCTGATAGATCTCCAGCACGACTTGGCAAAAGGAATTGTGTAAATCCTGTAGCTTTGCACGGAGCTGACAAAGCAGGCACAGGTTTGGAGCAGCTACTGGCTCAGTTCCTTCAGCATCAGCTGATGCTTTAGGGCCTTTCCTTGGCCATTAGCAGTAGGTTGTGAGAAATAAGTTTTTAATCTCTGTTTCATATTTTATAGTGATTCACAGTGATACTAAGCTTTTTTTCCCAGTGGGAGAACAGGCAGCAAAGTCTGGAGCCATTGACAAAATTCTCCATTCCCTGGCAGTGGTGACGACCTGTCGGGGATGACCTTCCCCTCACAGCTCTCCCTCCCTGTAGCTCTGAGCCCATCTGAGGGCTACATTCTTTTCCACCCAAGATCATTCTCTATTCCAGAAGTTAAAACATTCCTGAGACGGCAAATGGCTTGGAAGGTTTGCTTCAAAAGATGCCTAATTACTGAGTGTATTTATAGCCCTCATTGTAAATGCTGGTCTCCAGGGAAACAGGTGAGCACAGGGCAAGTGCTGGGAGAGGGAGAGGAGGCTCCTGCAAAGCCATGGGAAGGGGCTGAGCCTTGGGTGCCCCCAGCCTGGCATTCTGGAGGCTGGTTAATATTTTGTAAGCTGGGCAGGTTGCTTTTCTGGAATGCAGGAGTGCGTTGCATCCGTCCCTCTAACAGTCAGAGGAGGGTTTCTCATCTGCAATAGTAAATTAATAAACAGCCAGACTGTTCTGGCATCAAACTTTTATACCTGTGCTTTTCTATAAGAAATGACCTTATATAATTAGGCACATTACAGTGACATGAATTTATAATATATATATATATAATGGAACATTGGATATTATAAAATCTTGTTATGTTCTAACTTGGAAGTGTTCTAACAAACACTGTCTGGGTAAAAAACACGTTTTCCTCTAAATTTAACCTGATTGATGATTTTGCAAATGTGTTATTACTTTGATGCAAACAGAATTCCAGAATGGATAAACTGACTCCTCATGCACCACAAAGGCAGTTTTGATGCTGGTGATTTATTGCTGCCTTTTACCATGTTTCATATAGAGCTGCTCAGAATTAAACATGCTGCTTTAAAAATACCTCTTGCAATGTTCCCAGAACATACATAATTTTGAGCAACTTTACTGACAATTGTTTTTTTATGGGGCTTGATGGAAGTGAAGGACAATCTTCCCATTCCCTGGAGGAGCGTCTGCCTTTGCAGACAGAGACACTGCTGTGATTTTATGCAGGCTCTGAGTACAGCCTCCCAATCTGAGACCAGTTGGGGAGGTAGAGGTGGGCTGCAGGGATGTGGCAGCTGTCCCCTGGGAGGGCTGGTGACATTGGAGTCTGTCTTGTGCCATTTGTGTAGGATGTGGCAGCCTGATTGTGCTGGGATCCTTGGGATGGCTGCTTCCATCCCCTTTCCCAGGACGCTGCTGAGTGGAGCCCCAGTGTGATGTTTACCCACTCAGCTCTTAAATCCTTGTTAACCAGCTTGATAACATGAAACCAAAACACAGGGGGCTTTTATTTGGTCAGAGTTTTGGGCACTCTTGAGCAGGTCAGCAAGGAGAGAGCCAATGACTCCACAAGTGTCCCAGCCTCTCTTGTTTCTCAGGCTGGTGCTGGAGCAGTTCCTGGCTCCCCACGACAGCTCCTTGAATGCAAATAATGAATGTTAATCCAGCCTCATTGTTCCAGGGTCAAACACCAAAATAAAAAGGAATCAGTCAGGGTGCCAGCGTGGTGAATCGTGTTTGTTTGCTTTGTGCATTAGGTTGGGTTCTGCCTCCTTTTTTTTTGAGGCATTTTCAGCGTGTGCTTTTCACTCCCCGTGTGTGAGAGAGAGCAGGACTCCAGCTGGGCTCACTCCTCCTCCCGAGGTGAGGACTTTTGTCCTCTATTTGTTGTTATGCAACATTGTGCTGCTTTCAGTGATGAAGAGGGGGGAAAAAAATGGGCTGCCAATATGACTGTGATATTTGGATGATTTATCTCGTTCCTCTTCTGAGTAACCTAACTTTGACATTATCCGTGAACTCCGAGCCGTGCTTGCGTTGTTCTTGCTGGTAGAAAACATAGCAAGGATGTAGTGGGTAATTGAACCCAGATGCACTGAGGGCTGCTCAGCCAGACTGTTATTTTAGCCTACACTAGTAGGTTTTTAATACGAGTTTGACCTTACTTTGAAACATTCTCAAAATACCATACTTTAATATCAATTTATACACTCTTGCTTTAAGAGTGGGGCAGAGTCACTGGAAAAAATAATGAAACACTTTCTACCTGTTAATGCAGGAGATACAGAAAGAGTTTTGGAGTTAATTTATGTGTCTAAGGGACAAGCTTCACATGCTGCCTGTCTAATTGGGGTTTTATCCTGTGCCTGGGGTTGGGATTGAGATCGTGACCATCAGGGAAAACCTATCTGTCAGCTTTCCCTGCCCCTGCAGAAGGAGGCACATTGAGCAGGAAGGCTTTAGGTGCTCAGGGATAGGAAGATTTACCCCTAGCCCATACCAATAAGTTATTAAAGAGGGTTTAATAGCCATAGTAAATATTAATCTTAATTATTTTTAGTGAAAGGTGAATGCTTTGTGTATGTGTTCTGTGAGATCAAGCTGTGTTAAACAACTTAGAAATGCATTCCTGATTTAAAAAAGAAAAAAACCCAACCAGCTCATGCTTCTCTGCCAGGATGGTAGTTTGATTTTGACATACATGTAATGTACTTTCCATACCCACTCTGTGTTTTCCTAAAGGAGGAGTTGCTAATGGCAGGACAGAGCAGAGCCCTGTCTCCCTCCTCAATACGTGCTTTGTCAGTAACAACTGAGCACAAAAAAAATTCTGATGTATAATTAAATTTCCTGTGAAGATAGCATACCTATTTCTGCTTACACAGAACTGGTTTTCATTCATTATTGCTCCACTCAGGTGGAACTGAGCTTGCTGCCTTTCTAATGTGTCTGGATAAGTATTCTTTAGTAAAAAATAATAAAGGAATTAAAGTTTTGTGGTTGTACATCAACAGCTTGAAGTAAAGTAACAGCGAAACAAGATTTTGTGGTAGATCTTGTAGTTAAATACTTAAACTGATTAATTTTTTCAATTTCACCCTGATTTAGAGTTAATTCTTGTAATTGCTTGTGGTGAAACAGGGGAGGGATATTTAAGGGATGTTGAGAGGGAGTGGGTTGAAGTTATTGTCAGTTATTCCTGAGGTGTTGCTGCAGCCAGTGCTGTCGTTCCCTGCCAAGCCTGGTCCAGTGCTCAGTGTAAAAACCGAGGCTTTAATCAGAGTGATGGTGGCAAACAGCTCTAAACCTGTTTGGCTTTGGGCACTGCAGCTTCAAATACAGAGAGCAAGAAATTAAAAATGGGTTAGTGTTTTTCTTTCTGTTCTCTTATCAGAAATGTTCACTCAGACTATAACAACTGTTAGAACAAGATAACAACTTCAGGCCAGCTGTCAAATGTTTACCATTATCAAACCTTTCCCTAGGGTAAGATGCGACTTTGGCTCGCCTCACCGGCAGTAATTTAATTTTTCCTTCGTTCTGACTCGGAAATGGCAGCATTTTTCAAAGCTTCCTCCCACTGATGGCTGAAATTTTCCTTGTGAAATGATTTCCACCAGTCTTGAATCTTTCTTGCTTCTGCCGTCTTCACCTTTACTGATGGTTCTGCAACTCATCACCAGCTATGCGAACTGACAGTTCACATCCTGGGGCAGCAGCCGGGGCTGGCCTGCAGAAAGGAGCAGCCTGACCAAATTTACGCTCACAAGATCTCTTAATTCACAAAAGCATTTGCTCCAGTTCCTGCTCTCTGCTGCAGGGGCTTTGGGGGGGTGAGCAGGAGCGGTCGGAGGGGAGAGAGGCTCTCTTCACACTCTGCTGAGTACACAGCCTTCCCAGATGAAAAACAGACGGAAAGAGACATTTCCAGCCATCTTGCTGATCTGTGCAGGGCTCACTCAACTGTGCAGCATAGCACCAGACCCATGTATCATTTAATGTGCTAATTTCTCCTTTGGTTTTTGGTTTTTTTGTTTTGTTTTTTTTTTCCCCGAGTGAAGGAGTTTCTCATTTTGTTGACAAGCACATTAAAATTAAAAGTGGGAATAGTTAAAAGAGAACCTAAAAATGTAAACTCGATACCCACTGGTTCCTTCCTCCTTTGACATCAGAGCCACGGAGAGATCTGCTTAGTTTTGAAAAGCCTCTGACAAATGAGAATAGTCAGAATAAGTTTTCTATTTGGTCTGAGCTGCACGGAACATCGTGATTATATATATATATATTTTATTTTTTTTTTGCCTCCCTCACAACTTGAAACACATGCCATATGCTTGCCCAAACGCTTCCCCTTCTTGCACTGCGAGATGGCTCCAAAACTTTTGTTCCATTCTTTTCCTGGAGAGGGGTTTTGTTCCCTCTCCCTCCCAAGGCAGTTTGCAGCCAGAGAAAAGTGATGCTTCCCCTGGCCACCGGCACGGCCGGCTGTGCTCGCTCCCTACCCAAAGGTCACTCAGACACTTTCTTTGGGATTCTTTGGCTCTCTCTTGAAAGCTTCTCCTAAGAATAAACCATTTTACATTTTTGTGATTATTTTGGAGGAAAAAATGTGCTATAATACCAGAACGTAAATGCAGGGGGAAACAGCATTCCAAGTAACCTGATCACACTCCTGTAGTATTTGCTTTGGTACTTTCCTGTCATTTGCTGTCCAGTTGCTTAAGGAGCAGCTGCATGGTCTGGTAAATTAATATATGTTGTAGGCAGAAGTTTAGACAGAAGAAAAAGTTAATGTGGTTTGTACTAACACATATCCTGATCCTGTTAACTGGTATTCTAATTGAGGGAGGAGGAATCTCTTCATCCTTTTTCATGTGCAAAGTAGCTCTGTCTCTCAGTAATAGTGGGGTTTTACAAAATAAATAGATAGAATATATATATTTGTAATGGGATTGCATGTCCTCAGCATTAACTCTACTTCTGTGTTCTGTTTTTGGAGCTTTTAGGCATTGTGAGAAATATATGAGAGATTTGCAAACAGGGGCAAGGAAGGGTCAGATGTATCAAATCCATGGATTCCAGCAAGCAGAGACTCTGCCTTAGAAATGTGAATTAATAGGAGAGCTTCCTTTTGCACAGGCTTGGAGGAGCACAAACTAGTGGTGGCTGGTCGAGGTATTTGTCATCCTAATAAACTGACAAAATGGAAAAATAAACACCAATCTTATCAGTCTGCATTTTTTGTTGGGGATGAAAGTGTTTGAAGAAAAATCATAAAGGAATCCATGGTAGCTCAAGGAGGTTAAACTCAACAGTTGTTCCCTTTGAAGTGTATGACCACGAGGTTAATTGCCAAAACTGCTCGTGGAAAAGGTGGTAACAATTTAACAAGACTGTACAACTGCAGGACTCAGATGAATATCAGGTGTTTGCAGATGGGGTTGTTTGGGGGCTGGCAGGGGGTTGGGTTGTTTTTTGGGTTTGTTGGGGTTTTTTTGGGTGTTCTTTTTTTTTTTTTTTACCTAACAGGAAAAGGGGAGAAAAAACCTGAATGAGAACCAGGGGCTGGGGCGGGAGAAGAAAAGCCCGACTAAAGAGCCAATAATTCCTTGTTTGCTTTGCCAATGAGGCTGTAATTGGGCGGGAGGTCAGCGGCAGCCCCGGCACCGCTCAGCCCTTGGAGCTCTCCCGTCCCTTCTCCCGGCTCCTGATTTATTCATCCCAGCAAGGCTGCGAGGACTTCACAGTTCAAGGCACGGGGTTTGTGCTTTTGCTGCTCACAATCCAGTTTATTCCGGGATTTATTCCTCTGTTGGTTCGTTTGTCCCTTTCTGAAAGCACCACACTTCCATATCTTTCTTAATTTAGTGGGAGCAAAGTCTTTAAGGCTGGAATTCCCTGAAGCCCTCCAGAAACCCAGTTAGGTCGATGCAATATCATAATTGGGAAGCTGAAATCCTTTACCATTAGTTACACTGGGTAAACAGAGATGCACAAGTGTGATATAAGCAGAAGGAGAAGAAATTATTTTAATGTTGCTTTCCACTTCCAGAGAGGGAGAACCTTTATAATTTTAACAATATCATCAGGGTATTTTAATTTTGACATCCTTCTTGGAATTCAGCAGTGGGGATTTTTTTTCCCCATGGTTATGTTTTATATCTATGGCAATTTGTGGAACTTGGAAAAAATGTGTATAAAGAGCAGCTTTTTCAAGCTGTTTTTTTGTAGACAAAGAGTTGGCAATGCCTGAAAACAATGAGAAAAAAAAAATCTTTAAATCGTTAACTAAACTCTTTGAACCTCAAAGAAAGCTTGTTTATGATGGAAAGCTTGTTCACCAGTCACAAATCCCTATTTACATTGGTTTTTCTCTGTCAGATACCCTTAATGAACTGCCAGTTTTATTAACAGCAACTCAGATAATACTTTGATGGCTCAGAGTTCAACAGAGCCATCGGCAAAACTTTGAAAGCTTTGCAGTACAACACCATTTATGTGCTCAAAGTAGCCAAAGCAGCAGCCTAGGTCCTAAATTTAATGCAAACCGTAATTTCTCCTGCCTTGTTTTGCTGTTTACATATTGGGCATTAAAAGCAGAACCTCTTGTGGGGAGAATCCTCCCTCTGCAGCAAATGGAGCTCTGTGCTCCAGCTGGAGCATCCCAGGCTGCTGCTGCTCCCCTCCCAGCAGCCAGGAAATGTTGTGTGCTGATGGCTGGGGTGTAACCCAGGAGATCACATCTCCCTGCTCTGGTGAAGAATTGGGAATTTGAGTCAGGGAAGGGAATCACCCAAATAATGGCATTGTCAAGTGCAGCTTTTAACCTGTTGCTTATCTTTATAAACAGAATTAAGTCCCAAAGCCAGGCATCTGTGAGAAGTGATTACAGCTGAAGGGTGAGGGTTTAGAAACCTCCAGTTCATCCTTTCCTGTGAGATCTGAGAGCTCAACTGGCTGCCAAACACCTTTAAATCTGCTGTGGCATCTCGTCTCATTGATGTTTTTACAATTCAGTTATGACTCTTACACTCTTCCTGTGCCAGGGATGTTTTACAGGTGGCAGGGACCCCAATTCCAGCCCTCCAAAATGTACCTGCTCTTTTATTAAACAGAAAATTTATAGCAATGTTGTTATATAAATGTAATTCACACCTCTGAGGGGCAGAGGAACTCAGTTCACAAGCATGACACCTCTGCAGCTTTGATTGAGACTCTGCCCATGAAGACAATGGCATGATGAAACCAAATGTTGCTTAATACAGACCTTATTTTTTATTCTATTTCAAACTCAGGTGGTCTCTTATGGGATCCAGGAGGCCAGTGTGACTCAGCAGACAGAAAACCTTTGCTTTTTTAGGCTGCCAAGCAAGCCTCAGCCAGAGCAGAGAGGAGCCAACCTCAGTTTTAAAATTTATTAATATTTCCTCTTCGTTATAAAAACACAAACTCACTGCAACACAAGAGGGGAAGATATTCTTCAACATCACTTTTATTTGTTTAAAAAGGAGCAGGAGGAGAAAAGAGAAAACCAGGCTTTGCAATCTGCATATGCAAATCCTGCTGTGATTCTCCTAGACAGGAGGAAACCCTAACTCTCAATAGATATTTATTTTCTAAATTGGTGACAGACATGCAAGCAAGAACGTTCAAATGACTTCAGCTCTCTTTCTGCCTTCATTATGTCAGGCTTGCAGATCACATATGGCATTATGGAAATCACTAAATGAAAACCATATTG
>VWYI01036191.1:24575-172075 GCA_013399455.1 Anthoscopus minutus | reverse complement strand
TGTGCCGGGCACTTTTATTCTGGCTCTCGGCGCAGGGAGCGCTCTGGGGGCAGGCAGGCACACAGATATCCCCGTTGCTGTGCCTCAGAGAGGGGTCATGTCCTTATCAGTGCTTGTAATTGATAACAACGTGCTGGTTGGAGGCAGCCCGCTGACCTTGGCACCGCTTTCCTCACTCCCTCCTGCTTTGATGTGATGCGGCAGCTGACGGGGATGCGCAGGTCAGGCAGAGGCAGCTGCCTGGCAGCGCCACATCAAAACACTTCTGACCCCCAAAAGTAACCAAGATGCCCATATTTCTTCATTTAGCATAATTAATACCTTGTCCATTGACTTTGATAAACTGAGTATTCCCTCCCTCCCTCTCTCCCTCTCTCCCTCCCTCCCTCCCTCCCCCCTATTTTATTTTTATTTTTTATCTCATACCCCGTAGCTTTCAGGAATGATTGCAGGAGATCTGCAGTTAAAATGTTTTACAGACTCTGAAGAGTAGCATGTTTGGGAAAAGCTCAGATCAGAAGTCTCAGTTAGGTCGCAGACTGGCAGGAAGCTTATGGCCACATTAAAATGGGAAAGTGATTTCATTTTTAGTGTATTTGTGTTTTCAGTAGCCAGCGTAGTAAGCTCAAGGCAAAAGGACACATGTTGGATCTCTCACCAAGGAAATCCTCCTGCTCCTATGAATTTGTAATTAGGGGAGATATGCACAGTAACTGCAAGTGCTCAGTGTTTAATGTGGATCCTTCTTGAGCAGAACTTTCTGAAGCAGCAGCTGGAGGAGCTGATGAAATACTTTTTTTTTCCCTTTTCTGTTATAAACGTAGCCTGTGAATTATTACAGTCACCTTTTAAAACCACTCTATAAAAAGTAGCTGAGGAGGGAGTGGCTGGATCTGCGTGGATCCGCTCCGAGCAGCAGCCTGGAAGGTCTCTAACAACGAACCTCAGAGCATCCACTCCAAACCCACCCCTCAGCTGATGGCTTCATTTAAAAAACACCACACCAAGGGCAAAGTGAGCCATCTGCAGGGCTGAGGTTTGCTGTGGGCAGAGATTTTTGGAGCTGCTGGTGCCTTTTTTGGCTTGGGAGCAAGGTGGGGAGGGCAGCGCGGTCCCCGGCTCCGTGTGCCGCGGCATCGGCGGCTGCAGGGGCAGACCCTGGGAGAGATGAACAGCTCTGATTTGTTGTGATGAATGGAGCTCAGGGAGCTTGCTCCTGCAAGGCAAGAAATATATTTTATGCCATAACTGAATTTGATTCCTTTTTACCAATAAATTTTTGGATTGTGTTTAACAGCCAGATAAATGCAGAGCTTATTTTATTGCAGTTATGATTCTGGGTATCTGTATTACATATATTTCTATTGAACTGTGCATTAAGCACAGTAGATCTTCTCTGTCAACAAATAAATTAAACTTGGAGCAAGGAATGTTTTCTTGTACGTGTCACGGGGTAGTTTTTGCAGCGTGGTTTTGTTTTCCTGTGACAGCAGCATCAGAATACAGTACCTGTGAGGTTTAAGTGTCCCAAAATACTGCTTAAAGGAAGATTTCCTGAGCTGTTCCCTATGGCAGAGCCCTTGCATTAGTGCAGGGAAATCATCTTTGCTGTAAGTATTGCAGAAAAAGAAAATCAGTTGAATTTTGCAGGCAGTTTTACTGTGTGCACAGAGTGACACAGAGATGGGCAGGAGGATGGACAAGGGGACAGTATTTTCTCATTCAATCCTAAAGTGTTTGGTTTCAACACTTTTTAAACATCAGAAGTATTTCATATGTTAAATTTAATTAATCTTATAACGGAAGAATGTGCAGGAAGCAGGAAAATTAAAGTAGAAAATCAGTCAGTGTTTAAGCAGCTTGTTGTTTTTACTCTGCAAACATCTTCCCTTTTACAACTAGCTGATCCTTGCTCAAATCCTGATTGGATTTCCTTAATTTGGGAGTTTTCACCCTTTTCCATACCTCAAATCCCTTTACCTTACTGAGGTTTCCTATCCACATGAGGCTGTGGGGGTGGATTCCAGGTGCTGCCTCCTGGAAATTCTCAGCAGATTCCCAGTAGGGACAAGCTGGATTCAGCAACACCAAAGCTGCTCTCACAGGCTGCACCTGCAGATTTGGCATCTCCTCCACCTTCATGGAATCTAAAATAATCCAAACTCTTTGTGTTGCATAAAATGTGGCTTCACATTTCTTTTTTTGCTTATTGATGAGTCTGAATTTCCTGTGAAATGTTTGGTAAAGGGAGGGGGTTGGATGATTCAGATCTGGTGGAACTTGTGTGGAACTTAGGAACTTGTGTGGAACAGTGTGTGGAACTTAGGGCTTGTGTGTGTGTGAGTGAGGGGAAGCAAGCTGCTTTCCAAAATCTGAGGAATCTGTGTTGGAATCTAAATTTTGCCCGAAACTGCTGCTTCTTTGATGCTCTGAATATCTGTCATCTGTCTCAGTGACCAGGAATATGCTTTGTGTGTGTCTGGGAAGTGTTTGAGGTTTGTCAGTGTCTGTCATTACGGATTGCTAATTCTGAGACTGGCAAAAAATAGGGAATTAAAAAAAAAAACTAACCAGGGGATTCTTTCTCTTTTAGAGGATTCCTTCTCACCTGTGTTTGTAGCAGTGCTGTTAAAAGCAGCAGCAGTGTGGAGAATATTTATTTATCCATCAGCCAGGCTGCTGTGAGGCTCAGCACGGCGTGCTCCCCTCCTTCCCCCTCCTGTGTGCCTGGTTTTGCACATGCTGGGCACAGGCATTCCCAACATGTGCATCACATCCAGGGAGCATCAGAGCTACTGTGTGGCTGAGCTACTGCACATCCCAGCCTCTGTCAGCACCCTGCCCTGGCCAGCAAAAAGCAACTGCTTGCACAATCTGATTTTTAAACCAAAGCAAGGCTGGATGAAATCTTGAGGGTCACTGCTGCCACTGCCCCAAATCCCTTGGGAAGGGAGTTCTGGGCACTCTGCTCTTGGATCCACCACCCTGGGGGGCTGCACAGAGCCCTTCAGCTGGCCATTTCACCCCTTCAGCTGGTCATTTCACCCCTTCAGCTGGCCATTTCACCCCTTCAGCTGGTCATTTCACCCCTTCAGCTGGCCATTTCACCCCTTCAGCTGGTCATTTCACCCCTTCAGCTGGCCATTTCACCCCTTCAGCTGGCCATTCAGCCCCTTCCCTCTTCTGCTTCACTGTATGTGGAAAGAAAAAAATGCTGCACTGAAAGAGGAAAAAAAATGAGGCTTAGAGCTCAGGGACATTTTAATAAGCATCTAACTTAAGTTGCAAGTGGTTTTAAGTCTGTGAAGCTGCTCTTATGCTTAATAATAAACATCTGTGTGTTTTTTTCTACCCGAAGATTTCAGACAAGCCAATGTCTGAGGAGCTCACGGCTCAGCATAGATGATTTAAAGCTCAGGTCAGTATTAATGCACAGAACACTTGGGGAAGCAAAAACAGAAAACATCCAAGGAAACAGAGTCTTTCAGGGATGACATTAACAGTTCTGAGCAGGATGTGTATCTGTGCTTGCATATTCTATTCAAGTGTTTAAAAAGAATCAGTTCAGACATGGCAAATCCAGTATTTAAGTGTATTTTGTGCTAATTCTTTCAAAAGAAGCCTACATTCCAGCATGTCTTCATTCAGTAATTTAATTGGGATGTAGGTCTTTGAGCTAGTGGCTGATTAGAAAACATGACCTGCTTGAGAGATCAAGAAGGTAAATTGATAAATGTTGTAGCAAAGGTTAGTAATGTGTGAGAGAGTAGAAGCTGCTCTGGGCTTTGAATCACTGATCAAGGTCAGCTGCAGTTCATTAAAACCTTTAGAGATTTAGATTTGCTGTAAATATACCCACATACCATAGTTTATCTTGTAAATCCTGCATATTGTTGGTTAGTAAGATTGCACATTATAGCAGAGGTTTTATGGTAGTACATTTACACCGAGGTGCAGAGCCAAAGTTCAGATATTTCAGTTAGAAAAGCAGGATGGACACGGGTGATGAGACTCAGACTTCACACCCCTAAACTTTGTATTTAATCTTTTAAGGCACACCTGGGTTTGTGCCCATGCTGTCCTTTAGGTTAAACAGTTTTTCCTTCCCTGGAGTGTCTGTGGAGCAGGGCTGTGTGCTCATCCTGGCTCCCAGCTGCAATGGGAAGGAGCCCTGCTGCTCCCATCCTTATCAGAGCCAGGCTCTCTGTTCCCCTCATCAGGCTGCTCTGGATCTCTTTCAAGTTTCCAGCTGGACAGGAGTATTGGTACATGTGTTTGAGGTGACATCTCACTGCTGAGCTGAGCAGGACAATATTCCTGTTTCCTGCTGTGCAGGAGCACGGCCATGCCAGCCACTGTCCCATGGCTGTCCTCAGGCTGCCCCAGTCCCTCCAGCCCTGCATTCCTGAGCTCTCACTCTCTGCTAATTCATCTTTTAATCATTACAGTCCTCAGGAACTTCATTCTCTTCTGGATGATCCATCCTCATTATTGTTGTCCAGGTTTCTTCCTTCTCTTTCCAGAAGTGTGACATTTGTAGGCCTTTGTAAAGGCTTTTTTCATCATCCTGTTTGGCCAGCACGGCCTCTTGGTCTCCCAGTTTATCCTGACTTTGCTAGAACTTGTTTGGAAGCTGTCACCTGTTTGGTGTCACCCCCCTGCTCTCTGTCTGTGTCACCCTAATTTCCTTCCAGCCACTCATTTCTCTTCTGAAGAGCACTTGTGCTGCTCCCATATTACTGATGCTCTGCTTTTGTCCCTCACATTTTTTGGTCCTGCCTTGTTCTGGTGACCTTCCAGCACCGTGTGGTTGCAGAGAATTCAGACACAGCTCAGCTGCACCTGCAGTCCTGCTGGAGCAGGAGCACTGGGGACACTCCTGGGGCAGACCCCATGTGCTGGTGGCAGCAGCACTTGGGTGTTTCACTGCCCACTCCCCAGCCCACAGTTACTTCTCAGTGCCAAGGCAGTCACAGCTGTGTCACTGGGCTGCCAGGGCCACTGTGTCCCTCATGTCCCATCCTGTGGTGCCACCCAAACACCAGTTTTCCTCCCATCCCACAGCCTGATTTCCTGAAGCAAATGTCACACAGTTTTATGTGCACTTCAAGTGTTTGTATTGCTGGGGGAAGTGCATTTGCAGGTATCCTGGGAAGAGCAGAGAAATGTTCCTTAGAACTTGACCAAATACCTTTCCATGAGCTTATTCCTGGCTCAAATCTGTTGCCATGAGGTTAAAGTCATGTTAAGTCTACTAAAAAAAGTGCCTAACAGAAATACTTTGAAAGTACTTTGCTTGAAGTATAACTGTGAATCACTTTGAGCTTAATGGTTTTTAAAAAAATCTAGAACAAAAGAGTTTTTTCTCTACAACAGCTGTGCACTTTTATTAAAAATTTAAAGAAATCTTATGTGTCTAATCCTTTGAGCGGATGTGTAATTACTTGGCTTGGGCTCTTACACATGGATAACCTAGCTGTACTGTGAGACAAGATTCTTATGTTTAATTTAAAGAATCATGGGTGTGCTTTGGAGATTATCAACACCAAGCCTCATAAAGGAACACAAACCCAGAACAACTATTCTACGTTATCATTTGTTATACAGATGTTCCAAACCATCTGACAAGCAGAAAGTGCAGTTTGCAATAGATTAGCAAATGATAGCAGGGTGTGGAGGATAGAAAATGGGGAAAAATGGCTTTTGGGGGATGTTTTCACTTGTACAACATTTAGATTTTCTCCCTGTGGTTGGACATTTGCTTTTAATATGTATTTCCTTTAGGTGAACCTGTTGCTTTTATAATCAGTTATTCAAAGTGAGTTATCACCTCCTTTGACTGGTTATTTGATAAAAATCCCATCAGCAGCGTCCTGGGGCTTGAACAAGCTGGGTCTGACCTGGGTGTAAATGCAGCTGCATTAAAATGAGTTTTATATCTGTCACATGTAACTGCACACAAGTTAGATGCTTTAAAAATTCATGTACTTTAAAGGTCCCAGAAAATGATCATCCATAGCAGTTAAAGCCCAGCTCATTTTACTTTAGATTGTTTTATCAGGATATCTACTTAGGTACTTCTATCAAAATATGATTCATTATTTAAAATGGTGAAAAATTAACCCACATCTGAAATGAATTATAAAATCTCTTTTAATCAGGTTTGAGGTATCAGTCAAAATCACCCCTAATGTGGGCAGGTACAACTCCATTGAAGTCAAGTCTGCTTACAATCAAGCTGATTTTAGCCAAAGGACATTTTCTCCTTATTTTCCCTCTTTTTCTTCCCTTTCCCCCTCCCACCCTTAGTAATCTACTTCATATTAGTTGCATTTTTTTCTGTTACATTTGGTTGTAGTCACTTGGGGAGGACAAACATATCACACAATTTTCTTCCCTGGAAATCATGTGTGCACATTATTTTCAAAATCTGTATTACAAAGTCTTTTATCCTTTTATTAGTTTAGTACTTAAGCCCTAGACATAAGAAAGAAGCCTATCAGTGAAAATCAATTGAAATGCAGTTAGATACAGATCTGATGGACTGGGCAAGGAGGCTTAGACATGGCACAATAAAATCAATTAAAGTCTTTCCAGCCCCACAGAGCTTTACTCATCCAATCACTTTTCACACATTCCTTCCATTAGTTTTGCAAGAGGTTTTTTTGGGTTTTTTTAATATGAATTATGATGAATGAGACCCTTGTTATGAATACATAGATGGGTCATTACCCGACCCAACCCAGACTGTGCTGGTGCTTAGTGATTAAGGCTTTCTGCTGCTACTGTCAATAAAGTTCAAATCCCTCTGCCTCAATCTATGATAGGGAAGCTGCAGCCATTGTTGTCTAATTCACTTAACAATGTTTTAATTGTGATTTGGGTTTGTTCAGCACAATAATTTGCATAAACCCTTTTGTATTTGTGAATAATTTGGATTAGTCATCAAGCTTGAGGAATGTAACAGATCAAATAAACAAAAGGGAAATAATATATATTAAAAAAAGGAGGCATCAGGCCTACCCAGACAGATGTGAAGAGCAGATTAACAACTAGTTGTGTACAATGCCAAAAAATGAAATATTTTGGGTTGAGAAGTTAAATATGTACAAAGTGCAGGTTGGATCTCGGGGCAGAGGTGGAACACCTTGCTCCCAGGGCTCTTTTTCTCTTCTGAGAGTGGATGCCTTGGCCAAATTTGAATTTAAACCTTAAATATCAGGCAAGCCACTGACAAGTGGCCAGACTGCTCTGGTATATGAATGTTTATGCAAATGAAGATGCAATAAAACAAGGCTCCTTCAAAAATCTGCCCCAGTAAATTAGCGGAAAATGCACCGCCATAAACAGCTGTTGCATTTTAATCAAGCATCTGTAGAGTATATTTTGCTTTGTGTTACAAACAAAACAAAACAAAAAACACCCAGATTGCAGCAACCTCATTTTATATTCAGAAATTAACCCATTCTGCACTGTTCCAGAGGAGGAATTCCCAGGTCACAGCTTTGATGCACCGAGGGGGCAGAAGGATGTTGAACTCACTGACTTTCAGGTTACCTGGTTTAATTTAAAAAGCAGTGTTTCTGACTGGAAGAATAATTATAAATTTTCTTTGTCTGTAATTTTTAGGAGGTTTCTGTCATGTGATCTCATAGTTTGAAGCACAGTTTACACTGAAACTGCTCCAAGTAGGTTTCAAGTGTGTCTCTTCTCCACCTCTGGCTTCGCACAAATTAGAATTAATCTTGCAAAACAGTTCAGCTGTCAGGGCTGGTTAGAAAACATCCTTTTTATGGACCTGATAGGAAACGGTGCATCCTGGTTTCCAAAGAGTTAATAAACACCCCGAGCCCTGCTGATCTTGTAGCTTTAGCGAGCCTTAATCTGTAAGCTTGATTACCTCCTAACCCTCAGTCGCCTGCCTCCCTCCTAACACAGCGGGAGTTTTACGGCAGCATTAGTGGCATTTTGCCCAGCTTTGGCTTTAGGGAAATCATTCAGTGAGAAAGAAAAGCAGAAGGACTGGATCTGTCTGCTGCTGCGAGGTCATTAACACACGGCCTGGCCAGGCTGGCAGTGCCACCGCCACCCAACGGGTACCGCCAGCGTCCCCGCGGCTGTGGGCATCCCACACGTCCCATCCCAAAAACTGCACCCAGGACAGCCTTGTTCTCCTTAAATCATCTCCGTGGGCATCGCTCTGTGTGTGCCTCGCTCCTTCTAAGAGCAATATTCCCCCAGATTTATGTGCTCCGGGCTCTTTGTGCACACCAAGGCAGGCAGGAATATTTAGTGGGGTTTGCTCTCACTCCAGGAAAAACTCACAAATGGGAATTGCTCTTCCCTGTGCCACAGGCTGGATGTTTTTTATTTATAGTGCTGGCCAACATGAGGAGCTGCTTTCTGCTGTTCTACTCCTGAGGAGTTCTCCCTCCACGGGGAATGGAGCTGTGACATTTTGGTTTCAGCACTGCTGGGCAGTGGGTTTGGTGACAGGAGTGTCTGGTCTGTGGTGTGAGATGCAAACGGGAGCTTTCCAGAAGTGACTCAGATTCTACCTGGTCACCAAAATGTGAGATCTAAAACCTGCCAGGGGTTCTGTATTTCCAGCAATTTTGTCGCCATCCTAATTAAAACTTGTTGCATCACTTTTAACCTGGGTGTTTGTTAAAGGGATAAATGTGTGAGACTGATCTGAAATTAAACCCACAAAGACCCCAACTCTTGTCTGAGACTTGTTCTGGGGAGAGCCCCGTGTCTCTGACTCCTTGAGGGCCCCAGTCGTCACCTTGGCAGGGAGAGAGGACACATTTAGGGCCCCTCACTTATCTGGAATTTGTCCCTATCATTGGTGCAAATGTGTCCCCCCATGCTTTGTAGTTCTCAGTGGAAATTCAAACTTAAACCCCTCAGGTGCTCCCTGACAGATTCAGGAGGAACTTCCCAAGTAGCTGGTCAAGGACACACCTCATCATCCTCACCTCCCTGGTGACAGAGCATCTTGCCTGTGGGTTTTAGCTGCCTGGTTTGCCGTGTTTATTTAATAGAAGTTCAGCCTTTGCAGCTGGTTTGAAACAGTAGGCATGTGTTTATCCTCATTTCAGTGTGCTGTCAGCAAGTATTTCCTTTAAAATATCCTTATTCAACCATTCCCTCCTCTGCCGTTGTCTGCAGACATCTCTTGTTATGCAGTGAGGTTGAGAGCAGTGGCCAAAAGGTGCTGAGGGAACAATCCTGAAAAGATATCAATATCTGTTTCTCCTTGAAACTTTGTCTTTGTCTAATAATACTTCACAGAAAGCATTGATGCTCCCCACCATCAAACCCACCCCTGTATTGTGCTGCTCCTGTGCTGCTCCTCAGCAAATCTGCTGTATTTTCCAGGAACTTGAAGGAATTTTCCTCCTCTCACCTCATGGTGGAGGAGCAGCAGTGTCCGTGTCTGGGGAGAGGATGAGGATGGAGAACTTCTCTACTTGATGTAGAAATAAATGCTCTCATTAAGTTCACAGCTTTTCCTTTACAGCAGCATTTCCTTTACATTCTTAGAAAAAGTTGTGTGTTTTTAAATTAAGCTTTGAAGGTGTTGCTTTTTGTTCCACTTTTAACCTCTTTGATAGATTAAAATATATGCCAGTATTCCAGGGTATTCCAGGTCAGTGTAGAGAACCAGATCAAGTGAAAGGCTGATACCACCACTGTTGATGGCAGAAATTGTATTCCAGGTAACTCTGGATATCCACACTGACCTGTCTCTGCTTCACACCTGTAAATAAATTTTGGTAGTTGGGCTCTGTGTTTCTATACCTATTTCCTTCAACAACCCACAGAAGTGATCCATTCAGTCCTGGGCATAGCAATTCCCAGCAATATAATAGAAATCCTATGGGAAATAGAGAAATTATATTTTCGTTAATGTCCTTCCAAGGACCAGACAAACAATGCACTGAGCTGGGTTGCTTTAAAAGGGTTTTTTAAAGGATTTCTTGTTTTTTAAACACAATGCACTGAGCTGGGTTGCTTTAAAAAGGTTTTTTAAAGGATTTCTTGTTTTTTAAAGAGGAATTGCTTTCAAGTTTTGACTTCCAGCTCGTGATAGCTACGAATAAATACAGACTGTTTGCATATAAATTGCATTTGAGTTTAAATTCTTTTTATATCAGCCTGCAGTTTTGCACTGTTGTACAATGCTTGCCAGCATTTCATATCCTCTGTCTTTTCAGTGACCAAGCCATGACCTTTCAAAATAAAAGTTGCAGATCGGAAGTAACTGGCTGAGAATTAGTGCTTGCTATATTCCAGTTTACATAGAAATGTCCTCAGTTAAAATATGGTTCATCCATCGGTCAAACCGTCCTTACTTCCTTTAATTGAATTAAGATGGGCAAATGAGAGATGTGTGCAAGGCAGAAAGAATTCTTCTGCAAAATCACTGTTATCCTTTCGAGAGTGTAAAACGAATCAATTAGAAACATGGCAAAGCATCTTTTACACAGGCACAACTTGGGAGCAAGGGAATATTTCCTAAAAGTGGAAATTGAAATGGAAAATAGGGGAATGTAAATTAGATTTTGCAATTACACATAATCTGATTTTTCTTTCTGGGGAAAGACAGATGACTGTTATTTGAGCATATTTGATGGGTTGTTACATATATGAGAATCACTTCTAGAACTTGTTCCTTTAGGAACATGTTCATGGAGCTTTTGCCTCATCAGATTGCAGCAGCAACAATAAGAAAAAAATGCTTTAACTCTTCACCATTAAATGCAAGATTTTGCCTGTTAGTTGACAGGACTTTGAGAAAATCTCACATTTTGCTATTATATTTTCCTGCACTTCATGATCAGCTCATTCTCAGGAATCCACAGGTTTCCAGGCTGTGTGGGTTTTGTGCACTCTGTGGCCTTTGCAGGATTTCACAGTCCCTTGACAAATTGGTGGAGATGATCAGAAGATTTCCAACTCGGAAATGTTTAAATCTGTCTGATATTTTTTGATTGGTGGTTTCCCTTTGTTTTCTCTTCGTGATTCCATCTGAGCCATTGCCAGGGGCTGACAGAGCAAGGGGTGGGGCTGGGGACTCCAAAAAGGAGCCCTTGTACCCTACATCGTTTATCATTTGAAATAATTCTCATAAATTAAGTCTGTATTTGCCACTGCATCATTTTCAGTAAAAGAGGCAAATTTCAATCTCAGAAACTCATGTTCTGGTGCAGATTGTGGCTGTTTGTATTGTAAATTTTTACTGTGACTCTGTAATTCTAATCTTGAAATGTAATTTGCAGTAAACTTAGAAAAATTATTTAATTCAAAAAACCCCAAAGGTGTTTTTTTAAGAGATGGGTACAATTTTAGAGTCTGTCCTTATATCTTATTTTTATACAAAGCATTCCAATGGGTTTTTTTAAAGTTTCTTTTGATTAACTTGTGGACAGCATGGAGAACAAGAGTTTTCACAGCCAGGGATTTCCAAAAACCTTTATTTTCATCACGAGCTACGTGGTTTTTTACTTGGAAGCTTTTAGAAAACAGACTGTTCTGCTTGATCTATGGTGATTTTCAGGATTTTTTTCATATTTGAAGGAGTACCTTGGAAAGCACAAAATCCAGCTGTGGTCTGATGCTAATGGCAAACCTTATCCTTAATTTGGGTCTGTTTCCTTATTGGAAACTTACTGCTTGTACCAAAAAAAAAAGAGAAAAAAGAAGAAAACCAGCAGAAGTGACAGGAGCACTGCGAGAAGCTCTGAGCACATTAACACCAGATTTGGAGTTATTTATTGATGGGTTTGCCCACTGGCGGTGTAAAATGTGTGTCAGTTGTCATCACCAGTAACAATTTCAGCACATTGTGTTCCTTTTTTATTTACACCAGTGGCAACACGCTTATAAACACCGTCACCAGGGGTGGGTCAGGAGGTCAGAGCTCGGGGTTAAGAATGGAAAGGGTCATCAGCTATTAACCTAAGTTTAGCAGCAAATAGTGCAGCCCTGGACGTGCCGGGGCCTCGGCACCTTCCAGCCTTAGGAAAACTTTCTGTATCTCAAAGAATTCGGCTGTAAAAGATTTCTTTTAGGGTTTGAATTTTTGGGGTTTTTGGAGGGTAAAGTCTTGTGCATTTTGTAGCTATTCCTGTATGGTTTGATGAGCTTCATGATCTTTAAAATGATGAGAATTACTCGTTTAGGGCAATTCTGTTTGGAGGAAAGGGGGAATGTTCCACTGGCTTCAGCGGGACAGAGTCGGACTAATCCAACACGTCACAAAGTAAAAGTGATCAGCAGCAGCAGTGATTGAAACCTGAACTCGGAACTGATGAGGTGGAGGCTTGTTAAAAAACAAAAAAAGTGAAGTTTTCCACTTTTGCCAGTTTTTTAAGGAACGTGCAAGCCCAGAAGAGCCTGAAATGGGCGTTTGCAGCGGCGATGAGTAGTTTGGGGTGAGCGGCCCAGCACGTTGAAGGGACCTGCCTTTGAGAAAGTGCAGCCCTCCAAAAACACTTCCCCTGAAGGTGTTTCCAAACGAGCTCTGAGAGGGAAAACACGGGAGTGCTGCCCAAAATATCCCGGGGATGGCTGTAACTCCCTTGTTTATTCAGAGCTCACCCGCTGCAGCCGCGAGGCTTCAGGGGAGCGTGCAATTCCCCGAGGATCTCTCACCTCCTTGGCTTTCATAGATGCTGCTGCTTTTAATGCTCCAAAGGCCAAGTCATTTTTTTTTATTGTATACTTTGTATACTGTGTTTTCTGGAACCATTAAGGGGCTTAAAAATTCATGCCAAGGATTGCAAGGCTTCCCCTCTTCTCATACACAGCGATGAAATCCATCAGCGCCGGGAAAAGAGACAAAACTGTTCCCATTAATGTTCCCTGTATTTACAAGTTATCCTGTGTTTGGAATCGTGTACAGCCCTCAACATCCCTTCAGCAGGGCAGACTCTGAGAGTGGATGTACCTGTTTGAAATTCCCTCTGTTCCCATCTTTTCCGTGTGTTTGACACAGTGGGGTTTTCCCGCCAGCTCTCCTCCTCCTCCTCCTCCTCCTCCTCTGCCAGGCAGCACAAAAACCCTGTTTAGAAACCTTTAAAGAAAGCTGAAAATTCACAGTTGCAGTTAAACACAAACTCAGTGTTTCCAAAGGTACCTCGTGGGTTTGAATACACAGATCTAATGAATTTTAATGGGAATAAGCTTTGAATTATGTAAAATATAGTGAGATGTTCCGCTTGAACCAAACAAAAAGAATCTTTTAAAGTAACATTTTAATACACAATTTATCTAACATAGATAATTTATATAAGTTTCTTCCAACCCCAAAACTGTTCCAGGAAGCAGCTCTTCTACCAAAAAGCTTTTCTTTACAATACAGAATAAGGGTTTTTCTGGATTGTGCAAAAAAAAGTTATCCAAAGCTGCCTTTACATTCTCCCAGCTCTGTTATTTGTATGTTCAGAATTTGGTTTGTAAATCAAACTCACAGCTTGCCTCCAACAGAGCCTTTGCTCATCCATGAAAATGAGTGGAGTGTGATAGTCCTAAAAAAAGGGTTTAATTCCTGGGCTGATACGTGCGAGGTAGCACTTATTGAGAGCAGGGGGCTGCATTATTTATAGACATTGTATTTGCATAATACATGAAAGTAAAAAAAAAAAAATACTTTTTGCCTTTTTGATTCTGCAGGGAGGTCTCAAAGTCCAGCTTTTCCCCACAAAACAAGCGAGTTCCCTGCCCTGGTGAAGCAGAGCAGGGCAGCCCCGGGCTCAGTGTTTGGTGGAATTTCTCCCTCGTTACTCACAGGATTTTATGGAAATCTTTTCAGTGTTCTCAGCGTGTGTAACCTATGGGGGAGTTACAAAAGGCTGGGTTGTGTAACAGGGCTACGTGTCTGGATTGCTGCAATCTGTGCACACCAATGGTGTTACTATTAATTTTCTGAATCAAATCCTGTACGAGGGGCCAGATGGCTTGGGAGCATCTTGTCATCCTGACTGCTGCAAACACATCCAGCCAGGAAAAAAAGAAGATTGAACTGTGATTTCACAGATTTTGCATTAGTTAATCTGGGATAGAGAGGCTTCAAAGATCCCATCAGTTAATTCTCTCAGCACTTGTGGAAATTTCTGGCACATTGTGCTAAAGCTGGTTTGAAATCCAAGCGGAGAATCAGCGCCTTAAAGAAGCTGATCTCCTACATGTGCCCAAATTAAAAAAAAAAAAAAATATAACCCCTCCCTTGTGTGGATTTGGGCTGAAACTCTTTGAGAAAACACTTTAAATACTTTCAGTATTATACAAAGAAGTAGTTGCTCAAACTGTTGGGATCTGTAATTGATTTCATCCCAAACACTTCCACAAAGTGTTTGCTAAATTCAAATTTTTCTAACTCTACAAATTCTAAAGGTTTTTTTTTTCCTTTTGGCTGGCTGTAATGTCACTTTCACCTTTGCAAACAGACCTGCTAAAGAATAATCACTTGCAATCTGTGAATTTCCCTCCCTTTATCAATTATTAAGTATCATAAACCTTCTGTTTGGATAATCTTGGCACCACTTTAAGCGTTAACAGTAAATTTATTTTTAATTAAATCTGTGCATTGAGAATAAAATGAGGCTCTTCTGCATACTAAACAGAACACATATGCCACCTCTACTTATTATCAAAAAATCTGATAAAGCTTATGAAAGTTGCAGGGGCTGGCTGGAGTTCGTTGCCTGTGTCCCATTTAACTTCAGCAGTGCTGGCTGCTGAGGTGCCAGCCAAGGCAAGTGGCTGCTGCTGCTTCAGAAGGGCTTCTTGAGAGAATTCCTTTTTTTACAGAGTATTTCTTTCATGGAATTCAAAACTTTTGTTTCAGGATAGCTGCAGGTGATGGGAGAACGTGGATGCACTCAGAGCAGTGCTTTGGGATGTGGAGAAGGTGGTTTCCCTTCTCAGATGCATTTGAGCTGAAAGTTTAAAATTAGTAGAGTAGAACCTTGTGATTGATTTATTATTGCTGTTATTATTATTATTAGTATTAGTATTATTTAGTGGCCCTTTTTCAAGAACTTTGGTGCACATCAGCTTGCAGTTCCACACGACAAAAACCAAGTCTAGAAAAACCAGTCCAGGATGTTTTGACAGCTCAGCTCAGGAAACTTTCTGCTACCAAATAAGAGTTGGCTGAGTGAAAGTGCCTTCCCACGTGTGTTTCCATTAACCTTTGTGCAAATAGGAGCTGCATCTGAGACGAAAATGCCTCTCCACGTGTGTTTTTGTTCAACTTTTGAGTGTCTGAAACTGCTGAGCGCTTCTGCCGGGGACAGGAAGGCTCGGGCCAGCGCTGTGAATCTCATCATTTATTTTTCCTGAGTGCTGCTCCCAGCTCAGGTCTGGGGGAGGATTTTAGCCCAGAGGGAAACACCGGGGCAGCACTGGGCACCCATTGTGCTGCAGCTCGGGGCCGGGGCGCGTGAAGCTGTTTGCATAACGCGCTGCTCCGCCAGGGTCAGCCCCAGTCTGCGGCCGCCAGAAATGAGAAACATGCCCCAACCGGGCCGAGAGCGGGGTCAACAGCTGGCAAAGGATATGGCAATCATTTATATAAATATGCTTTCTCAAGCCCGCAAAAACAAAAAACCCAAAGCCAACAGCTGGGAAGGGTTGGAAGTAGCCCCAAGGCTGGTTAGTTCCCTTCCAGATGGGGAGGTTAGACCGGGGGTAGCCAGGCTGCTCCACATAGACTTCCGATTCGCATTAGGAATAAAAAGAGTGGAGGGAAGGAAAAAGGAAGAAAAGCTACAAGCATGACTGCTCTGTTTTTCACCTAACTTAATCAAATAAGTGAGGAGTTACCGAGACGGAAGGCTTGCATTTATTGGTATTCACGCTGGGTTTTCTGTGTTTATCACGGTGTCTGATACACTCCTTAACTCTTTCAAAGGGGAGCAGATATATTCCAGGGAATAGTTTATATGTAATGTCATGGTCATTTGTAGACAGATTGAAGAATCATGTGAAGATTTATGCTCTGTTCATGTTTTCTGAGTGTTCATATCATCGGATTCAACAGAAGGAGAGACAAAGAAGTTGCTGGTTGTGGCTTTTGGTTCTAATTTGCAGGCGTAGTTGGTTCCTCCTACAATTTGCTTTTACCTGTGCCCATCCTTTAGCATGTTTTGATCTGCCCAGTCAAAGCCTTTATCTGTCCAGAAACTCAGGCATTAAATGTTCTTTCCTTCAGCATCATTGCCATCCACACAATGATGTCAGGGAAGGCCTTCCACAGTTGCTGTTGATGTGTTTTGTGCTCATTAATTTTGCATTCTGACTTTAGTTTCCCGCCATCCTGACCAGTGGTGTCGGTTCTTCTATGGTCATGATGTCATTACTCAAGCATCCAAGCTGCAAACTGGGATTTCACTACTTCTTCATTCCTGGGGAGAGGATTTCTGTGCTGTCTGCTGCACATGCAGATGCATAAAATCCCTCACGTATGGCTAAAGCTGTGTTTTCCATCTGCAGTTGTACCCAAGCCTATCAGGGTTTGGAAACCAACTTGGAGTCACAGAAATTCATCTTTTGGTTCTGTGAAGAGTTATTTGCAGAGGGGTTAAGAAAGCTCTCGATGTGTGGACAACATTGAGCTCTTCTAACTATGAAATCTCAGTTGCAGGGGAGAGAAGAATTTCCAACCTCTGAACATTCAGACTATTTACAGTGGGAAATAAGAAGTAAAGCTCGTGTTGGCTGTGGGTATATATCCTTGTGGGCGATATGAATCTTCTGAATTTGATCTTATCTCTTTTCCTCTTGGAAAAGAGCAGTAAAACAATGTAATTTAAAACTACCTGAACACATCCTTCCACCTTACTGCTGGGCCCTGAAGTCGTAACCTCCTGACCTCGAGGGTTATGGGTCTAGTGCTTTTTATCCTCCCTGATTTCCCAGTATCTGCCCACTTCCTCCTGACATTGGAGCCTTGTTATATAAGGAAATTGGAAACACCGACCAGCCTGTCCAGCAATCTCCTCTGGAGATAAGGGCCCTGGTGCAAGAGAGCTGGTTTTAAATAGAAATGAGTACCCAGGGTATGGAGGAAGCTGAATTAGCTTTGCAGTGCCAGTTAGGAATGCACTCACTCAAGAAATTACTATATATTTTTACACAGATGCAATCAGTTGATTTTTTTTTAAAGGGAAAAACATAAATTGAGACTTCTACAGCTTAAAAGAATGCACGTAAAAATCAGAATGTAAAAACCAGTATAGTTTGGAGAGGTTCTAATTCCATAAAAGATTGGCAGGAGGATTAATAGAAGTATTAATAAGCTGCTTGATTTATTTTGTGGTTGCTTTCTTTTTTTTTTTCTGTTAACTCTTGTCTTTCTGAAGTTTGCAAGTTGAGGTGTCAGGAGGGGATGTCCCAGGTGGGTTGACCTGAGTTCAGGTACAAGGCTGTGAGTTCCATGGAAAGAGTCAGCCTTGGAGGGGAAAAGAGAACAGGGTTGCAGCAAAGCCAAGTGGTGTTGTTTCTCCTAAAGATTTTTGCCTGACTCTGCCTTGACAGAGTTAATTTTCTCAGGTGCCAGCTTGTTTAGTTCTGTGAAACAGAGTTCAGTAGTTGGAGTGTGGAGTCTGAATGGGACAAGTTTAAAGCAGTAGATGGTGATGGTGTATCAATTAAACACAGAGGCATGCATTGTCTTGGAACCCAAATTTGCTCATTAAGACATCTGCATTAAAGGTTCTCTGCTTACAAAAGAATAATTCAGACGGACAACAAAAATTAAAGTGTATAAAGCTGAATATGTGTGTAAGGCACTGTATGAGGGTGACAGTTTTACTGCTGGAAACCCTCAGAAGTAATAGTTGGACCAGCTGTGAGAAAATGACTGTAAATTTGTTTCTTTACACTTTTTGATAGAAGCAGAAAGCGAAATGAGAGCAAATTTTAAGTATTTCAGGTATATTCTGTGAAGTGACTGATGGGGTGTCCAGAACTGGCGACATCCATGGGATATGCTTGAATAATTTCAAGTCCAGAATCCAGGTCAAATCAACTTCCAGGACACACAATCCACCTTCAAAAACCTAAGCAAGTCTGATTGTTTCTCCCTGTAACAAATGTGGTGCTTAGAGCAGGGAAATGTTCCTTGAGGCTGAGCCAAGGGAAATGTGGAGCTGGGCTGAGAACGAGGCTTCCACGGCAAAAATCTGCAGCTTCTCCACAAGGAGCAGCCACCACCTGGAACAACAGGATCCATGGGAATGTCTGAGCCCCACCAGTTCCTTTTGAAGAGTATTTCAGGACAGTTTTATCCTTGTTGGTAACAAATAAACAAATTCCAGTTCTGGGGAGATGGGATGGGTTGGGATAGTCCCTAAATATCCTGGAGACAGGAGAGACACAAGAATCTCCCAAATGAATATCCAAGATTATCCCAAATGCAGAAGTGGAAGGAAGGGTTGTGTGCTAAAGAAAATGATATCAGGCAACAAGAGCTCTCCTTAGACATTGCAGTCGTTAAATAGGGCATTTATTGTCTGTTAATTAATATCTCTGGTTCTTGGAGCACAATTCTGAAGCACATAAGATGGATTAAAGGAGGTAAAATTTAACTTATGTACTGGCAGTTTAAAACATATTGTTGATTTAATCTCATTGAACTGCTCAACTGATCCATAGTACTGACCAAAACCTGACCAGGAAGGACTAAAGAAGAAGAATGAAAAATAAACTATACAGTAGCAGACATGCCCAAAGCTTCGTGGAATGAGTAAATAAGAAGATTTCATAAAATGAAACAGTAATTCCTTTCCAGAAGATTAACCAAATGGAAATGTTCAACATACAGGACTGGTTAATTAATAGTCAGGACCATCAGTTCCCTGTAGGATTTTCCATTTAAGAAAGTCTCTCCTCTTAAAACAGAGCAGGTAAAATGATTGAAGTTGCACTACTGTGCATTAATTATTTTAAATCGCTCTCAGGTTTATGTAGTGCTAACCTAACCTCTGGTGTCAGTGTTCTCCTTTTCCTTGCCTTTAGGAAAAATTTCCTCTTCCTAATACTGCATTGATTATAGAGTTTGTGTTAAATATGATCACATTCATTTAGAAACTCCTGTTTCTCTAAATGTAGTGTCAGAAAAATTAGTGCTTTGCCATGTGCATATATATAATGTTGGCCTCAGTTTTTTATTATTTGGCGTTAACTTGATCCTTACAAGTCTTCTATAAATGTAACTTCACTCCTTAATTAGTCTTTAGCACTTCCCTTGATGAAATTTACCCCATGAATATTTTTCCTTGTAGTCATCTTTGGGCTTGAAGCAGCAAAACCAGTGAACATAATAACTTGAGTGTAGTTTAAAGTCATTTCCTTCCTTTTCCTTGACACTCCAAATGCATTGGAGCCCCCTGGCAAGAGGGGGGCTTTCTTTGGTGGCCCAGTGGACCCTGGTGGTAGCCCACTGGTGGCTGCAGGACTAGAAGTGCCTTTAAGGGCAATGTGAGTTTTATTGGCAAAGTTTAAATCTTGAGCTGTTTACCAACTCCCAAAACACCAAAAAAAATTCCTAAGGGTTTGGTTGGGTTGGTGATAAGGAAAACCCTTTAAACCACACTGTGTTTGTCCAAAAGCTGTAGAATTTGGACTCAGGAGTCATTTTAACTGAAACTTCTACTTTGTAAAAAAAGTAGAGGAGTGAGACCAAAACAAAGGAACCATAGTACAAAGCAGAAATCCATTTGCTCCCCTCAGATGGATTGTTTCTTTATTTCTTCTTTTTCCTCCAGTAGGAAACATTTAACTTTGTTATTAAACTTCACTGGCTTCATGGGGCAGTTCCTACCTATGGTTTAACAGGCACTCAGCAAATTATTTCTTATTTAATCTTTCCCCTACCAGCAGTGCTCATTCCAACTGCAGTGTCCCTTTTCTGCCACCTAAAGGAAGCAGTAGTGCCCCATGGGTTCTTTGCAAAAAGCAAAAACTGCTTTCATCACTGCAGACCAACTTTTTTTCCCTAATTTCTGATAGTGTGTTCCCATAATGTGGTGAAGAGAGGAACAGGACGCTGACAAAATTCATCATGAACTGTCATTTAAACCCCAGCATTTTAATACAGATGTCACATATGAGAAATATGGAATGGATTTTTTTTTAATCATGGTTGTCCAGCATATAGGCCCCAGTCCAGCAGAGCACTTAGGTCCATGCTTAACTTCAAACACGAGAGAGCTGAAGTCAAGTGTGTGCTTAAGTGTTTCCTTTGCATTTGCTGCCAGCGCCAGGACAGGGGTTTGGGTCCTACAGTAGCAGGTGAGTCATTCTATAAATCTCTCCATATTATGAAGTGATTGCATGACAGCTTTTCAACTCCAAATAACCATTCCTGGCTTTTTTGGCACCAGATGAATTAAACTCTCACTGTTCGTACGCAAGTTTGTAGTGTCTGTGTTTAAAAATGTGTAATTTCACCTTCTGGCTGTGCCAGTTTTCACAGTTTTTTGGGGCTGGGTTGTTTCTATGTAGGAAGTTAGAGCAACAACTCAAAGCTCCATCCCTGAGATAAAAGGTTAGGGAGCAATTAGCAGAGAATTTCTTGATGGTTTCCCAGCTCACACTCTGTTTGATAAAACAGAACCAGGTTTCAAAATGATCCAGTTGATGAGTGTGCCATCCTGCAGAGCTCCTCAGTTCCGTAGGTTTTCCTGCTTTCCAAGAGTTTGATTTGATTTTGAAATGAAGTTTGGGATGTGAAGAATCCTGAAGGAGTGAGGAGCCCTGAGCGTCCCCGCCCTTTCCCAGCTGGGCTTTTGGCAAAGTGTCATTCCTGCTGTTAAACACGGTGACCTTGCTGCCTATGATTTACTCACTGTTTTCCAAACATTTCCTCACTCTGTGAGGTTTGATATGTTCTCCATCCTCAACAGCTCAACAGAGCCACTCAACCACCGAGCCAAACCTGCCTTTGTTTACAGCTTTTCCGGAAATTTTCGCAGAGAAAAAAACTTTCTCCTTTTCCAATGTTTTATTTTTAAGTCAACACTTTCTATGGTTTATTTGTGCAAAGCAACATTCGGGTACAAGGTATTGCACCGTGTCCAAGTGGGAATTGCTGCCTTTCTAAAAATAAATTGGGGGTCATGTGAACCAGTGCAGAAAAATCTGAAGATACCAAATATTACAGGACCTTTACATTTGGTGGTTCTTTTTTCCATAATATTCTGGGCCTGGATTTTTCTGAACTTTTTTTCCCACATTAGTTTCTATAATAGAGCATAACGTAAAATGATGAAACACAGGAAGGAATCTTCTTTTAAACAAAATTATCAGTGTTAAAAATAACAGTCCTATTTTCCCTCAGTGTGCATTTTTTTATATATAAAGGCTTTATTTAGTACCCTTGCTATTAGATATACCCGAACAGCCCAGTAATATTTAAGTGGCATTTTATTTCAATAAAAAGCTTAATTTTCCTAAATACTAATTTGCTTCACGTGCCTTGAGGTCCCACAGATTTAATTTCATGTTTTGGGCAGGGAACTTGAAACTCAGGGCGCTTTGGAGAAGGAAATCAGGCAGCTGTGCCTGGTCTTTGCGCTGAAACTTAGCACAAATTAAAATTAGAATGGGATGGGAATGTTTTTATTAAATGTTTTCACAGTGGAGATATGTTTCATGGAAATGGCCTTGTTTTGATGACAGTTTCTCAGGGTCAGGGTGGAATTTCTAGGGAAAAAAGGAGACAAGAATAACCTGGGCTGCCTGGGGAAGGGCACGCGGGGCTCCTCGTGCCCAGGTAGCCAGATACTCTCAAGAGTGGGAATTTCTCTCTGTTCTCTCTTTTCCTTTTAAAACATACATTTATTTACCATATTTATCATTTCTGTTGAAAATGCTCTAGTTTCAGCAGCAGGATAGACATGCTGGCCTACAAAAAGTCCCTTTCGGTGTTCCTCATTCTGAAATATCGTCTCTCTCTGGTGTTTCAGAGTAAGGAAAGGAAAAGGGCTTTTTTAGGGAATATTTTCTTGTAAATTGGAAATTGGTGATACAAAAGGTAAAGACATTAAGGGAAGGTCGTGTCCTGTATTAGGTGTACAGGTCACTCAGGACTGGGTATTAGATTTAATTCTGTCTAGTTCCAAATGAGAACTTCGTTTTATTTTCAGGCCTGGTCAGTTTGTTCTTTAAGCTGTAGCCCACTGAATGGGTATTTTCAGGCCTATCTGAAAAATACATGTTTTCTTTACATTTTACAGATCAAGAAAGTAAAATTTAAATGACCTAGAGAGGTGTTGACATTGAACTCCTGCATGACAGGAATGGATATTGTTGAAATACCTCCTTGATCTGGATGTGTTTCTGTCCTGTGGCTATATTACATATATTACAATATATTACATATATTACATTTTTAATCCTGTGAAATACAAGTGAATTAGAATTCTAAATCTTCCTTTTAAATGCATTAAATTATTAATGCTGTTAAAGGAAATACCCACAAATGGAATTATTTCTGGAGGGTTTGTTTGCTTGTTTTAATCACTCAGAATCACTCAGGCATTCAAAGGGAATTTTCTGTGCCAGGCTACCAAGTCAAAGAGAGAGAAAGAACCTTCACCAAAGGAAAACAAGCTTTAGATACTGATGAGAAATACTTCAAAACACTTTGTGTCTAGAAATTATAATTATTAATGTAATGTCTGTTACTTAATGCCAGTGTTACAATGAAAGCTAGGAGGAAATGGGTTTGAATACTGAGGTAAATTATTATTTACTTCATGCAAATTAAAATAATTCAAGTAAGTGAATATTTACTTCAGTTTGCAGCCATATGTGGCATGGAAAAAAAATAGGAGGAGGAAAATAAAAGTCATGTATTTTGTGTTGCAGCCCCACAGAGGCACAGGCTGCAGCAGTGCCAGTCCCTGGCTGCCAGAGCAGGGCAGCCCTGTATTCCCACTCGGGAAAAAACAATTTCCTGTTCCAGCTTGGTGTGAAAAATCGAGGAATAAGTGAGTGTCAGGCAGGATATGCTGAGAAAAGTGGTTAAAGGGAGTGAAAGTGTCAGATGCTGAGTGCTGGGTTTTGTGCCTCAGGATGGGGAAGAGCAGCCCCGTGCCCACCCCGTGATCCCCAGTGCTGCGTGTGGCTGCAGGGACCCTGCAGGAGCAAGGCTTCCCTCAGACTCTTGGGGGTGTTTGACAAACTGCTGCCTTTCCTGCTGTGTGCCTGTTCTCCAACCAGCAAATATCCCTGAACGGGCATCTTGGCTTGTCGCTGTCCTTCTTGTTGTTTGGCAGTCGTTGTGGTTAGGACAGTGAATATTGGCTGATGGATTCACTGATGTGAACCCCCTCAGGATTTTTTGAGTTTTTGCCTCTCTCTGAATATGCTTTTAAAATATTCTTGTGCAGTTTGGATGTTGTGTGACCTGATACCAGGAGAAGCAGAGTAGACAAACAAACACCATCCTGCTGGATGTGCTATATCTGGATTTAAATCCATACTTCTGGTCATGTCCATCACCCCAGAAACAAAGAGAACAACCCCAAGCCATGTGTTTAGCAAAAGAAATAAGTGATTAATGACTTCTTATAAAATAGATCTCCACAAATCAAGAAAGCAGGTACAAGTCCTGACTGCAGGTGTGTTTCAGAAGGAATTTGGGATGAATCCTGATGGGAGAGAGGTGCAGAAAGAAGGAAAATGATCCAATTGCATGTCCCTTGCTGCTGAGAGTGCTGCAGCCAGCTCACCACTGCTCTCCACATGCTCGTGGTTCCAGGGGATGATATAAGTAGTGTGGAGTGGTTTTGTTGCTATGGGAAAAGTGCTAAAAAAGGCTGGATCTCTTGTAGAGCTCCCATCCTTTGGGTATTTAATGCACAATTTCTGGTAAGGACACTCAGAATTATACCTCTGATTCTAAATTGCTTAAATGTTGAAACATATGGTCTTGTGTGCTGTTCACTGGGAAACAACTGGCTGTTTCCAAGCTGCCAAATTCAAATAAACTCGGGCTGTAGGAAGGGGGAATCTACAGCAGCTCAGAGGAACTTTAAAAGAAAGAGTTTTTACTGAGAAACCAACCTGACGTATAGAAAAATGCTAATTAAACTTAGTACCATATATCAGTAACAGATAATTAAATGTTAATAGCTGAGAAGTTTTTCAATTAAAAATGAACTGTTTGTGTCCTCTTGATTTCTTCAGGGGGTCGGGGCCGTGTCGCTGTCGTTTGTGGTGTTCCATGCTACAGTAATCATTTTAATAAAATGCAATTATCTGCATAATTAATTTCTTTGACTGCTCTTCTGTGTCCTTCTCTTGCAGAGGCCAGAATGTCAAAGATCAAGTAGACTGGAGAAAATAAAAAATTCACATTGTGAAAGGATATAAAAAATACTTGGAATTTCAATGCATTGGCTTCTATTTATCTCAAATGTCAAGGGCAGTGTAAAATGTATTTTTAAAATGTGTTTTTGTATGGTTTGAGCCCATTCTTGGCGTAGTTGTGAATCTAGAGGGGCCATTGTTCTTTGAGAGAGTTTGAGGGGGTTTCTTTGTACAAAGTGACAAAAAGAAGACTCGGAGTACTGGGCTGCCATTGTTCCTGTGCGGCGCTGTAAAATTTGATTTGAAATTAGGACCTCAGGGCAAGCTCTTCAATAGCCAGTTTTTATTTTCTGCCAGCATTTTAATCACTCTTGGGCTTAAAGTGGATGACCAACATAATGCCTCTATGTTTAATAGAACAGTTCATATCTTGAAGGCCAGTTAACTGAATTCAGGGATCTGTCATCTGCCCAACATTAGTCTTTTCTGTTTCCTGTCTATTTATGAAGATAGCTCTGCACTCCAGCTAGCTCTCAAAGAAGAGCAACTCTTTCTTTCTCTTCCTTTTTTTTTTTTTTCTCCTTTCCTTTTTTTTTTTCCTCTTCTGAATTTCTTCAGAGCTCTGCCATCTCTTTTAGTGCTTCCTCAAAGGAGCTGGGCAGGCTCTGCAGCGTCAGACCCTGTTCATGTCACCAGATGGGGCAGGGAGGGGAGGGACAGATGGAAGACTCAGATTTCCCAGTGAAACGGGATGATGGGAAGGGAAAAGTGATTCCTAAGCCTCGTGCACCTCCTTGGGATTCACATTCAGGGATGTGTGAGTAAGGAAAGCAGGAAAATTGGGGGGGAAATCGAGGTTTTAAAGAGCCAGTGTCTGGGTCGTGCTGAGCTTAGGAAGAACAAGAGACTGCAGAACATTTGGTCAAATTCCAAGGGTGGTTTGATGGGTTTGGGTTACTTGAACACTCTCACCCTGGCAGTCCATGCCTGTGTTTGCTGAGGAGCTGCCAGGCTGGCTGCTGGCTGCCCATGGAGGAGCTCAGAGTTGATGTCCTGTGGGGACAGGTGACCCTGGTGTGCCCACAGAGAGCTCCTCGTGCAGGTGAGGCCTAAACCTGAGGTGTGCTTCAGCTTTAAAGCCATTTAGTAAATGGGAGGGAGCACTTAGGAAGTTTTGCTGGTTTAGAAGGAGCTGCTCTGGGAGTTGTAATTTCTCCAGCACTGCTCAGCCTGGGCTCCTTGTACTCAGCAGTGTCCTGCCCCTCCTGTCCTCAAATGGGCATCACACACGAGCTTGATGGGTGTCAGGGTGGCATTGCAAAAAGCAGCACTGCAGTGCAAACTGCAAACTGCACTTTCCTAACAAAGATGTAAGGATTGGAACAGATATTCCCTCAAAAATTTAGTTGAGGTTGCTCTAGGAGTGCTAATTGTGACAGCGTGATTGGGGAAAGGACTTCAACCACCAGGCTGCTTCACACTGACCACTAACTGGTCATTAACTGGTGATGGTTTCTGATTGAATTAAAACTGGGCAAAGCTGACACCAGCAGCCCAAAGTAGAAGGGAAAATGTTTCATATCCCATTACTAGTTATGATCTGTTGCACATTAAAATTAATTCCTAGTAAGCTGAAATTCGGGGTTTGTTTGCCAGAAATGAAACATCTTCAGGCACAGATTAGGGTATTTCTGTCATAATCATCTGATGCCTTTGTTGTCTTTATTTGTCTGAAATCAACAGAATCCAGCTTGTTTTCCATGCTGTTCCTTGTGCAGATGCAGGAGCAGAGTGGCTCACCAGGGCTGGGGATCTAGGAGAGGTTAACATATTCAGCAGCATCAAGCAGAGCTTTTCATTCACGTTCAAATGGAGCTGTGTGGGTGGCTCCACAATGTGGGAAACGCTTTTCATTGAAGAATCTGAATATTTTGTAAGGAAGTGAATAGTTGCAAATAATCTTTTCTGTAATACTGAAATAAAGAACAAATGAGCTATTCTCAGAACATACTGAAGCGTTACTGTCTCCAGTGATTTAACAGAGCTGTACAGAAAAAAATATTCCAAACTTGACAGATTCATATCCTAATCTTTTCTCCTTTATCAGGAGACTGCGTGGTTTGTGAAGCTGAGACTGGTTAAAGCAGAAGGAGTTAAAAGGATACATTTGCTCCAGCACTGTCTTTTAGGAAATACAACTCAATTTCTCAAATTATAAATGTGAGATAGAACTCCAGTAGTCAACGTGGGGCCCATGGGCTGGGTACATCCCCAAATACCCAGCAGCTCGTGTGTGCCAGAATTTTGAGCCCTGCCAGGCTACTGAGGAGACTTTGGGGCTTCATGTAAATATGTCCGAGCACTGGCACAGCTGCCCAGGGCAGTGGTGGAGTCCCCACCCCAGCAGGGATTTGAAGGATGTGTGGATGTGGCACTTTGGGACGTGGGTTCCTGATGGCTTTGGCAGAGGAAGAGTTGGACTTGATCTCAGGGCTTTTCCAGCCTCAGTGATTCTCTGCTAGAATGTAAGAGTGAAATTTTGCTCATTATTTTACTGAGGTGAAGTTTTTCCCTGAATGCAGGGTTTGAAGGACAGGGCCAGACTCCAGAAGTCCCTAGATGACAATCCACAGCCCTGCTTTCCTGCATTCCCCCATGATCTCCAGCAGTAATGCTGCAGGGGTCAGGTGGGATTTCCCAGCAGGAAAATCACTGCAGGAATTGAGGGCAGCTGCTACAGCCCCGTGTGCTCTGTGTTCCCAAATAATAAAACTTCAGCAAGTCCAGGAGATCTCCAAGGCAAGGCTGAGTAGGTCAGCATCAGCCTTCACTAAACATGATTAACTTTATCCATCTCCTGGTGCATTTCTTTCCAATCCACTCCAGTGCTTGATTTAATTTTCCTTTTATGTAAACTCTTAAGATTTAGCTTCATGAGAATGATTGCAGGGATTCCCTGCTTACAGCCAGCTGCTCCCTGCTCCCCCCGGGGGTTTCCTACCAACCCCTCCAGGCTGGTGCTGTGGGGGCAAATCTGCAGGGCATGAAAGAGCTGGTGTGGAAAAGTTGCTCAGAGAGGAAATCTACTTGGAATTCTGCTTGGGAAAATGAGCAGCTGGTCAGATCTGCTGGGGAGGAGAGGAGCAAGCCCTGGGACTCTGGTCAGGATCTCTGCTGGGATCCAGACTGGGAGAGGTTTGTGCCTGTTTTCCTGAGCATCCTGTGGATTTGGTGATCCGTAGATACTCTTCTTTTTATTTTTAATAATTAAAGATCGGTTTTGAAATAATTTTTAACAGATTTTGTAAAAACTTCAGTGCCCTTTTTCTGAATTACCCATTTTGCCTGTGCCCAGAAATGTATCATGAGCTACACAAGCTTTAAGTTGATTTTTCCTTTTCTAACAAGTTCAAAACCCAGCCACAATTGTTTTCGAGCTTTAGGAGGTAAATATTGTATAGACCACTTTAACCACCATTTTAAACTTGTTTTATCACCAAAAAAAAAAAATAAAATAAAATAAAAGGACTTCTGGCTTTTTCCACAATATTAGATCTATCATATCAGAGTCCTTTATTGAATATTTTATTGACCGTCTGCTTGCCCTATGCTAACCTGCCTGACATCCAAAGTTCCTCCCTCTCTGGAGAGGCCACGTCAGTTCCCATTAAGCAGCTGAGCATGAATTTTCCCTTCTTATTTCCTGTGGATAAACTCCATCCCAGCAGGAGGAACCTGGGTCCTGGTGCATCCCAGGGACAGCCAGAGCCAGCAGCAGCTCGGGCTGGATTTAAGGTGGCCTTGGCAGGGGTGGGCTCCACACCACGAGCGTCTTCCCTTTGGGGCTTGATCAGCATTTTGTATAATTTTGCTTTACACAAATGTAAAGGTATTGAAGAGGAAAATTTCTTCCCCTGGCAAGTTAATGACTTGACTTCTCATAGAAGCAAATCTTGAAGCAAAAGGGAAGAGGAAAATGCATCTTCTGCTTAAATTGGGCAGCCTGTCCAGGAACAGGGGTTTGGTGTCCTGAGCTGTTGCAGTTTTAATTGCCTCAGTTAATTTTCTGATTTTTTTTAATGCTATTACAATTTAATTTTACTTTCTCCATACATTCCTTTTAAAATTACATAGTATTTAAATTCCATGTTTTCTATTTTCCCAGAAAGCCAGAAAAAAAGGATGTGTCACTATAGGGTTTTATGGCCATCCAAAAACCCTTTGCTTTGGTCTGCTCTGGTTGGGCACCCTTGAGAGCTCTGTGCTGAGCCTGCTGCCCTCTCAATAATGTGCCCGTGGTTTTTTGCTGTGCTATGTGACATTTACTAAATAGTTTTAATATGAAATAGGTATAAATCTTTCATAATTCCTCAGCTGACATGGTTGAAATAATGGACAATGTCATTATGTGCCTTCCTTCGTATGCAATGATTGTTTGACAGACATTGTGGCGTCTCTGAGCAAAGCCTCCAGGGCAAGGGAAAAGAAAATTTTCCTCCAAGCCATAAAATATTTTAGGCCACCTTTCATGGTGTGTTATTTAATTTTTTTTTTCTTTTAACAGAATCTCAAAATATTTAGAAAATTTGTTTTCCTTCAAGGAATAAGAATTTGCACAAGAACTTAAAACAGGACAGCTCTACCTGAGCTTTACTATTCTTGAAAAGCTCTCAGGGAAAAAAAAAGCAGATTTGGAAGAACAGATTATTAGATTGTGTTTCTAAGTGTATTTTCATTTTGGTGGAGTTGGAGGGGTGCACAAAGTTGGTTCAAATTATATCTCTGGGAGTGTGTTGGCAGCAACGCATGTCTAACTCAAAATGCAATAAGAAATGAAGGAAATTTCATTTTTTTATTGTGGTTATGGAGGTCTGTGGAGAAGGGTACAATTCTTGGGACATGTAAGGCAGCTTTGGGTTCTTAGTGCCTTTCTTTTCCAAACTTGGTGTCAGATGTTGTAACTTCATTTATTTTCCCATTAGCTTTTGCTAATGATACTAAAACTTCCTTTAAAGGCTTTCCTAATTAATGATCTTCTTGCTCCCAAACAAAAACGATATTGTCTTTGAGAAGTGCCTGAGTATTTTGAAAACAACGGGCTGTTGGTAAGGTTTTATTGCCTCATGAATTTAGGGTCAACACACCTATTATTTGCCAGAGTTAATTTGTGCTGGGTTATTGACTGTCGGCTTGCTGGGGATATCTGACTCTTGTAAAAGTTACACTCATCTCAAATGGTTGTAATTTTATTCTTGGTGTTCTGGTGCCACAATATTTAGCTAATAAAGGAAGGGGAACAGTTGTACAAAGGCAGGTATTTAACTTCAGGCTCGTGAGAGCGAGGGAATGAGGTTGTCATTACTCTTTGTATTCCTTCTCTCTACCACTGAATGGTTTTAATTTTCTTTCAGATAAGGAAAGGGGAAAAGACAACTTTGTTAAAATCATAAGACCTGTAAAAAGTAAAAGATACTTAGTTTTAGGATTTGTAAGTTTTTAATCAGACTCTAAAGGTGGCTCTGTCTGAGCTCAGGGTTTGTCCAAGAAGAGTTTTGGCCACTTGCAAAGAGCTCAGTGGCATTAAAATAACCAACTCCCTGCCAAAAAGATGGGAGAGCTTAGTTTGGTGTTTGATTTGTGTGTCAAGGTGAAAATATCCCTCTTGGACACTCCAGACTGAAAGCACAGCAGATAGTAAAGCTGGCAGTTGTTTTAAAAATCCCCTAAGAAACCATCCTTTTTGTGTTTACAATTCAGAATTAAATTGGGGAACTGCTCATTCTGGTTTCCTTCTGCTTCCATCCCAAATCTGAGCCATATGTCCTTGTGGGGTAAAAACCAGAGTTTTCTATAAAGCAGCCTTCAAATACCCAGTGCCAAGCCCAGGGTCTCTGGCTGTGCCTTGCTTTCCAAACTCCAGTCGATAAAAAGTTCCTCAGCAAAATCCAAATTAGCACCAGGAAGTCATGACCTGTAATGTGGGAGCTGGAAAATATCCATTTATTCTGCAGGGTGCACTGAGAAATCACATGTTCCTGTGTAGGAAATTCAGGAGAGTGGTGAGCTTGATCCTGTTATCCCAGTGTTTTCCCAATATCTTTTTTTTTTTAGATGCTCTAATATGTTATTATTCCTTTTCTTCATTCTGGGCTGACAGAAACAATTCCAAAATACTTCTTAGCCTGCTGGATCTCTGCAGATCCAGGGTGCACCTGACAGGAGTCTCTTCTGAGGCCCTTGGCACACTCACTTCCTATTAAAAAGTGGAAAGTCATTCTGATTAAAAAGTGGAAGGTTATTCTGACCCCTAAACCCAGCACTGCTGAGCAGGTGACAGTCTAATTCTTTGCTTGATTTCTAGCAAGCCCTGGCTTTTGGCTCTCTGCAGTGGGTATTAATTGCATAAAAAGAGAGAATGATCTCAGACTGGTTTAAGTCAAGCCCAGGAGTTTCCCTGCCTGCCACAGCCACCCTGAGGAAGAACCTAAGGAACTAAAGCATCTCTGCTTTTATGGCTGCTTCATAAATAACCACTCCAATCCTTCCTGAATTATTTTTGCTAGTTTACAGTGTGTATAGCTTTTAAAACTGGGAAACCAAAAGCTGGCTCTGTTTGTTTTCTCATGAAATTGTAGCCAGAGCAGTGAATTCATAGCTCAGCTCTTCCTCGGTGGCTACTGTATTATAAATAACTCTTCACCTTGGCCCTGTTTCTCCAGCCATTACTCACTGTGAGTAGCACTTACTCAGGAGCACAGAGTAGCAGAGAAGTAGATGATTCTGCTGTCATTACTGACAGTTTTAGTACCCTGCCACATCAGGAGTTCTGTCCCAAGCAAGGTGTCCCTTTCCTCAAGAAAAGCTTTGGCTTTCCTTCCTGGTAAGGCTACACTTGGGGAAATTATCGCAAGGAATTAGTACTGAAGATGAATCAAAAATTAAAGCAGGGAAAAGTGGGGAGAAACGATAGCTCGGGATATTTGGAATGGTGTATGCCTAAAAGTGGTGCTGTGGTTTTCCCTTGGGCACTGTCAGGAGCGTGGGGCTGAGGAGCAGCTCGGGAGTGCTGATGGGAGAGGCAGCACCTCACCCCTGGTGCTTTCCCCTCTCCATCACTCTGCTTGGCTTTCTAAGTGTAAATTAACTTAAAGGTTCAGAGCTTTTGGGAAAGATTCCAGACCAGAGGTCATCTTTCCTGCGTGGTTTATTGGCTGGCCTGTGTTTGCCCACATCTCTAGTGTTTGCCAGCTGAGGGAGTTTATGAAATTTTGATGCAGGAATTAGGTTGTTGCTCATCTTGTACCTTCTTGCTCATATTATTGACAGTACCACTGAACTGCTGGAGGCAGATAGTATCTCAGTGATCACTGTGCTATTTCAGCTCTCCTCTGCTGACAACATCAGAAGTGTTTTAACAGGGTTTTAATGGGCAGCTTCTGCAGCTCCTTGGAGGGTTGCAAATAGCTGCTGTGAAAAACCTTTTCTGCCACTCTGAGCTGACATGCCCTCCTTTCCTTCCCTCCCCTTCCCCATCCAGCTGCTGCCTGTCTGTGGCTGCAGCACTGCTGACAAGTCCTCCTGATGTGGGCCAGGCTGTGCAAGTCCCTGCATCTTTCAGGGCAGCTGTGAAGAGGAACAACACGGCTGTGAAACCGCTGGGAAGGGCAGGGAACCCAAACTGCATCCACAAATCCCCTCCTCTGCAGCTCCTCCAAACAGCGCCACACAAGTTACACCAATGCACAACACGGAGCTTTCACCTCTTGTTTTGTTGCTCACGTGGTTTTTGTGATACCCCAGAGCAAGACTTAACGATTCTGAAGCAACCAACTTTTATTTTTCAGCAGAAAACAGAATAGGATGGAATAAAGCCCCCGTTTTCTCAAGACAAAGCGTTGATTTGATGGCAGCAGTTTCTAGCTGAGTGGTTGCCTTGCTCTGCTTGTTACCAGAAATGAGGATTGGAGAACAGCTTTCTTTGCACTATGGAAAAGCTTTCTCCTCCCTATTTTGCTTAATATAACTATAATGTGCCCTTTATCACACTTCAACTTGTGTAATCCCTGTTTGGAAATAGTGCAGAAATACCCATGGGAAAAAGCACGAGAAACGTACATTGTAAAAAACACACAGGCCAAGCTCAAAAGATCCACTGACATGTAAATTTAATTAAAAAATTATAGGTTTTCAATGAGGGCTTGTGTCTTCAATTTACCAGTTTCCATGACTTCTCCAGCAAAAGTGTTTCTTTTTTGCATTCTTGGTGGAAAACACGCTGAGGGCTATTACAGTCTCCAAGAAGAGTCTCTATTCTGTGTCACAGGGAAAAAATAAAATTACCCAAAATATGTACACTTGAAATAAGTAAGAAAAATATCCACTTTCCTGTTTTGTTTTATTTCTATCCTCTAACAAAAGTTAAACTTTCCAGTAACCAGCAGTGCATGGAAAAGCATGTCCTAACTGTGTGAATTTTGATTGCATGTGCTAATTTTAGGGTATTTTTGTTCTTTTCATGAAAGATGTGTGAGATTGGATAAAATAGTGGTGAGTGGGTGAGCAGAAGAACAGCTGATGGCCAAAGGTAGAGGCTCATGATATAAAATGTCACTATTCAAAGAGGATTCTAGCTTAAAGAAGGGAATCCCAGAGTTTTATTGTTGAAAATTATTTATTTCTTCACCAACTACATGTTTAAGGGAACATCACCTTCCTTGGTGTGATGTCCCAGGACCAAAGGGTGTCCAAAATCCAGAGATTTTCCTCAATGTCCCCAGCCTCAAATCCTGAGGGAAAATAAAACTTGAATCTCTTGGCTGCTAAAACTTAAAAGGAAAATCCGAAGGTCTTTGGAACTCGGCAGGATTAAATGCTTTCCTTAACTCTATTCTTCCATCCCCTCTTTTTTCAGCAAAGCCCCTTGCAGGCTGAACCTCTCAAATATCAGGGTATATAAAAGCTACTTCTGCTTAATACCCATTATTTCAGTTTTTAATGCAGTAAAGGCAGTGGCTTTTGTGGTGCTTTCTTAAGACCAAAGCAGCTGCTCAAAGGACCAAATCTTTAGGTTAAGAGAGGGGAAAACACCCCTTGTCTCTGGAATTTCAGCCCCTCAGTAAATAAATGGAGATGTGCAGAGCAGAGCTGTGACTTTCACACTTTCTGTCTCCAAGCTTGTGGGTTCTGCTGCAAGTTGCAGCACTGAAAACCACTGTGGTTTTTGTTTCTCTAACTTAATTAATAAAAACAATTCATCAGTAGCTGATGAGTGGTTTTTCCCTGAGTCAGCTTACTGTGGAAGAGGTTCATTATAAACTACAATGAGCAAAACAAAAAGAAATAGGCAGAATAAAGCTTCTGATGTGGTGGGCTTCTCTTAGCCAAGTTTATTTGGGGAAACTTGTAGCCAAAATTCTGCATTCTCATTTATATATGTTGTTCCATGTCTGAAATGAAAAAAAAAGAGTTGAAATGAGTAAGAGCAGAAGGGACTAAGGGAAGGAAAAGGAGCCAGTGCTGCTTTAGACTTATTTTTATGCAGATTTTTTGTCACCTGTGCTGGTTCAGTGGCTGCTTTGAAGTTAGTCTGGCATTAGTGTTGTGCCTTAGGCAAGGTTGTTTGCTGCCTCTCTGTCCGTGTTATTTCACTTGCTTTTATGTTCACTTCTATCTCATAGATTTGCTCTGCCAATTTGGATGTAATTGTATGGAACTTGGCTTTTGGTTTTATCCTGTAGCTTTTGCTCACACCAGCTATCCTTTACCCTGCAGAAAGACACTTGGTGAATGAAAGTCATTGGATTGGCCTGGTCATTGCTGAATTTCCCAAAAACAGAAGTGTAATATTGTTAATCTCGTTTCTTAACAACGTTCTAAACGTGATCAAAACCAGTTAGAGGGTCAGAGACACATTCATTCAAAAGGGGAAATCTGATGTAATTATGCCTCTGATGGTTGGATTCCATGATCCCAGAGGTCTTTTCCAACCTGAATGATCCCATGGCTCACCTGGGAGCACAGAGTGACTCCAGTAGATGTGTGAGGATCTGCCTGTCCCATAGGTTTGGACTTTGCAGGAGCAATACAGAGATTTAAGGGATGAATTTCACTGAACATTCATCATGGAACAGAAACCAGCCTGCAGCTGCACAGGTTATGTCACTACTTGAATCCTCCCTGTCTCCTTTTCTTTATGTTTTTATCCCACCTATCTGGGGACAGGCACGGTCTGCATAGCCAAAGGGCATTTCCTTACTTCAGGGTTGAAGAGTTCCCTTAAAAATAGACCCTGTGTGTAACTGTGGGTTCAATCACCCCAAATAATGGCTAAAATTTCCTTATCTTGCCTGTGCTTCTTCAGCACATGGAGCAAATGTAAACTGCAAATTAAAAAAAAAAAAAAGAAAAGAAGGAAAATAAAATCTCTCTTGTGCTTCCCAGGTCCAGGGCACAGCACCCATCACCCCAGGTGCCCAGGCCAAGGCCACAGTGGCAGACTGAGGCTCTGGGTCATGCTTTGTAACATCCATTTGTATTTATGGCCTGGTTGTGAAGGGTATTAGATGTATAAAATATGTATGTTTAAGTGATGTATTTGAATCTCCAAGTCACTTCACCCTTAATGTACTTTTAAGTGTTTTCATGATGATGTGCTTAGGTAGGAACAAATTGAGCTTGTAAGGAAGTTTAGGGAAGATAAAATTTAGGATGCCTCAAGCTTCTTGAGATGGATTTAGCAGCAGGAGGAGGCAGGACTGGAGTGGGGCTTTCCTTACCAGTGGGCCAGTCAGGTATAAAATAGAGATGTCAGTGAGCAGCTGAGCAGTGATGGCTTTGGCAGAGGTGAGGCTGTCCCTGCTTGTGGCTGTGACCATCCCAAACCTCTGCCATGGCTTTGTGTTCTCCAGTGCCAGAGATGAGGCAGCTCATCCTGCAGATATTTCCAGTCACATGCTGCCAAGCGTTTTAGGCAAATTCTGTTTCAGCAGCTGTCGGATGAGAACTATCAAAGCTCAGTTTTGTTCCTGGAGCTCTCAGAATATTCCTCATGGGTTCCTGGGGCTGGAAGCAGTCATGTGTGGCAAAGCCACACTGCCAGGCTCTTGTGCTTTGGAATTTAGAGGGAAATGAGGATCCTCTCCCTCTCATTTACTTCCATTGCTGCCTCTTCCTTTATTTCCATGCACTGAGGTCTCGCAGTCGGGGAACTGGGCAGCTCCTTTCTAAAATGCAATATTTACCCTGTGCCACTTCTGAGCCTGCATCCTCAGGAAAGAATTGATTCAGTTGGTGCTGCTGCACTTTTAATGTTCCCTTTTATGTTCATGTTTGTTCCAACAGAGTGGCCACTAGCACAGACGACTTGAACTTGTATCACCCGCAAACTGACAACGCTGGAGCCACCAGTTTGTCATTATCCCTCCTAGTGTATCTGATTTAATTTTGCAACACTGGATTAATTCTTAAAATTGCAGTGCTTTTTGCTCGTTAATGGTCAGTAAATGATTTGGGGCGGGGGGGAGGGCTGGTGGGGGAATGGAATTCATCAGTTTTGCAGTCGTTTTAATTCTTCTCGTTTTAAGTTGTTCTATAAATATGTCTTTATGGATGTAGTTTTACTAGCTTAAAAACATCTAATTGAAACCAGTTGCTTAAATCTCTTTGGATCAAGGAGGCAGTAATAAGCAAAGAGAGTATCTTATCCCTGCAATCCAGAAATGCTTAGTGACTGGTATACTCAGTGCATGTGTAATCAGCTTCTTGTTTCATCTAAAAACCTTAGCTCTTTTGGTGTGATTTAGTACTTCCCCAGCAGCATGGTTTCCCTTGTCTGCAAGATTATCAACGAGTGAAACAAAATACATAAATCAAAAATGGCCTAACAGACAGAAATGCTTTGACAACTCCCTCATTCATTTGTGCCCTCTCGTCGTGGGGCTGGGGTGTTGCAGCACATCCAGGCCTTGATTTGAGTCTTGGAAATGAACCTTTTCTTGTACATTATGTAATGTTATTCTCATGACTTAACGTTTGCATCAGGCAGGACTGATCTCTGCTATTTTGTAATGCCCCCCAGCAGATGAAGCCTCTCTTAGAGGAGATCAGCCTGGGCATTTACCTACTGATGCTGCTTGGGAGTCCCAAACCACGGAGCTCCCAGGGATAAGAGCTCAGCTGTACCTCTGCCTCCTGAATTCTGGGGGATTGGGCTTGGCAGAGGGGTTATTGCTGTGATTTGGGTTTGGGGCCTTGTGTACTGTTTGTTTCATGTCAGAAATGTGGGTCCTTGCTGGCTGATGAGATGTAATGGCTGCGGATCCCTGTGCATGGTGGGGGGATGCTTGGATGATGTGAATGCTCTAAATTATGTTGTTAATACATTTAAACAAAAATTCGTGATGACCACTCTGGCTGTTGGCCTGTTTTTTCAAGGCTCCTGCCTGCATCCCTCTGGTTTGAAATGTGGTACCCTTTTCCAAAGGGATCCTCAGAAAGTGCCCCAGCAAACCTTGGAAGTCTGGAAATGATCCCTGGCTCGTTTCCAAGCGGGGAAGCCAGGGAAGGAAAGCCAGCCTGTGCTGGGGGACAGGGAAGGAGAAACCACGAGTTTTTCTTCATGCAAGTGGGAAGTGAAACAGGTTAAATTATGTGAGATTTGGTGATTGTTTTTTTTAAGCATCTGTGTTCTTCATCTGAATTGGACTGTTTGCATGGGCCATTGTAATGTCTCATTAGGAGTTGTAATTAATGGAGGTGGTAATTTCATAAATTGCAAGCCCACATTTAATAAGATTTCATGCATCTTATTCCTTAAACAGGCAAACTGTGCTGTGGACTTTACTCAGAAAGTTATGTCATTTTCCGTTTTTATTTTCTTTTGAAATGTCACATAATTTCACACAGATTTATCAGTCTGAAGGAGTCAAGATCAGCAGTGTGGCAGCAGCACAGGTCTAAGGAGCACACACTTGTGCAGCTTCTGATTCTTTCTCCAGGGTTAAAACTCAGAGTTCAAACCCTGAAAATTCTTTTTCCAAGTCTTTGTGATAAACAAGCAGCACTTCACACAAGGCCTTTGTTGGAAATTACCCGTGGTTTGGGGCTTTAAGAAATGCCTAAGTGTGTTCTGCCCATCTAAAAGCCATCCATTACAAAAAATAATCAGACATCCTTTTTTTTCTTGTACATTTGTGTCATTCTGCGAATCAGAAGCATTTTGTGTGCTAAGGGCAATGTGCTTTGCTTTTGGAATTCCTGAGTTTCACTAAAACCCTGGGGCATAGTTTGCTCAGGAGACCTGAGGTGACCTGTAAATGGGAGCTGCTGTGTCCCTTTGCTGCTTAGCAAGATCATTTTAAAGAGAAAGTGAAATGCAGTGTCCAGATATAATGTGATAACATCATATTCCAAAGAGAAAAGCAGTATTTTTGTATTAGCTGACCCACTGAAAGCACATTCCTCTAAGATGGGCGGCTTCCTCATTTGTAAATGACAAATCTCAGAAGGAAAGAACAATTGGTGACTTTCCTGAACCCAAAAATCCTTCTGCAAGCAGGACTGGGGCTGAAGAGTTTCTGGGGAGGTTTGGGTTCCGTGTTGCTGCTTTGGATGCTGAGCTCTCTGCAGGCAGGGAAGGTGTAGGAGAAAGGAATCTCAGGTTTGGTTATAGGATAATGTGCTGTCTTGTTTGGGAACCAGCCTTTCCATTCTTCTGGACTTAAATCCTCAGTTTTCCCCCAAGATCCCAGTGACTAACTGTCTCTAAACACACTGACAGTCTGAAAAATAATGAGGAGGGACCTGCCCATTGTCCTCATTTCCCATGGAAAGCAGGAAATGCCATGTTTGAGCTCCTGAGCTCCTGTCCTGCAGGTTAATTCACCTTAAAATTAATTTAGAATCTTTACTGCTTTTTTCTTGGAGTTGGATTAGTATCTAAACTCTAAATATTTGATCTTCCCTCAGGGGAAGGGTGAGTCTCCCTGTGGATGGGGTGTGGTGAGCATCTCAAAATTGTGTCCATCCAGGGCAGCACTTCCCATTCTGAGGTGCAAAACCAGAGCTCTTGCACCAGTTGGGACTTTGGTGGAATTTGCTTCCATCTGTCAGCGTTCCCAGATGGAAAGGAGCAACTGCCTGTTCCTCTATGGGGCCATTTCCATTCACTTCCACTGGGTTTGGGGCTGGGGAGGGGGATTGGCCACTGTGTTTCCATAGCATGAGAACAGATGTTATTTCACTGCACTATCTGGAAGCTTTTCCTCCTCCTGCAGTCCTGCCATAGGTGCTTGCCTTTTGAACCAAGATGAATTCCACTGGAAGTGTTAGAAAATTCAATTCCATTTCCAGGGTTTTTTAATGATTGCTCCCTTTTCTTGCAGGGTGAGTTAGGAACGTGTTAAAGCTGGTGGTAAAGTAATTTATGAAGGGCAGCTGGAGTTCAAAAGGTTCAAATATACAAGTTCAGTTCCAGCATCATTTGGATCTTCACACCTCAATGTCCCAACAGAGAAACTGGATACTGAGTTTTTACAGGTTTTACTGTAAAAACTGAGCCCTCCAGAACTTTCAGTAACTAATGGATTTTGCAGGAGTGATTTGACTACCCTGGATGTCCATTAGCTGGTTTGCTTTGATGTCTTTGCTGGAAACATAAATGGCTTTTACTTGCACTTTTCTCTTTTTTACCAGTTCTATGTTTGCAGGAGATGTCTTTTGTATCACAGTAGCCAGTAGGAAAAAAAGTGATGTACTCAAAAATTGGAGGAGCATTTAATCACAGAATATCCTAACTAGAGTTTAAACTGTGTATTCTCATGAAAGTTTCCATCTGCAGCTCACCAATCCCAAGATGACTACATGCAGTTTTAATCTTCTGAATCTTGAATTCATTCTTTTCTGTGTGGCTTTGGTGGTGTTAAAATTTAATCCTCAGGAGCTACATTGTATTGAATCTATATTTCTCTCTTTTCCTTCCTTGTCATACTTTATTACTGGCAACGGGGTTTGAAATATCCTGAAAAATCTGTGTTTTCTGATATGGGGATGATTGATAAAATACCTTTCTACTTCATGGGCAGTTTAAGAAAGTTTCCTCTTGTATTTTTTGAGCTGCCAGATATTTGGCATCATTAATTTCATGTAATATACTGTTCCCATTAGAGATGCACACCTTTGATGGGCCACTCTTAAAAGTATCTTCCTGATTTAAAAGAATTTTTCATCATGATGTTCTTCATGTGCCCCTTACACTGAGGTTGTCTATTTTCCATGGCCAGTGAGAATTCACTGATACTAAGAGCAAACTTCCTCTGTGTTGCAAAACGATACAGAATAAGGAAAAAACCCTAGAAAATAGAAAAAAACCCTATAAACCCCCTGATTTTCAGGGATATGTGACAATTCTGGACATTTTACACGTTTTAAAACTGGCTGGCACAAGAGCAGAGGAATGATGAAACCACTTCCATTTGGAGGAAGGGGCATGGGATGGGCTGGGGGTGTTTCTCCCTGTCAAACAAATATTTTAGGAGGAAGGAGGTGTTGGAGCTGGTGTGGTTCCCCACACAAGGGTTTTATTTTGTGGTGGAAAATCTAATCTTTCCGAGACCATTTCCCTTGGGCCTGAGTCTGAAGTCTGCTTTATATTGGGAGATTGGCATGAAATCCACAGCACTTAAGAGGATAAAGGCCTTTGTCTCCAAAATGTACATTTTTTTTGGAACCATAAAGGCAGTGGAACAAGAAATGGTTTTAAGCATATAATGTTAGGATTCAACCTTGTAATCCTTTCTCAAGTAAAAATATGTTATAGATCAATTTTATCAATTCCTATATTTTTTCCATGTGTTTGAGAGCATTCACCTAAAAATAAAAAAAAGGGAACCTTTCATATTTAACTAAAAACTGAAGGATTAAAAAAGTTAACTACAACCTCTAAAGACCTACTGTCACTAACCAGAGTGGCATCTTCTGGTTCCTCTGGAGGCACCATTTGATTTCTGGGAGAAGCATGGGAGACTTGAAAAATAAATTCAATAAAATACCATTTCTCTTACTGCCTTTCTTACTTGCATGGTCACTTTAGAGGATCCCAAAGCCTGATTTACATGAGGACATTTGGGCAGCTCCTCAGCTTCAAGGTAAATTAAATAATATTTTGAGAACTGTTGTGCTGTAAATAATCTGCAGGGTTTGGAGCCTTTCTCTGCTTCCTTGAAAGATTCCAGGAGTATGAGAAATACAAGAAATCCTGGGAAGAAAGCAGGGCAGGCTGAGGAAGGGAAGAGCTGAGAGTGGAAAAGGGAGGAGGAGATGGTTCTCTCTGGATGTGTTGTGTTCAGGTTTCAGTCTGCAGGCAGAGGGGACAGAAGAGACAAAAATCAAGAGAAGGAGTTTGAAAGGAATAAAAGGAGAAGACTTGTTCAGTAAATACATTAGAAATGATCTCAGATAAATAGATGGAAACAAGAGCAGGCCCTGACTAATGTCAGCTCCTCTGGCACCACTGACTAAAATCACTTTACACGGGCTCAGAATCGGGGGAGACTGGCTCAGATTAATTTTTTAGTCTGAACCTCCAACTTCCTTACTTAGTTTACTTAAATTTTATGTTTTCAACTTCATGGATTAATATGCAACAAAAATAGAATTGCCACAGGTGCCCACATGGAAAGAAAAGTGATAAAATAGGTCAGATGTCTGATGAGCTTTGATGTCAAACTGGAAGAGTGTGGGGTTGGCTGGGATTTTGGGAAGGAATTCTTGGCCATGGCTCAGGTGCCCAGAGCAGCTGTGGCTGCCCCAGCCCTGGCAGTGCCCAAGGCCAGGCTGGCCAGGGCTTGGAGCAGTGGGAGGTGTCCCTGCCCACGGCAGGGGTGGCACTGAGTGATCTTTAAGGTCCCTTCCAACCCAAATTATTCTGGGTTTCTCTGTTTCTATCTATTTTTCCAAAAAGCCATGCTTGTGGCTGCTCAAGAAGAACCACAGCCTGTGACATTGTACAAGTGAGTTTTTGATCTTGAATTCCTCTCACACACACACACACACACACAAGTATTTCTTCTGTTTGCACCCAGCTGGAGAAGGCAGCACCAGCTCTGTGCCTGGTCCTTGTGCTTTGTGCAGCTCAGGTCCTTGACCAACAAACAGAATGAAGAATTTTCTCTTCTTAAATGCCTTGTTTTGACAACTGCTTTGTTGGGCACTGTTTCACTTCCATTCAGATGTCCAATTTAGAGCAAAGCACGGGCAGTGTGGGATGCAGTTTTGGTCAGGGAGCAGCAAAGGGCTTTGGCCATCCCTCCTCCAGCACTTTGAAGGCACCTCCCGGAGTCAGGCTGGAGTGCTTTTAAAGTGAGCCAGCATCACTTGGATGTGGCTGAGGTGCAGCAATTTGGGAATTGCTCCCAGCTGGTGGAGAAATGATTTCCAAGCAAGCTGGGTGGCTCTTTAACCACTCTTCCCAGTAGAAATAAGCTAATATATATAGAAATTGTTGCTTTGACAAATAATCTAGCGAGCCACTCAACTTGCTTTATGTATTGAATGTCGTTGCTTGACAGTTATTATTACTTTCTAATGATATTAAGTTATAAATTATTAACAAGTGTTTAATTTTAGTCCAAACAGACCCAACAAAAGGGATTTGTGCAGTTATGAATTGCAGCAAAATAGAAAATTGTTGAGCTTTTAGTAAACGCAAACTTGGAGACCCTGGTTATTTCTCCCTCTTTCAACAGCCAGTCATGAAACTTTCTTGCCCTTTTCACCTTTAAACTTCATTTGAACTTGGAAAGAAGACTTGTGAATTGTGGAGGGGGGAGGAGAAAAAAAAAAAAGAGAGAGAAAAGAAAAAGGGTGGGGGCTGTGGGCAGAGAAGCTCTGATTCTGTGTTACCGTAACAGTAATTCTGGCAAAATAATCCTCCTCTTGTGCATGAGTGTCTGCTACTGCTGCAGGGGAATCAGCTCACATGACATGCCTGGAGGCTAATGCTGGCCTGGACTTTCTTTTTTGCTATTTTTTTTTTAAAGTCCATATTTAAACAAAGGCTGATTATCCAAACAAGAATTTGGACTGCATCAGCTGGACCAGTTAAATTATAGTTAGTAAAACTTGGCACCTCCAGAGCTTGGAATGTTACAATTACAGCTGGATCCTCATTTGGTAGGAGCCGTACAAAGTAATAAAAGTGGAGATTTTTATCTTTATAGGACATAGCTTAACTCTTTGAACACAGAGGACTAAGTGCCAAATATTACAGTTAGTGCTCAGACACAGAATTCCGGGCCAGGAAATGGGATAAACAGTTGTATCCATGCTCCTGTATCCATGCCAGCACTGGGGTGGATGCTGTGGCACTTGGAGTGGATGTTCATTATCCTCCAGGATTCCTCTGAGATCAGGAACAAGAATTCCAGCAGCAACTTGTTCTTCAACTCCCTTGTCTTCCGCTGTCTTTTTGACAGCGTTGCTGTGGTTTTATTTGAATTTCTCTTCGTTTTGTGTTTCCTGCTCCTGTGAAAAAAGGTTTGTGTCCTTGAAGGCTCTGTTAGAATTGCTGTGATTTTCATCCCTCTGGAAAACTGTCTTCAATGCTGGCTTGAAATCCTCGTGGAGCTGCTCCAGGGTGGGCAGGAGGCAGGGGGTGAGAGGCAGAAGTTGGCTATCATTTTAGCAAACTGCTGTTGACCATTCCAGACTTGTTTTCCCTCCTTTCCTACAGAGAGGGCTTGGCTTTGATTAGTCACTTGCAAAGCTGAACTTTGGCTTTCTGTTTGTGTAATAAATAGCTCTGGTCGCCAGTCAGAAAATGAAAGTTCTTCTAAAATTAAACCAAGAGCCCTTATCATTAGCCTAGAACAAACCAGTGCCTTTGCATTAATTCCCATGGAGTGGGGCCAGTTGACAGCTTTTGATGGAGCTTTGTGCATTGGTTTATCTCAGCTTCTTTTTTAAGCAGGTGTTTGTTTTTGCATTTTCTGAAAACCTCAGTGGTGAGGAATAAGGATTGAAATTCAAGCAGTCAAGACTATCCAGAGTGTTTGCAAGTGCCCACCTGCTTGATAATATTTACTAGGCTGTACCTGGAGATTTACCTTTGGTCTTCTTTGCACAGAATAAAAGTTCCCATTCATTAAAGCGGGGAAAAGTTCTTGTGGCAGTTTTGCCATGTCCCAGTGTATTTTGTCACAAATAATATGGATAAGGTGTGATTGTAGCAGCCAGGATGCTGTGGGAGCTGGGAGAGCAGGAGCAGGGTTTCTCTGAATGGAAGGACGTGGCTTTTCTTGCCTTGAAAACCCAGAAGTTAAAGATTCTTCATCAAGATAAACGTGCAGATCCATAAGGTACAGCTCGGTCTGGGAGGAATGATACCAACTGGAAGGAAGAAAGACCTAAGGAAAAATTGCTGGTTAATGTTTACTCTTTAATTATTGTTTTAATTGAGTGACTTTACAACGTGACCTTCCCTGTGGTGGCTGCTTTAGAAGGGGGGATTTGGGCGCCGTGGGCTCCTGGGAGGGAGCAGGAGCTGCTGGCCTTGGATCCAACTCTCAGCATTTCCCATGCTCATGGCTCCAGGGAGAACTTCACTCCCTGGAACCAGGACACTGAACAACTTTGAGCCACTTCCCATAAAACTCCTGACTTTCTTGGGGCCATGGAGCCTGCAGGAGGAGGAACCCAAACCTGCAGTCTGAGGGTGAATATTTGGACTTCCTTGAGGTTTCCTGCTGTGTGCCCAGGAGACCATCAAGAGCTTCTTCTCCCAGTTCTGGGGTGGAATTTGATTCTTGTGTTCCCCAGTCCTTTGCTCAGTTCTCAGCCAGCACTGAGGAGCATCAGAGAGGCCCCCATGAGTCTTTTCCATGGCAGTATTTCATTTCAAGCACCAGCATTTGCTTCCTGGCTAGGAGAAATCCTTTATTTATTCCATCTACTCTCCTTGCTTTTTGTCTGTGCTGAACAGACTGAAGTGGTGCTTTGCTGACTGAAGGGACCCAGGTTTCCAGCCTGGATCCAAGTGCACACCTGTGTATCCATCAAGGAGATGTCCTTGGATTAAAACAGAAAAAGAATCCACAGGGCAGTTTGGGATTGATCACAGAGCTGCTGACAGAGGGAGTCTCAGATTTTAGACTCTTCAGACAGTTGGAATATATTTCCAGCTGCCAAGGAGGAATCAACAGGAATGATCTATGGATAAATGTCAGCAACGAGCTCTACATGCAGGTTCAGTCCAGCAGCTTTCCTCTTCAAATATTTCCTGACTGCTGTTGACCATTACAATCTTGGATTGTGGAAGAATCTTGGATTTTAGGTAGCCAATATTGTATTCAGAGATTATTCCCAGCCCTAATTTTTCTCATATGTGACCTTATTCATCTCCTCTTTCTCCCTCCTCCTCTGTTTGGTAGATTTATTCCTGGATCAGCGAGGGAGGTGAGGAGAGGAAGCAGGGCAGGAGTTGGGTGCCATTCCAGAGCTCTCTTGGAATTATAGTTCTCACCCTTTCTATTTCATGGACTTACTGTGAATTAATATTCACTTTAACCTTAAACCAGTTCAGATTAAATCACAGAGGAAAAAAGAAGAAAGTTCATGGCAAAAGAGTCAGAGTGAGAAGGGTCCCCAGTAAAATTTCAGCAGGCAGTCAGAGCTGTACTTGGGAAATAAAAGTATTTCTCATCGTGCATGAATCATATTCAAAATGCCCACCATGTCAGGAAACAGAAAGAAAAGATTTTTAAATGCTTACTCACTGAAATTGTTGCTACAGGAGCCATTCTTGATGCTCCAGATGTATTATAACAAGCAAAATTACTTTGAACTTGTTTATTCTTAATTCATATTTAGGTATAAAATATTTTCCATGCAAGCACAAAAAGCAGTTCAAAATTTGCATTTTTATCTGTGTTTTGATTTCTCAGGACTAGTGGAACACACAAAAATATTTGTGTTCTTCTGAGGGTAGCAGGGATGCAAACAGTTTGGGAGTTGTTTAAATCAGATTTCTCAGTACAGTCAGTTTTAGGTGAATGGAACAGCAGCCAAATCTGTTGGTTCTTTTGGATTGATTGTTGTTTGAAGCTTAATTAAAGTAACTCTTGCTTTAAAAGGAGGGGAAAAACTCAAATTAAATGTAAATATCTGTGATAACTGCTGCGTAGTGCAGCTTTTTTCTCACAAATTGTGCTTGGAATGGAGGTTTAGATAGATGACCATAGCTGAAAATAATAATAAGGCAATTCTATTTATGCCACAAGTAAAGAATTCCCATCACTGGCAAATCCTAATTTACTACTTCATCTGATTTCTGATGGGAAAAATCTAATTGCTTTTGTACTGGAAATAAAGTTGATTGAACTCTGAGTTTTTCCAGTGCCTCCAAAGGTTATTTCCCAAGCAGTGCTCTTTTACAAACTGCAGTGCTTTTTAATTTATCTGCTTTTTTTCAGCAGATGAACATTCACTATTATTATATGTAGGGGAAGGGAGACTCTTCATTCTGATCTCAGTTAGTGTATTGGTAGTGGGACATTATTTGACTTCCAGAATTTCACATGAAATCTATTAGAGATGGGATGGCAGAAACTCCCTAGAGATAAAACTGTGTGATACAGGCAGCAACTAAATATAATTTTTGTGGGTTTCTTGGTTTCATATCAAGCTCTGCAATTTCTTTCTAGAAGGAGACACTTGAGGACTCTTGCTGCCTATAGGAACTGTTCAATCAGTATAAACAGGCAACTTGTCAGGAGCACAATCCTTGGAAATAATTACTCTGGATGTCCCTGGGCTTTAAATAGCAAATGTGAGTCAGGAAAAACAGAGATTTAGTTGGTTTTTCATTTTGTAAAGAACTATGGCATTTCTCTTCAGTTTAAGAAGCTAAAAATACAAAACAGAATTGGTTTTGCCTTTTGTTTTCATAGAATCAGAAACAATTTACTCACATTTATTCCTTATAGTAATTTCTGTTGATTTAATAATTTCAGTTGACCTGAGTAGTACCTGCTGGTGAGAGGAGAACTGATCACAGACCAGAAGCTTTATCACTCACCACAGTCTGCCTTGGCAAACTATTTAACATGATCAGTAAAACCCAGCTTTTCTTGTGAGATATCCAGCTCTCTCTGGTTTGGGCAAATCCCAAACTATTTGGAGCCTTGTGCTGCTGCAGGAAAGCTCTGCTCTGTAGCAATCCCAGGGAGAAAGGCTAAAGCAAAGGTGGTGGGATCAAACCTTCCAAACCTCTAAAGATTTCTACCAAAAGCTGCACTTGAAAGCTTAGGTGGGATTTCCTTCTCACAGAACTTGTTTTCCCATCACTTTTGCAAGTTCCATGGAATTCTTTCATCCAGCAGGAATGGATCTGCCCTTGGAAAGGAGTGCCATGAGGAATGCTGCTGGATTTTGTAGGCATCAGCACTGGGAAGCAGCACCTTGCTGAAAATGGGTCAAAACTACCCAAATGGCTTTGGTTGGGTTTGCTTTACATGTGGAGGAATTTCTTAATTGGCAGAATTACATAGCAGGAGAAACCAGTTGTTTTTGCAATTATGGTGATGCTTGTGTCTGCCAAGAGACTTGCACTGCAGCAGGTTTAAACTGATCCAATTAGTAACAAAATTGGGGTAATTAATGTATCTGTTAATGAAACGTGTGCACGCACGCTGCCCTGAGTCCCCGGTTTGGGGTTGGGTTCTTGTCATTATCCTGCTACAGAAAGCAGGTTTAGCTCCATGTAATCTATATTTCAAGCATTTAGAGCCACAGAAGAATGTAAATTGGAAATACCTCTAAGATCATGGAGTCCAAGTGTTCCCCAGCACAGCCAAGGCCACCCCTAACCCATGTCCCCAAGTGCCACATCCACAAGGCATTTAAATCCCTCCAGGGATGGGGACTCCACCACTGCCATGGGCAGCTGTGCCAAGGATGCACAGCCCTTAGAGTGAAGGAATTTTCCCAAATATCCAACCTTTTCTCCCTCCCCTGGTGCAGCTTGAGGCCATTTCCTCTCATCCCATTGCTTGTTACTTGGGAGATGAAGGTAAAACATAATATGTATACCCACCTTGCCCAAACCTCCTTACACTGAGCTCTGGAGTGAGAAGGTTCCCCCTGAGCATCCTTTTCTCCAGGCTGAGCCTCCAGCTCCCTCAGCCTCTCCTGGTGCTCCAGCCCCTTGCCCAGCTCTGTTCCCCTCTGGGATGAGCCTGTCTCTGCCAGGTGATGGGCTGGAGCATCCTCTTGAGGAGAGCTTTGCTGGTTCCTGGGGCTTCTCGTGGCTCTGCACCCCTGGGCCAGAGGTCAATGTGCAGTTGCACTTTTGGAGGGATGATCCTCCAAGGAGGGATGGTTCCCATCACAGAGCCCCAAGATTACATGGCACACGGAGTAAATCAGCTATTTTTGATAACAGGGACTGTGATAAACACTGGACAGGGTTCCCCACAGTGTGCCACAAGTGTCCCCACTTGTTCAGTGCCCAGGGAATAATTCAGGAAGAGTCACCCAAGGCTGGTCTCAGTGCAGAATCACAGAAGGCTCCTCCAAGACAAGGAGCTCTCTGGATAAACTCCTGTGTGCAGCACTGTGGAAAATTTTACTCAGCAGTTGCCTTCCCTTGAAGTAGATTAATACAAGATTTCAGTGTTCCCAGTCCATTAATCTTCACAAGCACATCTGCATACTGAAAAATGTTTTTAAAAACAACATTAAAAAAAAATTACAGGCACTGATAATTTTGAAGATAAAAAGAACTTAAAAGAGCGACACTAAACTGCAGTTCACTTGCATGATGTGAATCCCTGCCCAACGTGAGAGAGGGGCTTTGCCACTTGAAATACTTTAATTGGTTAAGAGGAAAACATTGAAAACTGGTTGTTCTCCAGGCACTGGATACAGTTCCCACTGCGAAATACCCTGGCCTGTGTTGCATCAAGTAATAGTATCTTGCAAGTCAAAAAGGTATTAGGGAAGTGTTAGAGACATCACAGGAGGAGTTGGAGGTGAAGTTTGGGCTGTTGAGAAAGTTAATTACCCTGAAAAGAAACTAATAGTGGAGGTGTGTAAGAGCCAAATGCCAGGAGAGCAGGATTTGGGATTTAAGGAACGCACAGCTAAAACTGTGCCTGAGCCTTTTTTTTCTAGCACATTTGTTGGTACAAACAGGGTAACAGTGATGTCCAGATGCCTGATATTTCCTGAAATGGAAGATTTTAAGGGTTCCCTTCACCTTCTGAAACTGCAGCTTAATGAGCAACAAATCCCACGGTTAGTTTTATGAGCCTGGATTTCTATTTCTTTTACCAAGTACTTTTCTAGTAAGGAGATACCTGGAAAGGCTGCCAGGTAACTTTGTGATCCCTTTCCCATTTATCCCAGAAGTACTGAAAGCCCTTATTGTACAAGGCAGCCTCTGCTTCGAGGGGAGACAGCAAAACAAACCCTCCTGAACTCGGCTCAGCACGTCCAGGGCGGAATTGCTTTGTGAGGAATTTGGGGCTTACAGCTCAGGCAGGATCTTACCCTGAACCAGCCTTCATTTGATGGGCTGGGACAATGCCAGGCACCTTCTGCCAGCTCTGGGGACAGCTGCGACATCTCCAGGGCTGAATTCCTGCATCTCCTCCCAAGCTAAGCTCTTCTACCAAGGCACAAGAGCAAACCAAGCATGAAAGAGCTGAAAGTCTGGAAAATTCAGTTTAGCCCTTATTCAGTTCAGACTTTTACTGAAAGTAACTGGATCCTAAGTTCATTTAAAGAACTAATTTTCTAGATCCGAGTGTTTTTATAGCAAGGGGATGTTGTAAAGAAGTTGTTGATAATGGAGTTTATCTTAGGCAGGGAACAACTTTTTTGCCAGTCTAGTATCAGGAATGGTCTGGAAAAGCCTTCCAGTGGTGGTAGCTTAAGGAAGGGGGACCAGGGTGGGGGAGAAAACCTAATAAAAATAGCTGAGATCATTCAACAGTTATCAAGAAACAGATACTGCAATTTTATAACAGAGAGCACTAAAAGTATATGCACTCTTAAAAGGCAATTAAAATGTATACTCCAAAACTATAAAGCATTTTCTTTTCATCTGGAACATTGAGGGCAGATTACAACACATTAATAACGTTTTGTTTACAGTTCAGTTTCTGATGGCTTCCAAATGCAGTCTGTGTAGATTAACCAGAAGGAGTCCAGTTCTCTTTTAAGAGAGCTTGTAAAGGAAAGCAATGTGGTAAGATTGTTATGAAAAGCTGGTGTATTTAGGAAATAGCACTTAGCAGGGTCTCTCTGAATGGCTGCCAGGTCAGGAAGCTGAAGTGCAAGGCTTGGCCCTCGTTCAGGCCCCCCAGTCCCGGCTCCTTGACCACACAGTACGTCAGGAGCAGGGCCCGGCCAGGCAGGAGCCCCACCACGCCCCCGCCCTTGGCACCAGCATTTTCACATAACCCAGGGCTCCAGGGGGAGGGAGGCAGCTTATTAAAATAGAAATGGATAAATAGCACGGGCCTGGGAATGGAGCAGTGCCTTGGTCCCGCTGCCGAGAGCCCTCGTCCCGCTGCTCCAAATCACCCTCATCCTCTGCCCTCCCCCTGTGCCAGCTGTGCCTCTCGCTGGAGCAGTGGAGGAGCACCAGGAGATTGTGCCAAGATCCCTGTGAAATGGGGCAGGCAGTGACAGGACAAGGGGAATGGCCTTGAGCTGAAGGGAGGTGGGTTTAGATCAGATTTACGGAAGGAATTGTTCCCTCTGAGGGTGCCCAGGGAAGCTGAGGCTGCCCCATCCCTGGAAGTGTCCCAGGCCACACTGGAGCCTTGCAACCATCACTGGAAGCAAGCCCTGCTTTTTACTCTCTGCCTTGATGCTTATCTGAAAAAAGACATTCAGACTTGGTTGCGTGACAATGAGCCCAAAACTTGTCTCTGGTGTAGATCCCTCTGTCTGAATTATCCCTCTGGAGCAACCTGGGGTAGTGGAAGGTGTGGAGAGGCTGCCAGGGCAAGCAGGTGCCTGAGCTTCTCTCCTGCCCTCAGTGTGGTTTATCCACTGCAAGAACTTCTCCACATAATCCTACAAATTCTCATTCTCATCCCAAAGTGTTTCCTCCACACGTTATCTTCCTGATTTTTGTAACCACAGGGATGCAGGAAAACAGCATTGGCCTGGAGTTAGTTTAGTTCATGATATCTTGACTTCTCTCACTCTTAGGGGACTTTTTCATTGCTGTTCTCTTTTGGACAAAGGTCAAAATGGGACATGCTGCTGACCTAGCACACAATGTCCTTCTTCAGTATCTCTGCTGTCCACATTTCCCCCTTTTCCCCTGGCAGCCAGCTCTGTGTTAGGGAGAATACAACAGAGAAACTTTATTTTTCTGCCATGCTGCAATGGTATACTTTATATTAAATGCAAAAGGAACACAATCGCTCTCCAGTCACTCCTTCATGAGAGTTGTCCTTTGGCTGTGCTTGCTTTTCCCTGTATAAGTAAATGCTGATCATTTGTACAGGCTGTTTTCAGGCCTCTCAAACCACTCTTCTGCCCTTAAAAACTGATCCCCTGCTTGGAAAAATCTGCTTTTCACAGTCACTAAGTTCATCTCAAAACTAGTTTTTTAGAGAAATGTGGAGGATGGAGTGCATGGTTCCATTCAGTGCTTGGGTTCCTAATAACTCCTGCCTTTCCTTGGAAAGAGCCCTTGGAAAGCCCTTTTCCTTGGAAAGAGGGTATTTGTAAGATGTTGTACCTCAGCAGCTCATCCATTTGATGGGAAAATCTAATAAATTGCTGTTACTCAGAACTGAGTAATTACACACAAAATTCAATGTGAGCACGTGAGAGAGGAACTTCAGCTTGTTCTTGGTTTCAGACAGTGTCTCATTAAGCCACCCTAATGCCTCAGATATGCAGCAGAAGACTCGGAACGTTAACACTTCCATTCTCATCTCCATAAATGAGGATTTGAACACATAATTCCCTGAGATGAGTCTATACCTCTTGATTTTTATTTCTAAATCTATGCTGGACTGGCAGATGTTGGGGGATAGCTTTTAGCATTTTTTTTCATTTAGATTCTGATTAAAAGATACACTTCCTCCCCCCACCCCTTAAAACCAGCAAAACTAATTATTCATGAGCGCAAAAATCATCATCCCCGACTAAGAGATGTCTCAGTTGAGGGTCAGCAGCAGATAACGTGAGCTCTGTAACAATTGTGTCCCAGAATGGTGTTTCTGGATTTCATTATCTGCAGGAATGGAGGAGAGGAGAAAGTTCAGGAGCTGCTCCTGCCTCTGCTCCCAGCCGGCCACGCTCAGGTCCTGAGGGCTGTGTCAGAGCCAGGGAATGTGGGTTTGCTCAGGGCTCTGGGGTTCCCCTGCTTCCCTCACTGGGCTTCAGCTCTCAGGGAATCATTCCCAGCAACTGAAAAGCTGAGGAATGGGAAGGAGCAGGGAAAAATTGTTTAAGCTGCTCCAGGGTGACTGGATTCCTTCAGCTGTCTGTGTACTCCAAGACCTACTCCTGGAATAGCAGTTTTCCCGTATTTATTATTCATATCCTGCCCAGTTCCTGGTTATTTGTCACCACACCTTCATTACCATCAAGATAAAAATGTTTTCAGTTTCTTTGCTGTACTCCTGGTTTGCTTCCTGATGTTGTGCAGCACCTGAAGTCATGATCCTTCAGGCAGCTGCAGCAATGGGGAAAGATCCAGACTTGTACCACTGTGCATTGTTTAAAACCCCTGACTTGGAGAAAAACAGTATATCTGATTTCATTAGCTGAGAGATCATAATCCAATTATTTTATTTTTAATTTCTCTTTCCTGAGCTCTTTTGCAGATGCTGCTTTTTGGCCCTTTGACAGAAGCCTTTCAGCCTTCCTTATGAAAATCCCAGATTGCAGCCTTCTGTGGGGGTATTTCTTATAGAGTTATAGAGTTAACCTGAGAAGGCAGAAAAAGGGCCTTATTACATTGCTACAAGCTGCCAGCTCCTCACTAATATTTTAAAGGTGTGGGTGCATGTGTTGCTCTTGTGTAGTATCAGTTCTCTCTGATTTTGTAAACAGAGCCCTGTGAACCCTGAGTACCCGAACTGCGGTGTAAAGGCAAAACTAAAATTACTCATTTAAGGTCATCTGTTTTTACTGACACACCAAAGGTCTAGGAGAAGGAGTGAGCAAGCATCATATTTCTCAAATACAAAATTTTTACAGTGGGAACGTGTTATAAAACATTCTGCCAGTGTTGTTTCCCTTGGGATTTAGAGTGAGAGACATGAAGGCTGACAACTCTCTTCCTGTTGTAGGTCAGAGCTTCAAGGAACTCTGTAATCTTCCCACCAGCTTTACTCTCTCCTGGAACTCAAGGTTAAAATTAGATGCTGGCTGAACTTTAGCAGTTCAATTTGAAAGCTTTTCAGAGGCAAAAGTAAAACAACTGCAGAAGGGAGTTTTCTCACAGTGCCATTTTGAGAACCACTCTGTGCAGAGGAACGTTCTCCGTGAACCGATGGCACTCTTGCCTGGATGTTTTCATAAATCATGATTAGCAAGAGAGGCAACTGGGCAGCGTGGAAAAAATCTCTTGTGGCTGCTTTCTCTTGCAGTGAGGTATCTTTCTTCAGAATATTACGTTGCATTTTGGGTTGATTTCTGTTTTTCTCACAGTTTCCCCTCCCGCCCCACCGCTTGTCAAGCGGTTTCTGCCCCAGCAGAAAGTCAAAGATCAAACAAACAAGGGGGAAAGAGTGGGTGACGAGGCCTTACAGTAAGTGCTGTGAGTTATGGACTGCAAACCCAGGAATTAGGCAGGAATTGGAGTTGCAGCAGCACAGGGAAGCCAGGGCATACAGTCCAGGAGGGTGAGGTGTTCTGCTTAGTCTCTGCTGCAGGATGCTGTGCCCGTCCTGCTCAGAGCCCAGCCTGCCTTGATTACCCCTTTTATTCAGGACTCAAAACAGCTTGTAAATTTTTTTATCATCCCTTCCCAGATTGCGAGGAGTGTATTGTAGCCTTCCCTTGCCTTTTCCCACATCTGTTTTCCAAACTCATTACTTTCATGTTATTAGGTTCATTGAAAGCGCTGTGTTTATTTCCATGCCGAGAGTTTATTTTTTTATCTTTTGAATTAATGCAACAACTCCATCAAACGATGATTTATTTCAGAAAAATCACCATCTATCAATTTTTCCTGCATATTAGTTGTTGCTAGCACTGACTTTGTCCACAGACTGATACCACCAACAGCCCTGAGAAGCTGCTGTTCTGAGTTTGGAGATGCTGTGCTGGGAATACTGTTTGTAATTTCAATTTCTTGTGATAATAATACAATTTCCACTATAATTAAGGAGGATACTCTCCTGAGAAGAACTTCTGTCCCCTGCTCACTTGCACAGAACCTCACACAACATTTGTCTAATCCCAGTTGAACCCAAGAGCTTTTCTTTAATACAAATATTAACCTGAGCCTGTGGCCAGGCCAGCAGCTGTATGAGGATGCTGAAATGTCTGTGATTATCACTTTCCAGGCTGATCATCGAGCCTATCTCACTCTTTTCTCATGGTTTTGGCAGATCTGTGGGTTGTTTTTGCCACCTGTAGTTCCTGCTCCCAGTTTCATGTCAGAGTATTTGGGATCTGGCTGATTTTTGGTCTGCATTAATAAAATGTCTAAAATATTTGCTTGGGTTGGGTCCATCAGGTGCCTGTGGCATGGGAATAGTCAATATGATCCCAAATTCCACACAGTGACACGAGGTGGAGTTAGCAGAGCTTTCCTGTATTTAATCCAGCTTGGAATTTAGGATAAGAAATCCACAAACACACCATGTGCTGTTTATCATTAATTTTCACTTTTTCTCATTGGAACTACGGACATTCCCTGCAGATGAGAAAATGATGTACATGTGGCTAATCACCCTTAAAAATTCAAGTGGTATCTGTTGCAAAATCTGTGGAAGAGGGTTTTTTTCCTGTCAAAATCACGGAAGGAAAAGTGCTCTTCCCTGTGACAGTGGCTGTGCTGCCAGCCTTGGTGCTGACATGGCTTTGGGAGAACCCAGCAGGGCTCTGTGAGCTGAATTCCTTTGGGCTTTAGGCACAGATTGGGACCCCACAGGAGACTTTGGGTTTTGTGGATCAGAACTGCATCAGTCACTGGAGATTTGTAGCTGTGCATAAACTGCCCATCCCAAAGGCACCCCGAAGGGATTCACAGTAAACTTCTGGCTCTCCTCCCTCATCATGTCCCACATCAGCGAGTTCAAAGTGTATAGAATTGTATTTTATTGTATTGTGTTGTATCAACATTTGAAGTTTTCTCCTTGTTATCCTCAGGTGCTTTATTTATTTTATTCAAGATGCACATTCTGGCTTCAAAACATTTGCTGTCCATTAGTATCCAGTAACCTCTGCTGGAACTGCAGGAGAAGCCTTTGGCAACTGTAAGCAGTTGTTGGTTATTAATGCCAAAGCTGTAAAAATGAAAATAGGAAGTCACTGCATAGGCTCTGTGTGTTAGTGTTGTTTACATTCCTAATTTGATTCACATATTAACCACAATTAACGTGCTCTCTAGATTTCAAGCATATGTTTCTTCTATCACAGAATGAGTTTTTTTTCTCTGGTGCTTTACTTCAGATTGTTCCTAGTTGGAAAAGATTTGAACAAATTCAGGCAGTGGGGAGGAATTGTGATGTGCAATATTTTAGGGAATCTATTTGTTGGAATGGGGTGGGTGTGTTCTGCTGTGCAGTGACACATTTTAGCTGTGGCAGGGAGAGAAAATCTTTGAAATTCACCTTTTTTCTCTCTCAGGTACTCCCAGATAGAGATGGTGTTCTTGCTTATAAGTGGAATAATAATAATAATAATAATAATAATGGTTCCCTGAAGTCACACCACTGCTTGAATCCTGGTCCTTCCCTACTCCTGATACTTCCCCTCCTTCCTCACCCCACCCCCTGATCTGATCTCCCTCATCCCCCCATTTTCTTTCGTAGCCCTGAGGGCTAAGGAAGGATTAATTGTACCAATAAACACAACTTTATTTTATAGTTTTATAGCACGATTAGCTATCAAATACTCTGTGCTAAAATAACATTTGCTAGGCTGTTTCAAGACAAAGTTTTGTTAGGCACAGTGGGCCTTTAATCCCCGGAGGAGTTCAGCTAACTAAATATAATATTAGTTAACATACTTTACTGATGTTAAGAAAATACTTCTGTGCTACTAAGGGATGCTTAGCCATGGTATTCCACTGGCAGCAATGGCTCTTTTCCTTTGCATGGAGTTTGTAAACTGGGGAACAATTTGGTTGATTAATTCTGTTCCTTCTTTTAATGGTGATAGATTTCTTCTATTGGAAATTCCCATCATTGTTACAGACAGTATTTGATTCTGTCATCATGCTATTAATTGAGATATTAGAGGAAATTGCTGTTTACATAAACTTGTAAGAGCTCCCAGTTAGGAATAGCACTTCATCCCTCTTGTGCCATTTTTCCACTGAGCTAATTCCCCTGCCTTGGTTGGGCTCTTTGAGATTTATTTCTGATACAGTTCTCTTTACTCCAGGATCCCAGAATGGTTTGGGTTAAAAGAGACCTTAAAGATCACCCAGTGCCACCCCCTGCCAGGGGCAGGGACACCTCCCACTGTCCCAGGGTGCTCCAAGCCCCATCCAGCCTGGCCATGGGCACTGCCAGGGGTCCAGGGGCAGCCACAGCTGCTGTGGGCACCTGTGCCAGAGCCTCACCTCCCTCACAGCGAGGAAATTCTTCCATATATTGGCAATCAATATTATTTATCCAATATCTAGAATATATTTTCCCAAGAACATGAGGGTTAAACTACAGAATAATCTTCCAAGAGGTGACAGCATCACCGTGTAAAACATTTAAAGGGAGACAATTATCTTTGTAGAGAGCAATCCTGTGTGTGAGGGAGGAAGAGATGAGATGGCTTTGGAAATTCTTGCACTTGGAGTTTACATGTGAGACCAAATGAGGAGGACTGAACCCAAATGCAAGTAAAGCATCAAGAAATATTCCAGTGGAATATTCATGGAGCTCTCCTACCTCTGAGGAAGCTTCTGTCATGTGTTAAGAGCAGGTGGGTGTCCCTAGGATGGATTATCTGTGATCTCAAGGGCTGCTCACTCCTGAGAGTGCCTCTTTCTTGCATGTTAAGGACTCTGAGAGTAAAACTCTCCAAAGTCTTTCAAGTGACCAGATTGTTATAAAATCCATGACTCACTGGAGCCTTTCCTCCTGTCCTCGTAGTGTTGACCGCCCTTTATGCTATGTTAGAAACACACATGTTTTGATCCAGTATAATCCAAATGTATTTAGTCTGTATTTTATTCCACTTTGTAAACACAGTTTTTCCATAGCTGCAAATGTCTCCACAATTATTTGTTTCAATTTGTAAATTGAACAAAAGGCTTTAATAAACAATGTCCTCAGGCAGCCTCTCATCTTCTTCTCATGAAGAAACATGATTTCTAAACCCAGCCTGTAAACTCCTTAGAAATTTGAAGGGAGAACTCCCACCATTTTGTCCAGCTTGGCCATTTAGAAGTTCACAGCACTTCTTGCCATGAATAAACTCTGTAGCTGAGTTTGTAAATAAAGTTTGGGATGACAAGTTGGTATTTTGGAGCCTGCTGCTGGTGGCACTGCTCTCATCCAGCAGCACCGCGTGTGACAATCAGAAGTTGTTGGAGGAGACTACAAGGCACTTTATTGCTTGATTCAGTGTTCAGCTACTCTCTGCAGCTGACCAGAATGTTTGATTTTATACTTTGGATTTCTGCTTTTGGCTAAGCTGTAATTAAACAAGTCTAAGCTCCATCCAGCAGCTCCTGGCCATGGATCCTGTAAGCACAAGGGCTCGGACGTCACAGCGGGCTGGGATCACAAACTTTGCCCAAAATTCAAACTTCTTGTAGCATCCCAAGTGCACAGCTGTTTCCCTGCATTTTAGCAGTGGCTGAGACAGCCTTTAGCTTCCCTAGATCCTGAAGAATTTGAGCTGGAGAATTCCTGATTCATGTTGTTTAAATCACTTACATAAAAGTGTACGACGCACTTACTCATGTGTGTTGATAACATACACACACCCATTCATAGGCAGCAATTCAATCTCCAAACACTGGAGTGGTTACAAAAGAAAGTAAATCTTGTGCTGGTTCAGCTCATCTCAGGATGAGGATGAAGGATTTTGGGAAGGAGAAAATAAGAACAGCCAAAGCCCAGCTAGAACTTTATGTGGCTGCTGCTGTAAAAGACATAAAAAATGCTTCTACAAATCCATCACCAAAAAAAGGAGAGTGTGGAGGAGATGCTCCATCCTTTATTCAGTTCAAAACTGATGTTCAGGAGAAAGGTGCTGGGGTTTTGCTGACAGATGGTTTTCCAACCTTTATTAAATCTCTCTCCTTGGTACCTGTTGCAGACACTCTGAGTTTCAGTGTATTTATCTGCCCATGTTGGTTTTCCTGGCAACTGGAGGGGTGGGATTGTTTATTCTCTTGCTCTTTTAAAATCTCTTTTTTATCAGCCTTTCATTGGGGATGGAACTGGTAATATATTATATTACAGCAGTGGTTCCCTGCTAGGTGATGCTGTCTTTCTCACAATTCTTTTGCTCATTTTGTGCAAAATAATGGCATGTGAGGTTTTTGTTTTGGCTTTGGCTAGATTCTTCTCCCATTGACTTCATTGTTAGTGCTAATAAAACCATGGGAAATATTTTGATGGGTAGGAGATTGCAGGGCCTTGAGGTTTAAGCTTTGATACTGTATTGGCTGCTGTACATAATCTTTGGTAAACCAAAGATAAAAAGCAAAGCTTGTTTTAGAAAGCCATGGGCTTTTCAGAATGACACTTGGCAAATTTTGGTCCTCACTTTGTCAAGTATTTGTCCACATATCAGTAGTTTTGTGCCTGTGTTTACACTCAGTTTGCTTCCAGGCTTGTTTTAGTAAGTTGGATAAAGTGTTTATTATGTGGGTTGCAAAATATGTTCCTAATGGTGACCTAACCCATGGTGCCACAGAGACTGGGGGCTGTTGGGATCTCCTGTTGTGCAACAGAGAGTGGGGCAGGTAACCACAAGCCAGCCTTGGCCACCCTTTAGGGAGCCTGCATGGTTGTGGCAGGGCAGGACTTTGCTTTCCGCTCCCTCAGCGTTCCCCGTTTGCTTGGCTTGGCTGGAGGCTCCTGGCAGGCTCTGCTCCAGCCTCTTCCACTGCCCAGAGCCTCCCCTCTTCAAAAATGAGTGCAAATTGCAGCAGCTCCAGGGGCTGGAACTGGAATCACGGCGGTGTCACGGCAGCTTGTGGTGCTGGTTCTCTTGGCAGATGGTTTGGGGGCAGCTGGTGGGGAAAGGGCTGGGAAGTTCTCCTTACCCTTGGACCTCTCCTTGGCTTGGAGCTGCTCTGGTCTGCAGCCTGTTCAGAGCAGTTGTGTGAATACTTACCAAAATTTCAGCTGATTTTAAGATGGGTTTTGGGAATCTTTCCATCCCTTGTGTGGTTTCAGGGTATCTCCCACGTGTCATCTCCCAGATTGCTCTGGGTGTTCAGGAACTCTCATTTGCAAAAAGCTCTAACTAAAGCTCATTTAACAGCTCTTAACCTAATGGAGGCTAAAGAATTTACTCTAAAATACAAGTTAGGCCACAATCCTTCCAGTGCCAGAGTGCCTCCTGCAGATTGTCCTAGAAATAAATAACAATGAAAAAGTTTACTCTCTTTAATGCAATAATATGTAGGAAGGTAAGACTTGTATTAAATTACTTTATATGTGATAAGATGTGATTATAATAAAGAAGGAGATTTATGATTGCTATATAAAGACATGTGATTGTATTACAGTTTAAATAAGTTATTTGCATTTCAGATTTATTTTGGAGTGGTGTCTTTAGGCACCAGCTGTACACTGGGTTCACATGTGCCAGGAGCTGTACAGAGAAAACGAGATTATTGCTGCTTCAGGAGCCTTGAGGGAAGTCGTGGCTTCTCGAGTTGTATCTGGGAATAAAAGTGTATTTCATGTGAGACCTTGTCCCTTCACTGCTGGCCTGTAAAAATTACTTTGAGAATAGAGTTGGAAGGTGTGTCATGGTCAAAACCTAGTAGGTCCCCCTAAAAGGCATCTTAGGAAATTCTTTTTCCCCCTGCTTCATTTCTTTTTTATTTTTTATTTTAAATTTTTACACTTTTATTAAGTACAGACACTCATCCCCCAGCAGGTACAAGTGAGATCCGAGGCTGTGTAAATAATGTAGGGCAGCTGACTTGGATGAGGTGCAAATTGGGATCACACGTCTGCTGGAGTGGAGTGATTTACATTCTCTGGTTACAGCAGTTAATTGTGGGTGCCCTGATAAGACTTGTTTACTGCCACATCAGCTTGTCCCAGGCCTGCTGAGCATCAGCACGGGCTGATGGAAGGCTTGATTACCTATTCTGCTTACTGCTGCAAGGGTTTCATGCAGGAAAAATCAAAATGCCATCGTCTACAGCCTGCTCAGGACCTGAAATTCCCATTTCAGTCTCTTTTCAGCAGGCACCCTCAGGGAGCAGAAGGGTTAAAGGATTAAGTAATCTGAAAATGCATGTTTGGGAGAATTCTTAACTAGAACACCTTTGTTGAGCCTAATGCAGGGCTGAACCTGGTGCCTGCGTGGAGTGACCCTGCCCATCACAGGGACCTGGGACATTTTAGGGAAGTGGCTGTGACCGTACTCAGTCCCCAGAGCTGGGCTGTGGAGCAGATTGCCCAGGCTGTGGGCAATCCCAGTGGAGATCCCATCCCTGCCTGCTGAGCTGTCAGCTCAGGGATGGTGCAGGAGGCTGCAGGGCAGAGGCAGCACGTTCCCCAGGCTCTGGTTTTTACCTTCCTGGGGTGATTCCCACGGAGCAGAACGGGAGCAGCTCAGCTGCACGCCCGACCCTTGACTGCGCTCCTCGCTCCCAGCCTGCCAAGTTTCCACTCCTTTTGTAGGCACATGCTCGTGCCTGGGGATGGGAGGGAAAGGGCAGCATCCACGGGCAGCTCCAGCACCCTTCCTGCCCTGGAAGTTTCACATATGAGGGCAAGGATGAGCCTCCACACCAATATATATTGTGCAGGTGGTGTGGGGCACAGCCTGTGAGTCCATCCCCTTCCCCTTGTCCCCACAGGGGTTTTCTTTCCTTAGTGTTTTTCTCTTCCATCTTCCTCAGCTTGTGGCTGCCCTGGTGCTGTCTGCAGCAACACCAAGGAGCCTTAAAATAAATTCTCATTAAACACCATTCCAGAGGGTGAGGGATGCTCCTAAACCATTCCTTGTGTGAAAACAAGTCTTACCCAAAGCTTTAAACCCCTCTCATACATGTGTGTGTGGTTGTATCCAGCAGGCTCAGTTCGCTGTTTTTTCCCTAAATTGGAAGAAAAGCAGCATCATGGCACGTGGTTTTGAACATTCTCGGTGTTCTTTCACACCCTTGAACAACCCCACTTGAGCATCCATGGATACATCAAAGATACAACATGTAGAGTTGTGAAACAACCTACAGAAAACCCTGCTGATAAAGGAACATCCTGTGATCATCTGACATCTAAGCTGCACACACAGGAAAAGTGCCCTGTGAGCGGAGAATCCATACAGGAGTAATTTTATTCCCCAAGGTTGTCCCCAAGACAACCCCACAGAGGAATTTCAGCCTCACTGAGAAGAGGAGGGGTAAGGAATGAGCTCAGTCACTCAAAGGAAAATTCAGCAAACTTTCAAATAATGCATTTTGAATGCCAATATGTTGTATAGGTTGCAAGACGCTGGTTAATGAATGTTGAATTAGGATGTCAATATTTCCATTCTCCAGCCTTTTAGGGTAATTTTGCATAAATATTAAGGGGGTGGGGGGGAAAGCTCTAAAACATCCAGCATATGTTTGTGCAGGATTCAGTTTTCAAGGGCAGCTTGATCTGGCCAGGAAGTTTCAGTCCAAGCAGTGGCAGCTAAAAGATGCCACTGTCACCTCCATGGGTCTGGGAAAGTGCAGGGTGCTTCTGTACGTGTTTCGTGGCTTCTCTGTGTGTTCCTGCAAATGAGAACATCAAATCCTATCAACATTGTGGTGAATTTTAGTTTGATTTTTGTGTTCTTGTATGGAGTCCTGCTGTGTTGGGATGGTGGGAGAGGGGAGAGCTTAAAGAGATACGGACACGGAGACAGGGAAGGGCTTTGCTGGGCTTTGTGGGCACCTGGCTGTGAACTCCCCTGTCTCAGAGGGGGCACCTGTGCAGGGAAGGGTGCCTGAGTGCCCAGCCATGACTTCACCAGTGCCTAAAGTTGTATTCTTTGCACATCTGATCCTCTGGACCCAATGGAATTCCTGCTGGTGATGCAAATCTCCCAGCTCTGAGTTCATGTTAGACCCGGGCTTAATTTTTGGATGAGCAGCAGAGGCTTCTGTGGTTTTACAGTGCAGAAGGAACTGGTCATTTCCCTAAAAAATGATGGATTTGAAATCCATTCAAGTGAGATATTTCTGTCTTGTGACAAGAGCTTAATAGCTTCTTGCATTTGTGTTTGGAAACATATTCTTTGAACTTTTGTGTAACGTTCAGCCAGCATAAGGCAAACATTCTTCTTCAGCTGGCAATAGGCTGTCTGGTGTCTCTAATTCAGTTATTTAGCTTTAAAATTAACTGTATATATTTGTAAGTTTTTAATTAAGATGTGTTTCTACTCGTAGCTTTTCAGAGCTTACTCAGAGGAGCATCAAACACTCCACAGTTTTGGTCTTTCCTCTCTGCCTATTAGCTTCTCTCCCTCTGCTTATAAATTTCTGATGACAGACATAAACATTTACCTCCGTGGGCATTACTTAACTCTGAGATCACTTTGTTCTATAAATACAAATAAATAAAAGGCCCTTTAATGGGTGAGGGGAAGCCAGCAGTGAAGTGGTTAAAGGTTTGTGCCGGCAGCCTGGCCAGCAGGAGCTGGCGGTGTGGAGCAAGGGGGACGCCAGCCTGTCTCTAAACTTTTTGGCCCTCCCTGAGTGCAGAGATGAAGGAAGAGCCCTCTATAAATCACTGGAGATTAGAGACCCTGTTCTTGCCGACTCTGCAGGGTTGCACTGCTTAATGTCAAAGCCTCACGTATTACTTTAACAGCACTCCTTTTCTTTATTAAATCCACTTTGAAATAAAAAAATGATGATCTTTCCAGTGAGGGGGAGAAGGTCTAAAAGGATTTAGAAAGTATCTGTTATGTTACATTACGGAGACTAATAACTGCACAGGGAGTAGGTAACATTTTTGCACCATTTCAGAAAGTAAAATGAATAGACTTTACAGAGTTTTCCTCCTTCAAAATATTTATTGCTGTTGATTTTGAGGAACTTTCGCAGGCTCCTCAGGAAAGGTGGACTGAGCGCGAACACCGGCGGGGATTTCCCTCCAGGTCTGCAAAATTAAATTTGCATCTTCATTTTTGCACATCCTGCAGCATCTGGTTTTAGATTGCTTTTTTTTAACCTTTGGATTTATTCTGCAGGAATTTTATTCTGTCTCTATCTCCATCTGAGTATGATGAAGACATATTTTAAACAGCTGTATCTGTGTCAAATGTCAGTGTTTGCTCCTAGCCTCGCTGTCTTGAGGACATTCAGAGGCTTCTAGGCACTGCATATTTATCTGCTATTATGACCTGATTTCTTCTGAAATTTGTGAAAGTCACATTAGGCAGGATATGATAATTTTTATTTAGCGTGCAGGGTTAATGGGATTGTTTTCATGTAAAACACTGTTGTTTCTCCACATGTATTTAGTTACCTCCTTTCATGCATTGCATCCCACCTAACAAATCTCCTGAGCCAGAGGAATTGCACATATGTATTTTTTCTGCACATAAGTGTTTCAGATCCTCCAGGTCATTTAGTATCCATTAGGACACTAAAGCTTCTTACTGTTTTCTCATTAATAGTTGAGTCTGTTACCACGACAAAAACAATTTCTGAGAGACAGGATTCTTTGAGAAACATCCCTGATGAAAGTCCTGGAAATCCTAACAACAAATGTTGTCAAGTTAGATTTCAGCGAAGCATTTCTGTTTCACTGTGCAGCATTATGCCCCAGGAATGTAGTTTTTCTTTTAGTCTCATGACTTTAAACACAACATTGGCATGAAACCCATTAAGAATAACAGATTTATAAGCTCTTGTTGATGGATTCTGTTCAAATGCAGTAGGATGGAAGGTGAAAATATTTTTAGTCTTTAAACATATTAAAAATAAACTGTGATTATTTTAATTCTCTACATTTGAAGTCATTTGCTTCCTTGCCACCGTACCCGGAGTGTTTTTCTACCCGTTCACAGTTCATTTACGGTACAGTTTTGAAGTTTGGAAATAGTTCACACCTATAAACTGTGGTTTTGCCTTTGCCAGGGAAAATGAATATTGTTTTGCAATGCATCTTATCCAAAAGTTGACAAGTAACAGCTTTTTTTGCTGCTTCACTCTGACAAACAGCTTGAAGGTATCACCTTTGTAGGCGGCTGCTGCAATGAACTGCAGATATTCATTTATAGCTGTTTGTACTCCGTGTGTTCTTTCATGTGCTCAGGAATATTGCCCAGTTCCAAAGTATGAGCTCTTAAAATAACTGGAAATGGGGGTGGGGTCAGGATTTTGTATAAACAGGGCGAGTTTCTGGGGCTGGATGGATGCACTGGAGGATCCCAAGAGCACGGTGTATGCGAGCAGGGAGCAGAGCAGGAGGTTATCACATCCCAGAGCAGCGATCCCGACGTTCCGACCAGCAGTTGGTGTTTTATTAGGAGAGAACAACTCTATAAAAGGAACAGGAGATTCAATCATAATATAGCAGGGTGACATGAAGGCAGCTGACAGCATGGCTTCAAAACCCATTTAAGATCCAAGAAAAGTTGCCACAAGTAATGTGCTGCAGCTGGGGAGAGCGTTTTGGAAAAAAGCAGAACCTGCCACAGCCCTGCGGATTCGCGTTCCCGAGCGGGGCCGTCGCCTCGCACGGAAAGGCTGGGCTGGGCTGGGCCCTCCTTACCACCCACAGGCAGGGCTGGGAAAGATCTCTCACCCCGTGTTTGTGTGTGTTTTTCCTGCTGAAAGTGGTTTGGGGAGAAGTGGGAAGCAGTGACCAGTCTGGTGGTTAGGGTTGGAAAGAGAGGGAATAAAGCGTTGGCTACAGGGTGGCGGAGCGTGTTCTTCTGGAGAGGGTTTGCTGGTGGAAGCAGATGCTTCCAAGAAGGGCCATTTTGAAAAGGGAAACTGCTCCCATTAGGGGATTTTTGATGATATGTGAAGAAGTGAAATGCAATTTAAAATAAAATTTAAAAATATTCTTTTCTTCCCTTAATTCTTTCTGCTGTCAGGCAGTTCAGTAAGTCACAGTTCTTTGGGTCATCTCTGCTGGATGGAACATTCCCCAGGGACGTGGTGGAGTCACTGTCCTTGGAAGTGTCCAAAAACATCAGTAGATGTGGCACTTTTCTGTGTGGTTTCGTGGGCATGGGGGTGTTAGGCCAAAGGTTAGACTTGATGATCTTAGAGGTCTTTTCCAACCTCAAGAATTCTGTGATTCCATGATCAGCATTGACTCTCTTTCATCTCTTTTCCTCTGAAAACCATGAGCCAAGTCCTGAGAGGTGCAAAGCCCTTCTAAATCTAAGGCAAAGACTGGAACATTTAAAAGTATAAACTTTGCTGTGCCAGAACTGGTTTGGTTTGGGACTGCTTAAACCCAAGTAATTGGTGAACTGGAATCATTTGGAAATAGGATACTTTAGTGTGTCCAGCCTAAGAATGTACTTCTACAGGCTGTTAAATTTGCATTTTTAAAAGAAATCTGGGAAGAACTTCATGCCTGCTCCCATGTGGCAGTGGCTTTGCTGGGAAGTGATTGACAGCTGGATGGACTTCCCAAGGATGGATTTTCCAAGGGCAGCAATATCAGCAAGGGTGATGTCTGTATCTAGAGAGAAGTTGGCCAAATTTCTACTCAACTATGATCCAAATCGAAATTAACTGATATTTTGGCTGGAAGTACTCTGTCATTTATGTAAGAAAAGGTCATCTTCTCCCTTGTAGAAGGTAATGCTAACTTAGGAATAAGCAGCTATTTTTTTAAATTGTTCTTATAGAGGGTTCTTTCACACAAAAATACATTACATGGAAAGGAGCTGAAAGAGGAGAAGCACAATTAAAACAAATATCATTGAGTTTTCTGAGTAATTGCACGGAATTTCTGTGTGTTCTCTTCTACAAGGGCAACACAAACAGCCCTTGTGTAAAGAAAATTTCAGAATTAACACATGGATTTGTGCTGCTTCCATACAGAGGGGAGAAGCAGCCAGCACTGAAAAAAAATCCCTCCAACAAGCGAATCTTTCATTTTTAATTTACCTGTATTAGAAGCAGAATCAAAATAGTTACAGTAAGTGTTTGGGATTCCTTTTTTTATTAAAAAATTCCATGCCGATTGTATTTGTTGAAAAAAACAGAGGCATAGGTAGAATTAGGAAATGCAGGCTACCCCATCAGCCTCAGCATTGCATGAGATTGACTTTAAATTGGGCACCTGGTGACACTGACACAGAGAGGTGGAAAATGAGCTCTGGAGTGGGGAAAGGCTCCCTGCTCTCCATGGCATCTTCTGCATCTTCTGAGCACTGGGAGATTGTCATGGTGTGACCACAGAATGCAATTGCAAGGACAGCTTGATGAAAAAACATGTTCTGTGCTTCTTGTGCCACTTGATTCCTTAGTTTTCCCCTCCTTTTGGAATACCCTGACTTCTCTAAGACGCTGCACCCATGCCAAAGGTGGATTGAATAGGAATGGTTGATGTAAAAAGCCATTTTTTGTGGGGTGTAAAGCTGGGGGTTATTTGCTGTTGTTGTCTCCTTCCCTATTTATACCTGGCAAGGTAACATAAAATTCCATGTACTGCTTTGGCTCCCAGGGAATGCAGCTCTGCAAGGAGGTTGGGGTTGTTAGCAAAGCAAGTGTCTGTCATCCAGAAAACAAGGGGCTTAAAGATTATGGACTAATTTCACACTTCCCATGGCATAGCATTACTGGTGCAGAAAATGATGGAGAATAAGCTGAGCACTCATTTGCCCGTAAAGCTACAGGGGGGTAATGTCCTAAAAAGCCACTGAAATTGGATATGTGGAAAATGAACTCATTTTTTAAGTGGGTCACAACATCTGTGATTATCTGGTTGGGATTACGAGCGTGATCCTGCTGTGGTAGCACCGACTGCTGCCCGTGGGCTTCGCCCCTCCGTGCCCAGCTTGGCAGGGACTCCTGGTGTGCCCAGCACATCCCCAGCCTGCCCTCATGGGTGGCTGGCTGGAAAGAAGTATGGCAGGATGGTCTAGAAATGCTCAAAACTTCATCCCTGCTTCAAAAACATAGATTTGAAATAAGGGATAGGTTTTGACTGCAATTAAAATAATACCGTGCTCTTCTGTGCTTTTGTCTTCTGCTTTCTTGGAGGTAATTGAAGTATTCCTGGGGCTTGAAAATTACTTATAAAATAATAAATTTGTTTCTTAGAAGCCATATGTAGCTTTGAGTTGTGGTGTGGTGGGCATGGACCTTGCTGCTCTTCTCTGCTGCATATTCTGCAGTGTGTGCAGAATATTCTCTCCATCAGCAGTGTAGCAGCAGACCTGGTGTCAAAATTCAAAACAAGTTCATGTAAACCATCTCCTTCTGCTGAGCCACCTTGGTTGTCAGGGAAGGGACATGCTCTTTTTAGCTCATCTGGATCCTTCTTTCACCCCACCTCAGAGCTGGCTCTCGTTTCTCCCCTTGTTATCCCTTCATGAATGTCTTTGGGGCAAACTACGAAGGGTTTTAACCTCTTAGCAGCTCTTCCTGCACAGCCTTCCAACAAGGGTGCCTTGCTCGAGGCCTTGAGGCATTTCAGGCTGTACATGTGGTGACTTAGTCCTTGGGAGATGTGGGCATCCTCAAAGCTGGGTGCTGGGATTTGGGGTGGGATCTCAATTTCCTTGCTCTCAGGTAGAGCGCTGTGATAAAGGGCAGTGGTGATGGCATCTGTTTCAAACGAGTCCCTGTGCCCTCCCTGCTCAGTACAGGCTGCATCTTGCTCCCTGCTCCCTCTCCTCAGCCAGGAGATGAGGTGGCATAGGGGACAGATCAGTCTGGACTCCAGAAGCCATGAAATTGGGAGTTTTTCACACCCTAATGGTAATAGCAGTTTTATGACAAAGAATCTTCTTTGCAGAGGCAACCTGTGCTCTCAGAATGGTGATCTTGAGAGGATTTAGAGACACAATTGACTGAAACTTGAAAAATGTGGAACTCAGAGGAGAAGCTGCTTTCTGTTAGACTAGTTCTGTAGAACAGGAAAAAAATCCACAGGATAAAAGCCAAAAGTGGTGCTCAGGCTTCTGCTGAAGACTGTGAGCAGAGGTTGCCTGCCCTCACCAGAGCCCTGAGCTCCTTGCTGGGGCAAATCGTTGCAGAAACCTGGTTTTACCAGGTTGTTTTTCTTTGTGGAAGCAGTGGGGTCACAGGCTCCCAAAGGTTATTTCCTGCCCCACAGCCAAACAACATTGTTCTTGAGGAGTGCCAACCCCAAACAACGTTGGACCCCCATGCCTTGTTTGCCTGACACCCATTTGTGCTTTATTTTTCTTCTCGTGGTACGTGGTGCCTGTTCAGGCTCTCACAAATAAAATAGGAAATGGTGAAGTGCAGAGAAGCAGAGGGCAGAGCAGCACAGGGAAAAGATTGATGCTGGTTTGGGGACAGAGGTGACATCCACAATGGTCTCTGAAACCTGAAAACTTCAGTCCTTATGTATCCCAGCATTGCATATAATTAGCTTAGAAGCACTTCATTGTTTTTTTCATGCCTAAATCGGAGCAGGAAGCTGCAGAGAACTGAGATCTGAGGGGAGATTTATGAAGGAAGGGCCTGCAGAGCTTTCAGGTGCTGTTTATAAATGTCAGCCCTGTGCAAACCCACAGTGGGCTCACACAGGAACCCGGGAGCAGAGGGGTCTTGTCCTGAAGCATGACAAAGCAATTATTGATCTCCCTGACAGGGAAAACAGCACTGGAAAAACACGAGGGACAGCAGAGCTGTGGCTGGAACGTGCCACAGAGCCGGAAGGAGAGGCCAAGGACAGGTTAGCAGAGGAGTGGGCCTGCATCCAAATACCCCAGATGCAAAATCCCTCAGTTTTGGTAAACTTGGATTAGCATGTAAGAACAAACAGAAGAACACAGCTGGCCTTGCAGCTCTATCATTGATTAAACAATATCTGCAGAGCTTTGAAGTCTGGAGAAGTTTGGGGAGCTCGGCCTCGCAGTTTATCTGCCAGGGTTGAAGTATTCCATCCTGGCTTTCTGTTTTAGCACCTCTGCAAAGGGGCTTTCTAATGAGCTAAATATATAGAAAGGTGTAGGGAGAAACTTGGGATTCGTGCATGGAAAAGATCTATTTAGAGAAGCCCTATAGGAACTGCACTGGAGGCAGTTTTTAGGTGCTGTATCCAGTCCCTATCCTGCCCTGCTCCCAGCTCCCTGTGCAGCTTTCCTGTTGGCATTGCTTCCACCTTCCCATTCAGGATGATGAGAGAGAGAATTTCTTCTGACTAGAAAACTACCTTCCCAAGCCTGTACACAAACACAGGGATTTTTCACTCCTGGGAGGAGGGAGATGGACACAAAACTGGATTTTGAGGCTGTTAATTGGTGTGTGGATATTTAAAGTTAAAATTGAGAGATGTTGGGGAAGAAGTGAGAACTAGAGGGCAGAAGGGAGATACAGAAGACAGGAGTTTTGTTTGTGATTCTTCCACTGTTTCTCATGGTACATGGCTGAATTCACTCTCCCCTTAAAACCTGAGAGCAAGACTATTTCCATTCAGTGTTTTTAAATGATCATATGGGAGACAATAAGTGTGAACTGTTATTATATCTGGAAAAAATTGTGGGTGTTTATGAATGCCCCAAGGTTGGGATCCATCCCAGATGAGATTCAGCATCTGAGAAAAAGAGCTTGAATTAATTTATCTCCTCCACTGACTTTTTAAGAGACTTACAGGAACTGTGTCCATAATTTAGTCACCAGTTCTGTGCCTCAAACAAGCCAGGCAAAAAAAAAAAAAGTTCTATTTTCTTGTCTGTTAGCAGTGGGGCATTTCTTTCTCAGATAATTTGATGTGTAATTCCAGTGTCCAAAATTCCAGCTTCCTTCAGCAGCCATTCCTGCATTTGGAGCACCTGGGTGCAGCTCAGTAGAGGAGATCAAAAACTTCTGGCTAAAATTCGGGGCAGTTACATCTCAGAACAATTCTAGCAGCTTCATAGGCAGGAATATCTTCAATATCTTGAAGGAGATGCTGTTTTGCAGTGGCCACTGAAATCTTTATGGCTCATCTGAGCAGGATGTTACAATGCAGCTGGATATCCCCAGTGATTCTGTGCAGATGCTGTATAGAGACATCTTCTTTATCAGTAAAAAAAAAAAAAGATAGAAAGGAGTTTTCTCAAGCCAATGCTTTTAGAAGCAGTCTGAAACAGTTCCAACATGCAAAGAGTTCTGATTTTTTTTTAATGGAAGTAATAACCCACCTGCACATAAGTATTTGGGGTCAGTTTGGTCTGTATTTGCTTCAGGTAGAGTCCCAGAGTGGGCTTTGTACCCCAGGTTCATGGAGAATGGTTAATCTGAGCTGAGGGCTTCAGCAAAACCCCTTCATTTCTGTAACCACTGGTCTCAGTATTTCAGCCCTCCCCTTTCTCCAGGGCAGGCAGCAGGAAATGTTGGGATAGCATACCAATCCCTTATTAGAGAGGGGCTGAGTCCCACAGAACTGGAGCTCGTTTGTCATGTCCTGGTGTCTGTTCCCAGACTGATTTTCATCATGCCTGATTTTATTTCCAAATCTTTCTTCATTTGTGTTCTCCTTGGCATTCCTTATTCACCCTCAGGTTTCATTTCCTTAGGTTTGCAGAAGGTCTCCCACCACTTTTCCAGCAGCTCTGTCTGATCATTCAAATCCCTCCTTAAAACTAACATCTTCCAGGAAATTCATCCTCCTCCACTGTCACTTATAATCTCTCCTACTTCCTCCTTTATCATTTCTCCTCTGTCCTGTTCTCTGTTTTCCTGTCAGACTTTTTGTGAGTGTGTCTGTTCAGATTGCTCCTTATCATATATTTTTTTTAAATACATGAAATATTGTTCATATAATACATAAAAAAGAGAATATTTTGCCTTTATAAATATTCACCAGTAAACCTCTGGTGCTTTAGACCATCCTAATTCAAAGGGTAGAAGTAAAACACCAGTTCCTGCATAGCAGTGGGGTCTTACAGCTAAATAATGGCAAATATTATGAAAAAATCAGTCCTGTTTAGGAAATGAGGTGAAGTAGAATCTAATCACATTTGATTCTATAATTTTCAGCTATGGCCATGTTTAATTGACAAGCTGAGTCTGTTTTTGGGGTTGGAAACATGTTATATCCGACTGTAGCTGTGTTTTTTATTTGTTCATATATGCACAGTGTGTGCATGTGCTGTGCATTAAAATACAAAAGTAACGTCATCAGATTTTATTTTGCCTGAGTGTGCCATGAAGTAAGAAGTCTCTCGTGTCAGACTACAGTAAAAGTGGTAATAAAAGCCTGGATTTTAGGCCTGTAGCTAAATTCTTGGTTACAAGTAAACATGCACACGTAGCTGAGAGCAAAGCAGAGATATGTGGGAGATAAAAGAACAAATGGGCAACTTATAATTACACGTGTTTTAGTTCATCTGGTGTCCAGATGATGATCCTCGCTTCTGATGGGCTTGACAAATCAGTTTATTAAGACTGTAAGTGTAACCCAGGGCTGTGCAGTAGGCAAGGGAACATTGTTTTGGAGTTTTTTTAATTTATTTTTTTTTTCATATTATATTCAGCCATTTCATTATTGGAGGTAAATACTGCTTGTACTTAGAAACACAACAGCTGGTCTCATGTGAGAAGGCAATCCACAGATTAACTTGCCAAATGTATTACCAGTTCATTTCACTAGACTGAGAACCTAAGGGTATTTTAATAGTTTTGACCTTGATCAGGCAAGAAAACAAATGCCCTCGTTCTCAAGTTGAACCTGTGACTTAAGCACTGCTCTGCTGCAGTGTGAAGAGTGCCTGGCAGCCCTGGCAGGCTGAGAACAGGGTGCTTTTATGGAATAAATGGGGCAAATTCAGTGCTGGAAGTGGTGGTGGTGGTGATGCTCAGGTTGGCTTTGATTGCTGCCTGCCGAGCAGCCACGCTTGGGTTGTTCTCTGCAAATTTGCTCTCGAGTGAGGAGGGGTTTTTAGTCAGTTGTTTACATGTCTGATTTGGCTTTCATGTAGATTTTTACATTAAAGAAAATCAATTTTACTCGAACTGAAAGACCAGGTGTGTGCAGCCTCTTCAGTGGACCCCAGAGTCTCCCTCCTGCTGTTTGCAGACCGTGGCAGGATTTCACACACCTCTGAGGTGTCACACAGCAGCCCAGGGTGTGCCCAGTGTGTGTCCAGCACTGGGGAAGGGCCTGTACTGGGAATTAAACTGCAGCAGGTCTTCCAAAGAGAGGCTGGTTTTTAAGGGACTTTTCCCTTTAACTATTTTTGTTCCATGGGTGTCTTCTCCAAGGAAGACAGGAGGGCTGCCTCCTGAAAAGGCTGGAGGGACCCTTTCTGTCCCTCTCAGACATTGCTCTCCCTGAGCAGCTCTCCTGATGGATTTCTCTGTTCCCAGGTTCTTCTCACACTCTAAAGGTGCTCAGGATTAAAAATTGGGCAAGGTAAAGCTTGTTCAGAGGTTAGACTCAGGTGTGGGGCTCATCCAGGTTGAGCCCCTTCAGCTGAGGGCTCCGGTGCCTGTGTGGATACACAGACCTGACTCTGCTTTGCTTCAGGAGGAGTTATGAGCACAAAGGATTTAAGGATGAGTCTTTGGAAAGCTCTTGACAATGGCCTGACTCAGTTCCCTTTGAAGTTGGGGGAGCTTTGCTGCTGGTTTTGTTGGAGGCCAGGTGCAGCCGATGCTGGGCGCTTCCCGAGCTCTGTCCTCAGCTCCTGGGGCTGAGAAAAAGGGATTGAGCTTCTCTGTCAGGGCTGGCTGCTCTCATTTGAGGGTTCACCTGGCAAAACCACTTCTGCTTTTCCATTTTTGAATCTCTCCTTTCCTCTCTTTCCTTCTCCCTTGCTTCCTCCTGTGCCACAAGCAGACGTGAGCATGAGCAGGTGAGTGACAAAACCAGGGGTCACCGGCCGGTGCCTGAAGCCTCAGCACCTGTTCTGTGCCAAACTTTCCTGTCTCATTTCCTAATCAGATCCTAATCAAAGTCTCATGGTCACTTCTCATTAATTCTCCTGGAGAATTCTTTGAAATAATCAAGTTTGGAGATGCAGGGTGGACAAAATATTTTTTTTTTCCCCCTCCATGAAACCTACCTTATTTCACAGTCCTGTGACTGCTTTTAAAAATAGCTTCTCCTTACATCTCCAAAATCCCTTCTGCTCCATGATCTTTGAAGTGAGATAAACCAGACAAATATTAGGATTTTTTTCCTTTTTTTAAAAACTTTTTTAAAACATTTATCAGATTAGCAAATGGGGATTTACTTTATGTTTCCCTTCTACTGTGCTGTTCCTGGAAGACATAAGTAAAATTCTGTGCAGTACACAACTCCCAGAGCCTTGAACTTGAATCACAGCAACAAAACTCCTGCAATTTGATCTCTAAACCCATTTGTAATTGCCAGATCCACGTGGCTTTTCCATACAGAATATGGAAGGTCCTGCCTTCACTACCCTATCCTACAGATAGTCCTTCTTTTACCTAAAGCTCAATATATCACTTTGGATTCAGAAAATGCATTTATATTTGATTTTAACTTGGGGTTTTTGAGGGGATATCTTTAGTAAATAATTAGAATATGCTGAAAATCCTAGACTTTAATTTACAACTATTTCAAATTAAAATAGAGGTTTTTCAGTCATAGTATCATAGAATGTTTTAGCTTGAAGGGGACCTTAAGGATCATCTAATTCCAACAGGAATGGGCAGGGACAGCTCCCACTAGACCAAGTTACTCAGAGCCATTATTTCCATTCCATTATTTCCTTGGGTTTAGAATAATTCAGTATCTAGTTTTACTGAATATTTAGGTTTCATTTAACAGTAGGAAGGCAAGAATAGTTTCCTTACTGCTTTATTCTCCAAGTGTATTTACATTTTCATGGTAACACAAATTTGTATTTCTTTCAGAATTTCAGGATGATTTAAGCATCCATTAATATCCACTTCAACATGTTTTTACTGGATTTGATGTGTAGTTTCCTGAACACGCTGGCACTTCCCACCCTCATATTCTTAAAGCAAACCTTGCTCCACCAGCACCAATTTTTCTCCTTGTTCACTGAATTTCCCCCTTTGATTCTGATCACTGGTGGTGGAAAAACAGTTGAGTTGCCATTATCAGCTCTGATCAAAAAATCTGAAAGAGAAAAAAGAGGAAACCCCAACTCAGGGGAGTCCCAGTTAGCAAACATTTCCTGATAAAGAAAACACTCATTTATCTGACACATCATCAGCTCCCAGGGTTTGCTCACGCCCCGAGGATTTCTCACTACAAGGAGGAACTCACAGCTGCCAGAGCTGGGTTTCCATGGATCCTCCAAGAGCTGCCTTTAGGCAGAGCTTTGGTTGTGAAGGACACTGGGAGCTGCTGTTTTCAAGGAATCTTCCTCAAAAGATGGGTGGTTTTAAGGGCTGCTTTCAGAAACCCACCCAAAGTAGATGGTGGGTATGGAGGAGCACTGGTGCTGTTACCCAAGGGTGGGGTGAACATTGCTGTCATGCTGTTCTGGCCCTGACACTGGTGTGTCTCCTGCTCTTCTGGCCCTGATGCTGCAGCTGGATTGGTATTTATTGTTGCCATTGGAATTTGATGTTAATTTAAAAATAAAACCTGAGGATGGAATGATCCTGGTAAGAGCAGGGAGTAATGCAGGTGAAGGATTAAAGCTCACAGCCAGGGAGTTGTGCAGAAATGCTTTGGTGAGTTCTGTCCTGGTTGGATTTCTGACAGGCTCATCAGCTGGAAAATCCTGAAACAAATCCAGCAGATTCAGTGGTGGTGTCTCTGCTGGGGAACATTATCCACACAAGGAGTCCTAAGGGGATGCACAAAGTTGCTCAAGTACCTTGGTTTAGGATTTAAACTATCTTGCACTGCAAGTATCTGGAAAGAAATGAAAACTTGTTGCTTCCTTTAATTATTCAGCAGGCCTCTGGCAACCACCTGATTTATCTCTCTTTGCCTTGCTGCTGTAGCAGCTGTGATTATCAGTTGTTGGAGCGACATCTATGCAGATTAGTTCCTTTTTCCCTAGAAATATCCATTCTTTATGGCTTTGGTATCACACAAGTATGGCTCTTGTTTCCTGTTAATGCCTTAAATTTGTAGTAAATCTATAGGTTGGTGTCTGTGTGAAGGAGTTCTTTGCAACAGAGCTTAAACCCATCTCAGTGTCTCTTGAGACTGAAGGAAGTTTAGTGCTGTTATTTTAGAGAGAGCCTGAGCATGTCATGGGCAACCTGACCAATAATGTTCTACCCTAAGCAGGGATTCAAGCTATAAATCTATTTTATACAGCATGAAGAAACACTTAGACCAGGCAGAGGGATGAAGTGACGTGCAAAGAGTACAAGGTTTGCAAACAGCTTTTTGAAATGAAGACAAGCACAGCTATTAATCTTAGCAGAGTTGCTCTGTAAGGTTTACCTGCCTCAATTTCCCTGATGTTAAATAGATTTTGCAACTTCCAGTAGATTAGAGTGTCACTGTACAAATTGGGTGAAGGTTGAGATCTTCCCTCGGAAGATTGAGGACCTCCAGTGCACTGATAGCCCTAATGTTTGCTCATTATTTTTACAGGCAAATGGAGCTTTAGCTTTGTTTATCTGTGGGATTAGTTGCTGGGATTGGCTTTGAAGCCCTGAGGATTATATTATGATGTTTGTGCACAACACTTGAGGAAATCTCTGCATTCCTGGGAGTATTACAAGCAGTGCTCATTGACACGGGGAGGGCAGCTCGGTGGGAGCTGTGGAAGTGGCAGCTGGGGCACCCTGAGGTCTCTGTGCCTCCACGGGGCACTGCAGGAGAGGAAGAGGAGTTGTTCTGTGTTCCTGGAGTTTTAGGATCAGCCCCTGATCCACCCATGCCAGCCCAGCTCCAAGTGAGGGTACCAGGCACAGGCAAGGGGCCCTTGTGGCCCACTGGTTGCAGGTGGTGGCTGCTCCCAGTCACAGCAAACTGGGCTGATGAAAACCAGTGATTTCGAGCTGAAATCTCTGCATCCTGGCCCCTGAGCACGCCAGGGCTCGGGCACACCTCATTAGTTTGATGGGCAGAGATGGGTTTGATTCCCAGTGTTTGCTGATTTCTGCCCTTTGTACCCAGTCTGCTTCCTCCAAGGGCTCCACTGATAAATCCCCATCTCTTTAGAGTCAGGCTCTTTGAGGAGGGGCTCATTTCTGGTTTCAGGTTTGGGATGTGTGTCCCCACAGGGCGTGAGGATGGGGCTGGGGCGGTGCTGGGAGCTCCCTGCCTGCCTGGCTGTGATGCTGGGGGAGGCCTGGGTGTGGCAGGGATTTCAGGGAGGGGATGCCCAACCAGAAGCTCTCCTGCCCTCACTTCAGCTGAGTTTCACCCCTGGGGGCAAATCTGCTCCCCATAGATTCAAGCAATGATCACATCCCATCTGAATTTCGATTTCTGATGATACAATTTCTGTTTCTGATTTTTGTGTTTCTGATGATGTGATTTTTAATTTATTTTTCTCTATAATTTTGCTGATGTACTCCAAAAATGGACTTTTTTGCTGGAGACCTCAGTGTCTTCCTGAGCACCACTTGGTGAATCACTGAAGGAAGTTCTCATTGAGGAGCCATGGGAACTGGAGCTGTTTGGGCTGTATTCCCTCAGGTCAGGGCTGGGGTCAGAACCTAAAAAGATGATGAGGATATTGAGAGCTGCACACTTGAACCACCTGCTCTAGAAGTTGATGCAGCAATAAAAAAATATAAAGCAGAAATGAGGGTATCTGTGGGATAATAATACACAAAAGCCTGTCTTGCATTTTAACATTTTAATGTGGGCAATTTTTTTTTAAGTTCAACAATTTATTAACCAATAGCATCCCAAAGGGTTCTTCTTTTTTTTTTACTATTATTATCATCTTCATTTTTCCGTTTGATTATTTATTCCTTTTTCAAGTTACAGCATCTCATTTTTTTCTGTCCTTTCCTCTAGGAGTAATGAAAACCAAAAATACCCCACAGTAATGAGAACCAATAGTGTACAAAGATTAACGTCACAAACCCATCACTGACCTCAATAACATTTCACAACATTTAGTTTTCATTACAGTGCAATGTTACTGCAGGCTTTTTTACATGAACTTCTGAAGAAAAATATATGATAGGGCTTTCCAAAAATACACACATGTTGGGAAATAAGACTTTTAAATCAAGAGTTTTACACATCCACTGATCACATTTGACGAATCAGATGTATGGTATTAATTACTCTGAATCACAGCAAAGCAGACTTAAACACTTAGAAAACAAAGATTTTCTGCTTTGCTGGTACAGACACGTGTCGTGCCTTCTTCAAAAGGTGCATTCTGACTTTGAGTGCTATTTGCTCCCTTTGGATGATGAAAGAACATTCAATTTTTAAATTGTATTTGTAAAAAGTATTGCTTGGCATGGAGCGTAGGAAAGAACATTTAGAACAGGTTGATCTGTAACACCACGAGCAGTCTGTTTTCTATCAATGATTCCTAGCCAGCTTATTAAACAGATTTATACAATGAAAGAATCTAATAACAAAAACATTCACCTCCTTTATTACTTGGCATTATTTATGGCTCTTACTTTTTTTTAGCTACCTTTTTATATATCGGAATCTGCCAACATTGTATTTATAAAGTTTATGTACTAGCAGCATTTGTTGGGCAGGGATTTGGGTTATTTTATGTTTCTTTCCTCCTACACTTCTTATTACTAAATCTATATACAAATGCTTGTAAAGATTTTAAAAAAGACACCAAAGAAAACACTCTGGAGAGGATGGAATGCTTGAAAAATTAATTCTGGAGAAAGGGGAGTTTTTAGTGTGCATACATTTTAGATAGTCTCTTAATAATAATAAAAAATAATGGTGCTTAAGACTGAGGCTATTCCAAGGCTTAACTGTGTTCCCCCAGAATCCTCAGTGTTGAATCATAGATGGGGAAGTGTTTACACACTGCAAAATCAAAAGTTCACCCTATGACTGTCCATTCGAAGCTCTAAATATCCATAATTGCTGTCCAAAGAACAACTTTGTCTTCCAGAGCTCCTTCCTTCCTTCCCTCCTTCCTCCCTGCTGTCTGTCCCTCTGTCTCAAGGCGATGGAGCCACAATGGCACATTTGTCACCGTGGCTGGCAGCTCATGGCAGCCCTGAGCGTTCCCCGGCCTGGCCTCCTGTGCCAGCTCTTGGCTCTGGCATCCAGGCTGGGTTGGGCCTGGCACAGACATGAAGAAAATGGAATAAAGTGGAATAAAATAGTCTCCCTTCCCCATGGATTGTTCTTTCCTGGCAGACCAGTTCAACCAGTGCACTTGGAACCTCTCTGTGGGTCTGTCAGAACAGCCCAGCCTGGACATGTGTGTTTGTCTAGAAAGCTCCTCCATGTGCACAGGAAAATCCTTTTGCTGCTGTTAGAAACACCTTGAGATGCCCTTTCTGTATTTAGGGAGAGAAATCAAGGGTCATGTGGGGAAATAAGGGGAATGGGGATGGTCGAATTCTTGTGTCAGCAAAGTCCAGACAAAGTATGGGATTTGTCCAGGCTGCAGCAGAGGGGAACAGGGAATCTCTTGGAGATCCCTGCAGCAGGCACAGGGAGCTGCTGCTTTCCCCAGGCAGGCAACAGTGGTGAACAGTTCAAATAAATAAGAAGTGAGAAGCTGGAACAGGGGAGGTTTTGCATGGAACTGCCTTGGTTGACAATCCAGCTCTTGGGAGCTCCAGTGGCCGCTGTGTCCCCACGAGGGGTCAGCGAGTCCTTTGTGCCCCCTCCCACCTGAAGCTCTGCTGGTTTATAAATGATCTGGCTGATGCTGGCTCTTGGTTTGCCTTTTGTCTCACCCTCCCAGGAACGTTCCCCCTGAATGCCCAGGCTCCAGCTATTTCAGAAGAAAATCTTTATTTTTTTTCCACTGAGGTTAACCAAGCCTCCTTCTGTTTTGCTGTGCTCAGCAGTTAAGGCCAAAGTTTACAAGAAAGGTAATTACAGTCTTACTTTTAATTGTAATTAACTAGGAGTAAAGAATCAAAATAATCCAGCTACTCTTTTTCTGAACCAGAGCATTATATATAATGTGACAAGGAGAATGCCTTGCCCTTCAGCCATTAATTTTAGCAGCCCTGTTATTCCTAAATTACATAAACCTCTGGTGTCAGAGGGGAGAGAAAATGAATCAGCTCTGAGATTTCATTGGAATACTTTGCCCATGGTTGTGTCAGAATGTGCAAGGCTTTTGAAGCACTTCAGGTTATGATAAATTAGAAACACATAATGAAGAAAATCGGGAACTCCAAATAAAGAGGTCACAAGTGAAAAATGTTGGCAGTGAATTACAGGCATTTCTGGTCTCATGAAGACTAAAATGTGGGCTTTTGAAGGGAGTCTTTCCCTTTTATTTCCAAAGGTGTTGGAGCAGCGTGAGCGTGGCAGGGAGTTCAGGGGTTTAGGGGCTGCAGTGCCCCAAGGAGATGTCACTGGCAGTGGTGGGGGAGGCACACCTGCAGGAGTAAGTGGATTCATAGTCAACAGGGGCTGAAGATGGGGAACATTTTAACTGATTCCTAATTGTATTCACTGACTATGACCCAGAACACAATTCTGAACATTTGACAAATGCTGCTCTTTCCAAACTCCTTATTTAGCAGGGATTGATCTCCTGGTTTCTTACCTGGCACCACGTTTAGCAGGGTCACCTTTTCTGGGCAGGTGGGAGCCAGCCAGGCCCCAGGGATCTGAGGGAGCACAAAGCTCAATGGCACCATTGGTGACAAAGAGAGGAGTTGAACCAAGCCTTGAAAAGGCAGTGAAATGTCAGATATCCACATTTAAAACCCAGACCAGGGCAGATTTTCCTCGTGCTGCAGCATTTCCACAGCCAAAAAGCCGAGTGCCACGGACCTTGGCAGCATTTTTGAGGGGATCTTCCTTTAAAGATGAGCTATTCTTGAACAATTTCTCCACTGTATGTGACACAAACAGGCTTTTCTTTGACACCAGACGTGCATGTCTTCTTGCTCCAGCTATTTCTTTCTTGGACAAACATATGTATTGTAGCCAATGCAAGGAAAATCCCACTCACTATTTATGTTTGAGCTCCCTGTGTCCCATTAACAATATCCCAGTGTACTCCTGGCACCAGAGCATCTTGATGCAGATCCAGCACTGTTCTCCTGGATTTCCCTTTGGTCACTTAAGTGCCACAAACTAATCAGTCTTATTTAGTGGCCTTCCATCCCAGAGGCTCTATTTTTTGGGCACTGGAATAGTTTCCTGTCTTTTTTTCCCAATTTTTTGCTCAGTAGGGAGCTCCTCTTACTGTTAATCTGAACTAAGAATAATTATCAGAACTAGGAGCAGATTTTATCTGCTGTCCTATGACTCTTCCACACTTCCAGGAGCTCTCGTTTTGGTGGTGCTCTGACTACCAGGCAGAGATTTATTATATGTGCACTATTTGAATATACTGGGAACTTTATTTGCCTCTCAAAGGGCAAAAGCTTTTCCTAGGGAAAAAGAATCATGGTGTTGGTGCCTTTCCTTAAACGCCTCTCTCCTTTGTAGCAAAATGTAGATGGAGATTAGATTTTCTTTTTCACTTCTTTTCCTGTTTTTCCCTAAAGGGTTCTTCTCCTTTTCCTTTTTCCTAATTTTTCTTTTCCTTCTTATCCTTCTTTTCCTTTTTCCCCTTATTTTCCTTTTTCCTTTTCCTTCTCTTCCTATTTTCCCCTTAACTTCCTTTTTCTTTCCCTTCTTTTTTCCTTTTAAGTTGTTGGCATAAAAGGTGGCCAGGCACACTCTACTTCCATATAAATAAATACAGCATTCTTATCAATTAAAAAAAAAAAAGCAATGCTTTGAGCTTCCATTGCATATATATATTGTAGAATACATTCATGCAGATTTATTTTGGGCTGGAATCTGACTGTTTTTCTTAGCTGAGCTTTGGAGAGCTGCATTTCAGAGCCACCCTCAGCTCCAGAAGTTTTCTGTCCCATCGATGTCAGCCATTGATTTATCTGAGGAGTCGCGTTGTTTACAGCGGAGCCATTAAATCATAAAACAGCTTCCATTGTATCCTGTGCTCAGATAGGCAAAAAGCACTTCCTAACTGTGAAACCAGCTGCTCTAATCTTTAATGACTTCGGTTCAGTGGCCAAATCTACTTCTTTGTGCTCTCCTAATGCACCATTAGATTAGTTACTGTCGCTGGAATTGCTGTCGTTCAGCCCTGGTTAGGGAGGATCATGGTATTTTTCATAAATCATTTTTTTTCCTTCTTCTTCTTTCACTGTTTGAAGGATAATGGTGCTGGAGCTTTGCAATTGTTTTATGAGGCAGTAATCTTGTTGCTGTGAGGATAAAGCGTGAGGCCAAAGGCAGTGCTTATCTCCAGAGAAGCCAGTTATTGCCCAGGAAATCTCTACAAAACATCAATTATCACAGGTTACACCCCTCTGAAACAGCAGCAATGAGATTTTTGTGTCTGAAATAGACCAAAATGAAATTCAAATGCAGTTTTTGGGGGATGCTTTTGCAATTAGTTCCCAGGCTTCTGAAGTAAGTTTGTTTGATTATCAAAGGCCAGAATCCTGGCATGTTATTCAGGGCTGCACGAGCAGCTCTGCTCACAGAGCATCCTCAGGCACCAACATCACCAAAGTCAGCCAGGACAGCCCATCCTCCTGTAACCAAGCAGAGAATTCCTGGTTCCTGATCTCCTTCCTGGTGTCTTTAACTCCTGCAGGAGGAGGATTCCCTGGCTGACGCTGCTGCCGGAGCAGCAGGAATTTAGAGCTCATTGCCTTTACCTAAATACCAAGAACGTTTTTAGGCCTTTCTGCATTTAGAAGTAAGTGGAGGGAGGCAGCTCCCAGTGATAACAATGGTGCTGAGCCTTATTTTTGGGAAGGGAGAGTGATCCAGGCACGCTCCATCCTGAGGAATCCCGCAGCACCTCCCAGGGAAGCCGTTAAACACCGCACACCGATGCACGCTGGCTTTAAGAGGTTTATTCAATTAACAGTTTAAACTTTCATTCTGTTTTGCCATTTGGGGAAGAGGATTCTTATGCATTTAATAGTTTTATGCATTTACCCATTAGCTGTTGTAAGTGGGCTGGCTGGGCCGGGCTGTGCCATTTGGCGGGGCCGCGGCAGCGAGCAGGGCAGACAGTGATCCATGGCACGTGTCACGGCCATTTGCATCTCCCTGACCTCCCCAATCCATCTCCCTGAAGGTTGCTGTCCATTAATCCCACAGCAGCTGCTGGTGCAGCCACTCTGAGGTACCTCAGGCAGGTAGCCAAGGTTTCAGGTACTCCCTGCCCAAGGAGCCGAGATTGGCAGGATATTTTCATCAAAACTTGGAAGAAAATGACATATGTTTGTTAACCTAAGGACTGCTGATCACTTTAAATACTTTAAATTAATCCAGCTTCATTTGTTAAAACTAGCATCATCTTCTTAGGGACTAAGGGAACACTGGGAGCACTTCAAAACAGGCACCACAGCAAATCTCACCCTTCTGCCTCATGCAGGATTGTCTAAAACTCACTTTGCAGCAATGTTCCTATTCTGTGTTAGTTCTTATTCATATTCCTTACTCATGTTCCATTTTAAATTCCTGCCACACAGCACTGTGGCACTTTCCTTCCCTTACCTTGCAGATATTTCTGGCCCTGCTTTGTCTGTGCAGCAGGTCAAGGATTTATTTGTCTGCATCCCAGCTGCTTTGAAGGGAGCCGAGGGCAGGACAAGCTCACAATCCACAGGTAAATTCAGGTACTGAGTGTGCAGGTTCTTCCCACTATCAGGAGCTTCTGTAAGACAATAGTTTAGGTCTGTTTGGCTTCTGATACAGGCTGAGAATGAAATGTTCCTTCGGGGACTGGTGCCGCCCTGTATTTGCCTTTTGTCCCTTGTATTCAGGCTGAAGTTGAAGATGAGAAACAAAATTGTTAAAATTTGATGAATTTTTTATACTATAAATGGGCAGCAAATAATGACTTTCGTCCCAGTTTCATGGGTGTTATTTGTTTATAAAATCTCTGATAAGGTCGATATGAACAGAGGTATCAGAGCATTAAACTGCCTTTAAAAGTAATGAAAAATCTAGCAAAACTCACTTGAGAGGATAATTTCTACTTAATCTCACTGCTTCTGGCACCTTCTCCTAGTAGTAATTGTGTCATTATAATACCTGTGTTAAATTGAGCAGAGTTAATTGGTGTAATTTATGGGAATGTGGGAATTTGTCTAAAATACCATTGATCTCCTGTGCATGAAGCAGCAGCTGACAGGGAAAGGAGGTGGCACATCCATGGTTTTATATCAAAGGGCTTGAAAGGATCTCTGGGGTAGTTCAGCTTCAGAAATAAGTCCAGAGGAACCTTCTCCACCTGCTCAGGTTTTTTCCAGCCAAGTTAAAAAGACTCAGGCAATCCTTCCAAATCTGATGCTATGCAGAGTTGGATTTGGGATTTAGTCCTTGAGGAAGGTGTGGTTCTGCAGGAGTTAGAGGGGAATTTTGTGAAAATACTGATTATCTAGAGGTCTTGGAGCAACCTGCTCTAGTGGAAGGTGTCCCTGCCCAATCTCTGAGGTCTCTCCAACCCAAACCATTGCCTGTTCTGGGATTCCATGCCTCATGTCCCACCCCAGAGCCTTCTGCTGTTCTGTCCTATGATGTCCTGCTCTGTTCTGTTCTGTTCTGTTCTGTTCTGTTCTGTTCTGTTCTGTTCTGTTCTGTTCTGTTCTGTTCTGTTCTGTTCTCTCCTCTCCTCTCCTCTCAGGGTTGCTCCGTGCAGGCTCCTCAGCGGATGTGTTCTCTCCAGCCAAACACGACCACCTGCAGCTTTGTGCTGGTGTTAGCACTTTCATTGCCATTATTCAAATCCAGCTGGCTCTCCCTTTGAAGTCCATTCCCTCATGTTAAATGTTAACTCTAATTTCTCTTGGCCCAGGGAACAGATAGTGCATTCTTTCCTGGCTGTGTGATAATGGCCACACTTGTGCTGGCTGCCTTCAGCCCTTCCCGCTCCGGATCCTCGCTCTCCTCCAGAAGGAATTTCGAGGCCCAGCTCTGCTGCAGGGAGTGGATTTATCCTGCAAAAAGCTCTCAGCCTAGCCCTGGGAACTGTCCTTACACATCTCCTACCTCCTGTGGCCAAACCTCTCTTCCAAGACTGGGCTCAGGGCAGAGAGAAATTACCAAAATACTGCATTTAGGGGTGAATTTTGAGCAAGCCCAGGGTGTTCTGGGTTTTTTCTTAGATTCATGCAAGCTAATGTTTGGCTTTTTCCAGCTGCACTAGCATTTTTCTAAACATATTTCAGTGCTTATCCTTGCATTAGGCACAGTAGGAATGGAGGGGGGGGAAGACTTGTGACCATTTGAACTTGAAATCCCCAGAGAGCTTTTTATTCTAATAAAACAGCAAAATATTGGATACATGACACCCCTTACATCAAACTCTATCATATTAGGGAAACCTTAGAACTCTGGGCTGCAGTCTGGCCTGATACATTACAATTCATCAGGGATCAGTATGAGAAATAATTACATCTATTTATTTATTCCACTGTCAGAATGTTGACACTAGTTTTTCATATTGTCTCTGTCATGAAGAATCCTAATTAAATAACATGTCAAACGCATTGATCATACATTTATAAATTTGTTTGATATATCATGGAGGCCTTTTGTTATTAGGAAGTATCACAAGATTAAAATTAAAGTTTGCCAAACCCTCTAGCTCATTCTACACAGGGCTTTTTCCTCCTAATTAACCACAGAATTTTGATGGCTTGTCATTCTGATATTGCACAAAGTGATCTCTTCCTTTTTATTTCAACTTCAACCAAAATCTGGCCAGATATGTACAATTATATTAAGCTATGAAATGACAGGCTCCTCATGTAATTTTTTTTCCATTTTCTGTCCTAATTCCTCTACTTAAGAGGTGCTGTCTCTTCAAAAAGAAGATCAGGAAGAGCTCACCTTCAGTTCTTGTGCTTTCTGCACAAAGCAGAGCAGGAGCTTTGACCACCCTCATTCTTTCAGCCCTTTTTGTAGCTGGGTTTGGACCTGACCCCAGTCAGGGTCCATTTAGGTGGCCATAAATCCATTAACATCTTTCCAGGTCCTCCACACTCACCCCTTCAGGGAAAACAGATTTTTAGGAAGGTGACAGGGACCAGAAAAAATCAGTACTTAAATAGTACAGTTTCTTCCCAAACAAATATAATTTGCAAAGAATCACATTCTCTGTACATCCTACTTGAAGGGATAAAAAGATGTCAATAAATAGGCATTTGTTGTCCCTTTTTTGATGTGTTTTCTCCCATTTTCTATAAGAACATAAGCTAGGAAGGTTTTACACAGATTTGGTGGCAGAACACATGCATTAAGATTAAGTTTCTTTTTAAAATTTGCATTCTTTGCTTTGTGTGTTTCCTAAATGGGGCAAGAGGGTTTCTTAGTGTGTCTTAGTATTAAAATCTAAAGTAACAGACCTTCATTCTAATGAGCTTTGTAAATCTGACCTAAAAAGTGTCGCCTGGAGTCTTTGAAATGAGTTTCCTACAACTTCCTCTGATCTGATTGTGTGTTTTAGGGGAGGTTAAATGGGTTAAGATTCTTAGCTGTCCTAAAGCCATTGGAGTGATTCCTTATTAATCTTTTTCACCCCCTAAGACATCATCTACAGATCTAGGCGGATTTAGTACATAAGATAACATAGTCAGCCCTGCCATAACTATCCACACAGCTTCTGAAAGGACAAAAGGGTGACAAAAATATGCAGAAACCCTTCCAAGGGGTCATGTTAACAATACTTTCCCAGTCTTTCCCTTGCCTTTATGCAGCCCAGGCTTGTCACAGAAGGGAAGTTTTATCGTCACAGGATAATATCTCTGTAACTTGTGATCTAAATTACAAAGGAGTTTGTTGTGCTCCATGTCCTATGGCAAAACTTGTGAGCATAAGATGGGGTCTGCAATTAGCCCCGTCCCTGCTGATAACCAAGAGCTCCTTGTTCCTGCAGGAAGGGGGCTCGGTGCCCCTGCCAGCGGCTCCTCCTCCCTGCTGCCTCCCAAATGGATTCTCCTCCCAGTCTCCTCTTCCCTGCTCCCTGCCCAGGCTGGTGGAGAACTTTTCCAGAGCTTTAACTGAGGGAGAAAAACAGCCTTTTCACCGAGGAATTGGTGAAAAATTGGTCCTGTTCCTGAAAGTGTTTGAGGCCGGGTTGGATGGAGCTTGGAGCAGCCTGGTCTAGTGCAAGGTGTCCCTGCTCTGATCTAGATTAGATCACCTCCAAATGTTCCTTCCAGTCCAAACTGATCTGTGATTCTAAATAACAGAAAAAAAGTAAAAACACAGAGCTAGTTTCATTTATCTCAATGATTGATGCTTCTGTCTTAGGCATCCTTTGACATCACAGGGCAGTTCAGGGCCTTTGCCTCTGGTGGGAAGGTCATACAGTAGCATTGTAATACTTTTACCATAAATATGCTTTTTTTTTGGAAGAAAAAAATCCAGTTATCCTTTGACATGGACCATATATTTGATATAATTCTCTTCTATCCTGTTCACATTATATGTGCATGGCAGCAACAACATTTTCAGATCCACACTCTTCTGCTTAAACTTACTTGTTCCTAATCATTTGCTGTGGTAGAAAATGTGAGTGAGGTTCATGGCCAGAAGATTTTTATAGGTCTGTCGAGGGCATAATAGCATTTGGAAACCTTAGGTGTTGTACAAACAGTGGTAATACAATTTGAGGGATCAGCTGCCATTTAATCAACGTCAGGAGGTTGTCAATTCCTTCCATGATTTATGGCTGGGAAAATACAGAATGATTTGTAAAATAACAAGGAGCATCTCCCCCCAAATGGGCTATTTTCAAAACAAAGCAAACTGAAACACAAAACTATTCTGGAAGAATTTTCTCAGGATTTTGAAGTGCTTGCCTTAGCCTCGAACTCCCTGTTGACATAAGTGTTCCATAGTCCTTTGCAGGTGCTACTGTAGTGTCACAGAGCTCTCAGGAGCCCATTACAGTCTTTTGGCCTGGAAAAAAAAGAAAAGAAAAAACACTTTAAAATCGTGAGTGGCTTCTTCAAAGCTGGAGCTCCCTGATAAGGAGCCCAAGTGTGTGGTTTCCCTGTGTTTTAACGCTTTCTGCAGTGTAACGCACACCCCACGGGGCCAGTGGTCCCCATAGTCCTCATCCCACGGGGTCAGCACTCTGCCCCCACATCCACAGCCTCCTTAAGTGCCTGCTTAGCTCCTTCCAGGCTGAGGAAAACATTTTAGCACAGTTCTTAAAAGAAATCTTGTGTACCTAAAGCAGGGAGGTGGAACGCTACAGGACTTCTCCCAGCTCGTCTGCAGACTCACCTGGATGTGGCATTCTGACTTTCCACACTGGTTTTCCTGTCTCTAAAAGGACACTCATGATTTTATTTTCTTCCTGTGCTGCAGATATTGTAGGTCTTTATAAAATATCATCTGCAGGCCATCAGCAACTTGTAAGTACATGTGCCCAGTTCAGCTGCATCTGAGAGCTCTTCTCCAGGGAGATAGAGATGTCACTCTTCCTCTTTAACAATATTCAAACCAGAAATTATGAAATTGTTGAATTGCACATGTATTTGGAAAGCTGTTGGACCCATTGGTGGCAGAGGATGAACAGCTCCCCCTTTACAGCAGCTGTGCAGCAAAAGCCATGGCTGGTGGCAAGCTCTGCCCAGTAAAGACACCTGCTTCCAGAATTCCCCTCCTGCTCCTTCTGACACCAGCATGCCAGGGATTTTTGTCTGCACAGACACTAGCTTTGGAGTCTACAGAGGTGCTCCAAGCAGAATCCAGGAGAGCTCAGGAATGCATGCTTTATTAAAGAAAAAAAAAAAGGCAACCAAAAAAAACCCCAAAAAACCAAACAACAAAAACCCGATACTGGAGACAGTTTAGGTATTTAGCTCCTGAAGCATTTTTTGTATCTCTTAATTACTTATAATCTGACTTTTCTTTCTAATTGAGGCTCCCAGCATCTGTCTAGCTACCAATACTCTTAACTACTAATTTACATTGCAGTTGGCACCTGACCTTACATGACACATGTAAGACTCTTAGACAGATAATCCTGGCTTCTTCTTGAGACTTATGTCGCCATGGAGGGGTCAGTGGTGTGAGACAGCACAGCTTGAGGTGCGAAGTGCCACAGCAGCTCACACACTTTACCTTGCTGAGTCTGGGAATCCCTTAACAAGCTGATCCGGGCTTTTGCACAGCCAGTCCTCCTGCTTTTGTCCCAGGCAGGCATTTTTCTGCCTGTCACTTGCAGGCCTTAAAGCAGCACGTCTTTGTTGGTTCATTTGCAGACATCAGTAGGCACATTTCACACTGAATTCCACCCTGTGGGGCCGTGTCTAATTGGACAAATTTGAGCAGCAGGCAGGAAAGCCACCACAGCATGGAGCAGTGATATATGGGCACTGGGAAAAGGGTTGGGATCTTAAAGTCGCAGCTGCTCTGCTCGCCTGCCTGCCTCCCGAATTTGGAGCTGGGTGGTTCTGAAAAGTGAGGTTTAACATCCTGCACTGTCCACTTGGTGCTCCAGGGTTTTCCAGAGTGGCTCTCTGTGCATTCATTTAGCTCTGATTCCCAGAATTACTGAGGCTGGAAAAGCCATCCAAGATTTTTGAATCCAACCCGTGACTGATCATCACCTTGGCACAGCACTGAGTGCCACGTCCTTGGTCACTGCCAGGGATGGGGACTCCACCAATGCCTGACCACCCTTTCCATGAGTAAAGCTCTGTGAGGAGCAGGACAAGTGTCTGCACCTTTGGAATAGGGCACAGGAGCACCTTAATCCCATGAAATCAAAGCCTTGCTCAGCTTTAAACTGCACAGCTGCCATTCACATTAGGGGTTTTTGGGGGCGATTTCCTGCAATATTGCAGCACCAGGGTGGAGTGGGGAGGCTGATAATTGCAGAGAGAAAAGAGGAAAAAAGAATTTCAGAACCTTGGCAATAAAAGGGAGTTGAAGGGTTGTTTCTGGTCATAGATGTTTCTTTTCTATTTTATGTTGCTTAAGCATAATAAATGTCAGATGGCTAGAGTAGCATGTTTTATTAAAATAAGTGAATTTGGAGGTCAGGAGAGCACTGTTGGTAGCCTGTGCACAGGATGGCTTTGTTTGGGTGAGGGGCAAGTGGAGGGCTCCATCCCAGTGTACATAGACCAGTTTTAGAGGGAGAAATAGCCTGAAATCCTATTTCTGTGTGATTGCTCTGGTTTTGGTGTCTCTGCTCAGCCAATAAACAAAAGTGACGTCTAATGACAACTGTGAAAATCTATTTTGGAATGTAAAACTGAAGAATATTATGTCTAATTGTTCCTTGGAATATATTTGTATTAGTGACATTTTGATCTGTCAGAGGTTCCCAACTGAATTTTGCTTTTTTAAACATCTCTGAGAAACATTGCTCCATATGCTGATTTTTCAGAGATAATGGTAGGCTTGAGGAGCATCTTATTAGGAACAAAAGCCAAGGGTTTAAAGACTTCCCAGAGGATAGTTTTGGTGACAAGTCCTTATATTTTGCATCAGTCAGACTGAAAATCTCTGCCTGACTCTTGAGTGTGCAGAGAACTCGCTGGCTGCAGCTGCTCCAGAGAGAAAAGGTCAAAAAAGAAGTGGCATGGTGGCTTTGAAAGCATCTGGCCAGAGTTTTATACTTTTACTGCATTGTACTGATGCTCAAGGGTTTAAAGGAAGAGATGCCTTTTGGCTCTTCCTGTGAGTGGAGTGAGTTCCACAGCAGCAGCCAAGAAGTGGCTCTCACTGCCCTAAAATGCCAAATTATTGGGATGTCATGAAAAGGTCTCTGCCAAATGGCACGGAAGTGATGGCTTCAACAGATAGTAATTATTGTTTTTTTCTCTGTGATGGATGTCTGTTTGTATTTAATGTAGTCACTAGATGAAAATGGTGGTCTTTGGTTAATCAGATATGGGTTTAGAAACCAAAATTAAGTCATTCATGTGGATATGGTTGAATTTCCTCGCTTCCTTGTGACCTGTTCCTTCAATCCTGTAGCTTAGATCTGAGGGTTTGCTTTACTTAGCTTTCCCCAAATTGAAATACAAAGCAGCTTACTTTAACATATATCATGGGAACGCTGTGAAATTTTCCCCCTCTGGGCTACTCCAAACAAGCCCCAGGCCCAGCAGTCCTGAAAACTTGTGTGGAGCTGGAAGTGCAAGATTTAATGCCTTGTAACTTTACTCTGTCTCCACAGTAAATTATTTATACAGAACATGTCAAAAAGGCAGATGTGGCAGAGCAGTAGAAGTTGCTGCCATGGTGGGTGAAGGCAGGGGAGGCCGTGGTGCTGCCCAGGGGGGTGGCAGGGACCCCAGCTGGGACTCAGGCTCTCCTCTCTGGTCACATTCCTGCTTTTCCTTTGGGAACTGCTGCTTCCCATGGCAGCTGATGGGAGTTTCCCAGTGGAAGCTCAATCCCTCAGAAGTACCAGAACACCTATAAATGCTAGAATGGCTTTAAAAACATGTGGAGTGTTAGACCAGCAGCTACCAGGGTATGAACAAGAAGGTCAGGACAAAACAAGAGTCATAAAAATTTAAGGAGCAGTTTTCACGTTGATGGGGAAGGGAGGGTCCTGCTGAGCATCCCTGGATCCTGACTCCATCCTCCACTCTACCAGCCATCCAAGAGGAGCGGCAGGACTTCTTCTGCCCTCCCCATCCCCTTTTCCTCCTTCTGTGCAGCAGGAAGTTCATCTCCCATCCCAGCAGGGTAACTGGGGATTACCTCCCAGCCCCGTGCAAACCCCATTGAAGCCACGTGCATCCCTCAGCAGCAGCACGAGTCGCTTGCATAGAGGCTTGTAAATATGAATCATTGCTCAAGTGCCAAAATTATAATTAAAAAGGTTTTGTCTTTTGGCTTTTGTCTACATACTTTCCTAACATTGTCACTTGGCAGGGCCGGGGTGTCTCTCGCAGTGTAATTGCCGCAGAACATTTCCTTGAAAGAGCAGCACCACCCTGCCTCCTCCTCACACTTGCATGTGGAAAGCACCAACTGTTTTATAGGCATTAGTGAGTTCTGCTCTGCAGTGCAGGGAGGTATTAAAGTGTGTGAGCAGCCGAGACAGCTGCAGAACAGCTTGGGAGATGGAGTGACCGAGGCTGCACTTGGGATGCTGTGGCAGAGGCGGGAGCTGCGGTTGTGCCTCTTCCAGGGAGCAAACACAGAGGCTTTGACAGGACAGTCTGGCTGGGTGTGTTGTTTTGCTTCTCTTCCCCCTCTGCAGGGGTCTGTGTGTAGGAAGAGACGTGTCTGGTCCCAGAGCAGCAGTGCCTTGGGCTGTGTGGTCACACTGAGCTGTGTCCTTGCAGCAGCTCCAGCTCCCATCCTTCTGCCTCTCTGCCTGCTGTCCAGTGGGAAGCTGGGATTGCAGGGATGCCAGGACTTCTTCTCAGGCACTTCTCAGGCATTTAGGTACTTAAAAAGCCAAAGGGCTCTCGTCCACCCCGTTAAAGAGTGCCAGGTAATCCCTTTATGTAGTTAGGGGCATTTCCCTGCCGGGCGCATCACCACCTGCATGAGGATGAGCAGTACAGGTGCCTCCCTGTCCGGGGCTGAATGGCAAGGAATCCCTCGGGATTCTTCTTCTTTTTTTAAGGGCAGTTGTGGTAATATTAGAATAAGTAAATAAACAGCACAGATCTTTAAAATCAGTTGCAGAATATGCTTTCTATTTTTGGTCAAAACTTTGAAGATCTGGGAATTATCCAACTGTTTCGAAACGAAACCTTAAATTAAATCGATGGCTTGGAGGGGTTGTTTAATTTTGTTTTTAATCTTTTGTACCAAGAAAATTAATCTTCCAGACAGGGGTTATATTTGAGGGAAGAGCAGTGCATAGGCAATTAGGACTTTTCCCCCCTCCAGAGTGGTGAAGCAAAGTTTGGGGTAGTGCAGGTCTTCAGCTGGGCTAAATTAGCCCAGCTCTGCTCAGGCTCCAGCTGTAGGCATATATTACTGCTCCATTGCAGCAGATCTCATTTATGACATGTTTTTAAAGCAGATCTGTGAAATGATCCAGCTTTAAAAAAATAACACTAATAAGGGTGTAGTTACATGAGCATCTTATCCCACAGCAAAGCCAGTTTAAGAGGCTCCCAGCCCTTCCCTGACCCTGCCTTCTCCTTCCAACCCCACGCTTCATTTCCCCTCAGCTTTGCTGCTGCAACTTTTTGGTGTTTGTGGGTTTGGGTTGGGTTTTTTCCTGTTTCTTGCATTGTTTAGTGACCAAGTAGGAGATGGAGCATGTGATGTGATGGAGCAGAGGGAAGGCCATGAGGGGCAAGGGGAAGGGCAGGAAAGGATGCAGCACAGGCAGTTTTTCAAATGAACTCTGGATGCCAGAATGGGTTTTCCTGCATCTGCCACTAAACCCAGGTCTCCTTTGGGGCTCTTTGTGAAGAGCCAGGCAGGTGAGCAGCTGAGTGGGGCAAGGGTGGGAGCTCACACCCTACCAGAATCACAGAAAGGTTTGAGTGGAGGGGGCTTTTAGAGCAGTGACCAGGCTGCTCAGAGCCTCATCCAGGCTGACATTTCCAGGGATGGGCCACCTTCCACCTCCTTGGGCAACCTGTGATGTTGGCTGAGCCTTTGGCTCCTGGAGTCAGCTGGAGCACAGTTTCAATCAGTTCCTGGACCTCTGCTGAGCTGGGGCCACAGCTATGAGTTGTTAAGTGAGTCACACTGATTTTTTGTTCTCCACAGCAGTTTCCTTTCCCCAGAGCAGCACTGGTGTTAGTGCTGGAATACAAGAGGATGAGTGGAGATTTCAAGGAATCTCAGAATGCTTCACTCTACCAGGAAATCCAGCCTGCCCAGACTCTGCACCAGGCAGCAATGAGATCAAATGCTTTCCTAACCTATTTACTTTAAATGTATCTTGAATATTAGCAAGGATGGAGTCAACAGACAGCTCTTTGAAAAGTGTGGTGTCTGGTGAGTGTCTGACACAGTATTTAATGAGTGCAGGAAGGGTTTTTATCCAACTGCCTTTGGTATGTGGAATGTGTTTTCCCCTTGTTTTGACTGGATGGGTCTTGTGGCTGATCTGTTTAAAAACACTGAACAGTTGCAGCAGCAACACAACGTGGTGGTATCTGAGACCTGCACGTGGTGCAGATGAGGTGGGAACACGGAGCTTCCTTCATCTGTGGTGAGGTTATCAGTGCTCCCTGAATCCTGCTGCTGATAGCATTCCACAGCCCTTCTAAAAGAGCAGAAAAACATGAGGACATGTAGTGACACCTCCCTGGGCTGGCAGTTGGCCTTTGGTGGGGAGCTCCTGTGCTTTGGAGTCCCCCAGCAGTGTTGGCTGTAATGCCCAGTGTGGCTTTGCTTGTCTGCTGCTCCCTGGGAGCAAGATCTATTGCTCACTCTTCTTATTCCTCTATACATTGCACAGAGTGGAAACAAAAATCAGATATAAACACAGTGCCCATCAATCATTACTAACTCAGAAGATAGACTGTGATAGTAAATCTTCCTTTTGTCTTCTTCTCTCTGGGCTTTGCACACAGCAGTGCAGCAGGTAGGAGCACAAGGAGGATTAAGTTGTTTGGGCGCACACCAGGGTGGGTACTGGAATGGTCTGGATAAAACCAAAGGGGCTGTGAGGTAAAGTGTAGCAATTCTGGTTTAGCTGAATCAGGAATAAAGTGCTTAACCACAGCCCCAGGTGGAGGCAATGCCCTGAATATCCCCTAAGTACAGATTGGGACCAGTGGCTTTGCCATTTGGATTTCTTTAGTAATCATTTTTTGCAGCAGCCCCAATGAGATCAGGGTGGTAAGAGGAGGTTGTTTGTGTTTGGTGTTTGTGTGATTTCTTTTTTGATTAACCTTTTGTGTACTACAGCTGTTGCCACGAATCCAGGGGGGGTTTATGAGTTGAGAATTTATGGTAAAGTGCTCTAACATGAGGAATTCGAGCTGGATTAAGCTGGGTGTGCATAGGTTATTGCAGCAGCATTTACTGGCTTTCCTTCTTCCTGTAATTCTGTGGATCCCAGTTATGTGATCATAGAATTCATATTAGAGCATTAGCAAATGCAAATGTGTAGCCACATTCTCATCATTTACCCTCGTTTTAATTCTTTGGATAAAGTACTTTGTTTTTATCAATTCACAGGCATGGAAGTGACAAGCCTGTTTATAACTATCAGTGATACAGAGCAGCAACTCCAAAAATGCCATGGGATTTTGGAATCAGCACTGAGGAACTTTTCCATAAATGCCAGGAATAACATTATATTTGAATATTTAACCCTTACCCAGGCAATTTGAGGACTGGAAACCATATGTGCTTTTCATAATGGAAGCCAAGATGACCCTACATAAAGATAAATATAACTACATAAAAGCGTTCAGGAAGGATGGTGTTGTGGTTAAGAGCTGGGCAAGGGCTGGGGAGCTCCAAGGTCTAATCCCAGCTCAGCCACAGGCTTCTTGGGTGATCCTGGGCATGAAACTGAATCCCTGCATATTTCAGTTTTTCCATTTGGGAATGAGAGATAATAACACTGCCCCAAGCCGTGCCAGGAGGGGAAGCACGTTGCTGCGTGGGAGGTGTGGGCTGGGAGATGGTGCTGGTGACCACTAGGAAAATCTGACCAGGTGCTCATGCTGCTCCACTGCCAGTGGGATTCAGTTTCTCCTCTCCTTCTCCAAAGGCTGGATGAATAAACTCCTGCCTTAATTAGCATGTCAAACCAGGGAAGCACGCCTGAACTGTGGGAAGTCACATCCTTGGCAAATATTCCTTGTTTGAACATCATTAAAATTCAAAAGCAGTGAGGGGGAAAAATGAGGAAAAGAAAGGGAAACCTGCAGTAGATGAGCCCATCTGGTTTTGTTTGAGTGCTACCTAAGTGAGTTGTGTTTATTGGTTATAGACTCGTGTTTGCTTTATACGCCAGGTAGCTCTAGTTCTGCTCGTGACTTGGCATCCACTTCTGCCCTTTGAGAGCCTGCTCAGGAGGTACAAATCCTGATCCTGCTCTCTGAAAAGGTGGGATCTTTCAAAGTAACCATCAAGAAGGAGACTGAATTGGCCACTGAGCATTCCCTCTTGCAGCCCGTGTCTCCTATGGGATGTCATTCCACCAGCACAGGAGCCAAGGTGCTGGGCTGGCAGCACATGAGAGGCAGCCTGTGCAGCTGCTGGCATGGGGAGGGGTCAGGTTGATGGGAAAAGGTCTGGAGGGAGCAGTCCCTGCTCTAGGAAGCAGGTAAAACCCTGTAAAATCCTGCTGGATGCCGAGCAGCCGGCGCTGGGCTGCGTAAGGTGCGGGGGAGCGTGGTCAGGCATTGTTTGGAAGGAAGAGTTTTGATGTAATTATACCCTTCAGCCATTGCCACACTTTCCTCCCTTTCATCTCCAGGCAGGTCCACACGTTCAGATGTGAAGCTGGAAATGAAACACATCTGGCTATCCCAAAATGACAACAGACTTTTATTTGCTATTTTTGGTATACAACAAAAGCTTTGTATCTCACTAATTGAACATATGGGCTCTCCCTTGCTTTTTTCCCCCTGCTAAACTCCACTTTTCCATGTGTCATCGTACGATTCCAACATTTGATCTGTCGAGTCCATCTCAGCCATGTGTTTGTTGTAATCTGCTACACATGTAGGCTTGTTTTCGTGTGCGTCCTGACCTCCAGTGAGAGCTGCAGTTGTTTCCATCATGGATAGTGTTGAGGAGTTACACATCCTTTTTATCAGTGTTTTTGGCCACCGGCAGCTCCTCGCGGCGCGGCGCGGGGCTCCTGCCAAGCCTCTGAAAGCTCGGGGTTTGGGACAGCCATATCTGTTTGTCTTGTGATACCAGATGCTGGCTTTCTTCAGTGTAACAGAAGGAGAAAATTCCCAAAATAGAAAATAGCCCTGTCAGTAAAACCTAGGGAAGCTGAGGGGCAGCTTAAGCTTGGTAGAGCCAGAGCTTAAGGCAAGCATGGAGGTGGATGGCTGGGAGATGACTGCTGGACAGAGGGCAGGGAATTCTTTGGGGTCAGAACAATCTGTGGGATAAAGAGAGGAAAATGGCTCTGTTGCAGAGGAGGCCTGAACCCTTCAAATCAGGCAGTGTCATAAAAACCCACTGGGAGCCCAGCCCCGGCACACGGGCGCTCCTGAGACTCGTTACGGGTACAGCACCCCTTGATTAGCGTGGAAGATTCGTCATCAGAAAGGTTTTCTTGTGCCTGTGGGGGATCCACTTAGTTATTTCCAACTACAGCTCTAAATTGTTCCCATGCTTCATGGTGCTTTGATTAGCTAAAATCTTGTAGTAACTGTTTGAGGCTCTCACCGTGACAAAAAAAAAACCCCAAAACAGGTGACAGCGATCAAAGCATAGGGTGTGGAGTAGGAACTCTTGGGGATTTAGTGTGGGGAGAAGGACCTGCTGGGGCTTTGGGATAGGATGGGGTTGGAGGTAACTCCTTTACAGGTTCCTGAGCACTGAAGGACAAACCACCTGCAGCTTTCACTATGCTGTGTGTTGTTCCCCAGGTAGAAATGGCAAATAAATGCCAAAAAAAAGGGTAACTGAACATTTAATTGCTCACACAAACATGCAGGCATAGCCCCAGCCCTTGAGTCCCCATCGTGTTCCAGCTGTGCTGATGGTCACCTTTCCTGCAGTCAGTACTGGGCCAATTTCATCACATTTGGTTTATGTTTATCAACACAGCACTTAAGCAATGGGGTTTTGGTTGCAATGAGGGAATGAATCCATCTCTGTGCAGCCCCGAGGTGAGGGATGAGGAGCCATGCGTGGGGTGTCCTGGCTTGGATGTGCCTCGGTCTGTGTTGCAACGCCCTGACTGCAGCAAAAATCAAATATTTGTGCTTGAAGACAGAGCTGAGGCAATTTCCACCAGGAATATGCCATCTCTCACCACTTGAACAATATTATACATTCGTTGTGCTATTATTCTATCCAGTTCTTGACATAAACTGCTGAGCAGTTTTGTTGTGAGCTCCCTTTTTAGCCAATATAAGATTAAAAAAATTGAGGTTGCACTTGAGGACTTCCCAATCAACTAAGGAATGAACTCTGAAGCAGAAGTTGTATTTAGCAAAATGGACTTACAATTATTATTCATAAATGCACATGTTATGGCTGCAGTTGTTTCACTTCTTTCTTTTACGGCTCTATAAATTGTATACAGAACATAAAGGCTTTACTTCTTAAATAAATGTTTTGCAGCCGCCATAAATTATCTTTCTTGCATTCATAATGAAAAAAGAAAATCACTGTTTGATGTTTTATATCCTCTTCACTAAAACGTAAAATATGGTAGTTGGAGCCAGATTTTATCTCATTTGAAAATAAAAGAAGGTTCATTTCCTACTAATTTTTTTCAGTCTTAGGTTTGGAGTTCCCATGAAGTGTTGCCCAATCAGCAAAGCAGCATTACAATAAACTCTGCTTTAGCTGAGGCTTTGCTTTGAGCTGCACCGGTGCTAATAATCACCACTGTGAACTGAGTTATGAGCATAACCTGAGTCTCTTTTATCATTTTCTTAAATCCCTGATTTTGTTATATTTCATCTTTCTACACCCCCTGATCACTGGCTGAATATCAGATTGTTGGACTTCTCCCCACGCCAGCCCTCGAGGACCCTGCCCCAGCCTGGCTGTCCTGGAAGCAGGCCTTGCTGAACTCCCAGCTCACTGGTTTGCAAAGCAAACTTCAGCCTTGTACTATTTACCTTGGCAAGTGCCCGACCAGATTGATGATCTGTAAAGTGGATTTGTTATTTGGCTGTTTGCTTTGGCAGCTCTTGAAAGCAGTTTGCTGATTACAGCCCCAGATGTCATTGCATACATTACTGCTCACTATAAGTTTCTTCTAAAGTTTTAATTTCAGCCACAAATGCTATTAAGCTTTTTGCACCTTTGTGTATTTAGCTCATGGATATTAAATATCATGAGCTTGATTTCTTTACTTTTTCCTCTTATTATCTGTGTTGCCCTCCTCCAGGCATCTCTGTAGTGCCAGGGCAGGGGATGCTGCTTTGCCCTGGGTCATTGCTGTGCCCAGCTGTGCCACAGCCACTTGCAAATTGGTCACATGCACAGTTTCCTAACTGTAGATAAGATGGAAAATTGCCATAGCATTTGTTTCAATTATCAGCAGGACCAAACACTTGGGTCAGTAGAGCAGAGATCGGGAGCAATGGTCACTAAAATCGCCCTGTGCCCCATTTGTGTCAGGTACAAAAGGAGCATGGTTTCCCTGGGTTATCTCCATCCCCTCTAACTATTATCTTGACTTTTGAAGGCTCTCAAGCCTGATAAGCAATTTGGCAGATCAATAGGCTCAGAATCAATTTGTTTCTGACGTGGGGTAATCCCGAGTTTGGCTCTGCTGCCAGCAGAGCTCCGCTCCCAGCCCATGCAACCATCAGGATTAAGCTTGAGAAATATTGGGATATTTTATTGTCCTGCTGCCTCAAAGTGCATCTGCATTCCTAAAGTCCAATAAGAGGCTTGTGAAAAGCTCAGCTGGGTGTTTGCTGCTCCCCTACCTCGAGTTCTGCAGGGCTGTCCAGGAGCAAAGCCTGGCACAGCCCAGCTTGGGCAGACCCTGCTGGTCCTGGCTTTGAGTAGTTAAACCATCCTTTGTGGCCAGGGGCTTTGGGGTTTTTTTTAGTGGGGGCACTTTCAGCTTTGAAATTTTTCAGTTGAAGAAGTTAATTCACTTGAAGTAAGTTTACTTTGCGAGGGGAGTATATCATTGTAGTATTTTTGGCCACTGCTTGAAAATTCCTCTAACCCTTTACTATAATAAGCAAATTGAGCAGATTAAAGACACATTATGCTGCCAAATGGTTTTTCTACACAGGGTGACATATATTTTTTCTGTGGAAAAGGTTGTGGGGGTTTTTGTGAGCTGCTATGCTTTTTTTAGCACTTCCTGTTTTATTGTGTTTGAAGTGTCTTTGTGGTGACCTGTTGGGGTAAGATTCTTCCATATGGAAGTGTTTCTTCAACTTTTAATCATTTTGTCTAAAAAAAAAAAAAAAGGTTTTAAATCCGATTTGCAGATGTCTCTGATTTTGTTTGCAGAGAGCTTGTCCAACTCACTACAGTGTTGTAGAAATGATGAATTGTTCATCCACAACATGATGGTGACATCCACGGAGTTGCACTCTCAGAATATCTTCTTTAAAATCTATTTAAAATATCTGTAGAAAAGCTTTTGGTTGGGATTTGATGTATTTTTCTCTTTGAAACCTGCCTTCACTGAATGCCTTGGCAAAGCTCCTGTTGGTTTTGCTGGAACTGGGATTTCACCAGTAGAACCCTGACTTCGTTGCAGGCATCTCTGAAGTCAAGTAATATCAGGATAACGAGCAAATCTGTGTCTGTTCCTGGAGAAAATCAAGCTGGGGTTTTACAAAGGGTCAGAAAAAAGTTACAAGTTTATTTTTAAGTCTCCAAGACAAAAATATTAAAGCCCAACAAAATGCAGATTCCCTGAGCTCTTACTGGGCTCACCAGATCATAACTGAGACCAGAATCTGGACCACTGGAGCTGTGCTGTGGCTCTGTCCTGTTCCCTATTAGCTCCGACACTAACATCTGAATTTCAGATTCCGTCTTGCTCAGGTGGAGCTGCTCAGTCAGTGCATCCACCAGACACCTCAGGGCTTCTCTGGAGCTGCCTGCCTTGCAGGGGGTGTGAGGGCAGAGCTGGAGCTGCTGGGCACACTGTGGTACCCAGGCAGCCAGGCATGTCCATCAGGCATCTCCAGACTTCCCCTCTGCATCATCCCCTCCATGTTTCAACCTTAAGAAAACTGGCTTTGACAGGGTTTTTGAGCCCACATGTGAATACCACATGTTGAGGTCTCATGTCTGCAGTTTCACTCCTAATTAAGTGTAGATGTAAGTACTGGGTATCATTTAAGGTCTTTGGCTCTCTGCAATTCACCACAAGCATCTAATTCCTACTTCCTTTGTCTTGGACCTATTATTTATAGGAGAAGGGTAGGTGGACTTGGTGGTTACAAGTCTGTTGGATTATTATGTTTCTGTAGCTGTCATCCTGTCAAGGGTCCTGCAGAAATTTGCACTGTGGGCTTTTGGTAGTTTATTGGGAGTAAAATCCCCTCCTGTGCCAGAGGCTGGCCTTAGGTCTGTGCACCACTTAAGTCTTGCTAAGCCCTGAAAATGGGTCTTAAAATGTTATATTGGCCTTCTCAGCACAGAGGTGAACTGCATTCTGTGTCAACAGTGAGATTTCCAGTTCAGCTTAAGGCTGTTTGTCTCTGCTGCTGTGAGAATTAGGACAGGGTCTCTGAACCTGCTGAAAACTTTTGATGCTCATCCTTCAGAAGCCAGGGCCTTGCAGCTCTCTGACCTAACAACAGCACAGTCTGGAAAAAGGCAGCTTTTTTATGTAGATGGGCACAGTACTCATCTGGTTTGGATTTTCAAGGTGTTCCAGAGTCATATTGTTAACTACAGGGGGTCTTCTGTGAGCAGCAATATGCACTGACTTACTGCTGAGACCTCAGAGCATTCCCAGGTATTTATTTTTGGAAAACTGAAGTCAGGTGGTTCCTGTCTATTAGACAGATGCAGAAATTGAGGAATGAGATGGACAGGTGGCTTCCCTGGGCTGGGCAGAGCAGTATCAGCAAGACTAGGACATAAAGCTGCAGTTATTTTACTCAGGTTTCCACAGTATTCAGAGTGTTCCTTCTGATAAGGAAATCCTTGCAACCATATTTGCATCTCCCCAAAAAGATCCTACTGGTATAATCTTCTCAGGTGATGCTTGTCCCACCTAAAGAACTGACATGTTTAGCTTTGGGCATGGATTTGGCTCTGACTTTTGGAAAAGAAGGAATTATGCTCATGAAGGTCATTATCATGTCCAGACCTGGCAGGGCTTCAGGGGCTCTGGGGACAAGGTGCCTTCAGCTCAGTGGCAACTCTTCTGTTTAAATATTTCACCAAAACACCTCCAATGTCTCCCACTTCCTCAGTAGTTTCCCGTCAGTGTCCAACTAGATGAAAATTAGCCAGTGTCTTGGTTTGTAGAGCTGCAAAGGTCAAATGTCCTGGAGAAACAAGGTGCTAAGATGCTAATTCTCTCCTGGAATGGGAAGGCAGTTCTCTGCTCAATTGAGCAGAAAATGCAGGTGGGCTTAAACATCTCCATTTTTGCCTTCTGTTTTGAATGCAATTAAGTAAAATCTGCTGTGATTTCAGGGAGGATAACCAGCTTCCAGGGCAATCCCAAATCTTATCCTAACACCAGTTATGAGGCAAACAGCTTGGGGAGGCTGCAAATGTCCTGGGCTGGTCCCTGCCCTGTCTGTCCCCAGTGTGGGACACACAGGAAGCTCACCCTGAACTTCTGTTCTCACACTTCTCCTCTGGAATCTTGTTTTCCACTTCTTGGAGATTTGTGAAACATATGCCTTGGAGGCTTCCCAATTTTTTTTCACGGCAAGAAGAGAATTGCTCTCTGCGCTGTAAAAACTCTCACAAAAAAGCACACTCCTTTCTAAAGGACCTGCCTGGTGCAGCTCAGCAATTCCCATTTCTCATCACTTCACAGTGTATTTTATAGGGTATAAAAATGGTGTTATGATCTGTGTTCCCAAACCTTGCCTCAGCTAGCAAGAACATCAATAAACATGGCTTGATAGACACCAGAGCTGCCCCGCTGTTCCCCTGGTGCTTTGAACGTGCCCTCACAGACTTTTGGAATCTATTCTCCTTGTAGGAAACTCCTCGTGCCTCTGTGGTGTTTTTAATGTATCAAAGGTAATAATTGTGCTTAGGAAAAGTGACTTCTCCCAGGGTACATTCCCAATCTGGTCACTTAACGTGCTTAGAAATATTTCCTTCCCTTCATCTCACGTCCCGCAGATATTTTCTCATTCCTTGATTTAAATTAATCTGCAGATTGGGATGCCAGTGTTACTTAGGTCTGGCAAAAGATTTTACTTTGTTTCTCCCTCTTCCCTTTTCCTTCTCTCTCTGTAAAGCTGTTCTTGTTATTTCTTCAGCTCACAGCTGAGATGATGGGTTTGAACAGCTTCACACTCCGTTCCAGGAAATTCCGTCTTTGTTCCGAGACTTCCAGCGCAGAGGCTCCTTTCACCTTGATCTTTCAGCACAGCACTAAAACATTTGGCACATTTTTTGTTGTGTTTTTTGCTGCTGTCCAGGGCTTTTGAGAGATTCCCCTTGGACAACTTCCACCTTTGAGCTTGCCCACTGGAGGAAATACTTCCCCTTGAACTTACACAGCCACATCATCACGAGTGCTGCATCCCTCTCATATCTTCATTTGCTTCCTCACCTCCTTGGATTTGCTTCTCTCTGGTTTAAAGTCAGTTTTTCCTGCTGAAGCCCAGAGCTGCTGGGAGGATGGTTGGAGCTGGAACAGCACTGGATCCAATGGGCTCACAGACCCTCCCCAAAGGAGGCGGTTCTGCAGGCTGCAGAGAGCAATTCCCTCTGCAAAACATCAGTGGTTTCACTCATAATTTTAGTCTGGAAAAGGTATGGGATCAGCTTCTACCTGAATTATATCAATCTCCCTAATAATCAGCTTTCTTTTCCACATTAAATTCCCTAGAAACTTGTGATTAGCCCCACTTCTGAGAGTTCACCACAGCTTAATTCTACTGTAAAACTGTCAGCAGTGATTTTCTTATTTAAAGACAGATTTTGGTTCTTGTACAGAACTACTTCTTGCTAAATTCCTTTTCAACCAAACACTCATGTCATTTCTCAGCCATTAAAGACAATAAACTCCATCTTTGGATTTTTACATGCTGAACTTAGTTTATAATGATGGATACTTGTTTATAACACACTGAAGATTTTTGTTAGCTTTCTGGCATAAAAATTTGAATCTACTCTTTTGATTCGTTGTTATTAGCAGCAGGTTTATCCTTTCAAATATGCACAAGCCATGATTTAAGTGGCATATTTATTGTCCACAAGAATGGTAGACTGCAGCTCTCAGAATCCATCCTGCCTTTGCAAGCAGCATCTTTTTAATTATCAAACTACTCTCGTGGGCTGAAGCTGATTTTGCAGCAAGATTTCAGTGTTGCAACCCAGAAAGTCGCAGTGACAGTGCTGGTTTTTGATGCTCTGGTCCATGAGGAGAGACCTGGGACTCCTCTCCCCTGTGTTTTGGGGCAGCTCCAGCACCCCAGGTGTGGAGGTCTCACATTTCCAGGCATCCTTAAGTCAGTGGCTATAAAGTGAATTTTGAAGGTGCTTTAAAACTGAATCAGGACCTTCTGGGGAAGTGAGAAGTGAGAAACACCCACTTGGACTATCCTAGGACAGAGCCACAGTGCTCTGAGCACTCAAATGGTTCTTCCTAGACCCAGGGAAATCTGTGTGTTGGTCAGGCAGGGATTTGGGGTGGAATGGTCCATCCCAAATGACATTAGAGGTTTTATTGTATCATAAATCAGAGCAAAGCATGTCCTTGCCATCACTGCTCCAAAATGGGGGTTTTTTTAAGGAATTTTTTAAAATTTGGCTATAAAAATCCAGTTCTTGTCCTTCCAATTTAGGGTACACTGTGATTCAACAATGTGAATTATCAGACTTTCCTCTTAAATGTGATTTATTTTACATTATTTGGGCTTGATTCACCCACTTCCATCTTTTTTTGGGTTTTGTGGGAAGAAAAGTAAGAAAGAGTAAGGAAAATTTGCCTTTTAATTCATCCCCATTAGGGTGATGCCCTACAGGCACCCCCTTCTATTCACCTTTAGTGATTTCTGTAGCAGGAAGTCAGTGCCATCATCAAGTACAAAAACGCTGCTGTCACTCAAGGCAGTCAAAGACCTTGTGTGACTTTTTTGGAGGAGTCCTTGCTTGTTCCTGAGAGCTTTGCCTGCTTCCTCTTCACACTGGGAGCTGCTGCAGCCAACGTGGAGCTTGGGGAAGGGTGAATCCCCTGCCCTTTGAGCTCAGGCTGTGCTGGGGATGAGAGGGAGATGAGTTAAGTGACCGAAAGCCTTAGGCTGGGACGTGCCAGCCACGATCATTTTTTCACTCCATCATCTCACCTTGCGCCGTCGCTCTGCCTTATGCAGCCACCAGATGCCTGATGGATAACACAAGTGACAAGGGCAAAACCCCCTCTGTGGATGCAGAGGAAAACTTCAGGGGCTGCTGGCTCCTGCCCAGCTGTGTCCTGCCTGGCTGCAGTGAAATCCCTGCCTTGGATGGGGTTTGGGAGGAGATCAGACCTTGGTGCTGTGAGATCCCGAGTGCTCTGGCCATGCTCCAGCAGCACACTTAAGCACACACTTAACTTTCAGCATCTATACTCCCATTGAAGTCACTGGGGCTGTTTGCATGCTTAAAAGTAAGTATATGCTTAAGCTGGCTCAGAACCAGAGGTTTCAGTGCTTTGCAGGTCCAGTCCTTGCTGGAGCTCAGATAATTTGCTCGTGCAACTTGGCACACTCTTTTAATGAATTCAGAACTGAGCCAAAAAAATTTATCTTCCCTAACTTGGAAGGATTACAAGGAAACAAGTTTAACGTTTTGTGGAGTTTTTATTACTTTCTAAGCATAAAATTTCACGTTTCTCTGTAGTCCTTAAAGAAACACATTTTTCTAGTGTTCTTGGGGGGATCTAGAGACCTGGAGCGAGCAATTTCCAAAATGCTCAGAGCTGATGGAAGAGTACATGGGCAGGAGTGGCTCTGGAGGTCCCATCCATGTTTTCACACCTTGTAGGAAGATGTGGCATTGCACTAGGCTGTCCTCAGGCAGGAGATTTCATTGTGGTCACCTTGGTGTGTTACTTAAACCTCGATATTCCAGCTCTTCCCAGTGTAAACAATAAAATTCTCTCTATCAGCCCAGAAAATCCATTTTGCCTCAGTGCTTTAGGTGTATTTTTTAACCTCTTCTCCATTCTCTGATCTTGGTCCCTCAGTTAAGAAGTTGCTGAGTTTCCAAACCAGTTCCTGAAGTTAATGGTGCTCTGTTAGCCTATTGGCTGCCCCAAACACAAACATTTCCATCACTCTGGTTTAAGACCTGAATCCATCTCATACTAGTTGTGAAATATGTCAAAATACTTGAGGGGAAGCTATGATTCCAGCAGATATCCTATTGGATGTAACCCTAACAAGTTAAATGGAAATTCAGCGAGATTTGCCACAGAAGTGACAGAAGGTTCATCATTAGAAAGAAGCTTTTCCCTGGGAGGGTGAGGAGGCCCTGGCACAGGTGCCCAGAGAAGCTGGGGCTGCCCCTGCATCCCAGGAAGTGCTCAAGGCCAGGCTGAACAAGGCTTGGAGCGACCTGGGGTAGTGGAAGGTGTCCCTGACAATGACAGGATGGAATAGGATGGTCTGGAAGGTCCCTTCCAAAAACCATTCTGGAATTCTATACCTTGTGCTGCAGGAGCTGGGCACTGCCACCCATGTGCTGGGCATAAACCAGCAGGAAAAGTCACCCTGTGACCAATTCCCAAACACACAGCAAGTGCCTGGTGCTTGCAAGTGAGATTTCTTATCCCATGTCCAGGCAGTGATTAGACAGTAGCTTGGAAGCAGCATGCACATTATCTCACAGTGAGGTAAGACAAATAAATTACAACTTGGAAGCCCCGAGTGGGATCAGTGATCCACCTTAGGAAAATATTTTGGTTTCTGTCTATAAGTCAGCTGGGTTGTGAAATGTTTCATCTGGGAAAGGTGATATGAGACCAGAGAAATATTTGCTCTTAAAATGCAAAAAATATTCCAGTTTCTCTCTTAACGGGTTGTTAGTGATATAAACCAAATTTCTTGTTTCCGGAGCCTCGGTGCTCAGCTGCTTCCCCACAGATGCTCTGCTCTAAGCTCTCTCCTGGCTGACAAGAAGCTGCCCACTGTCTCCTCTTGTTTGTTAATAAGAAGAAATGACCCAAAGCCCAGCAGAATTCTGTGTCTCTGGCAGGCTGGGTGTGCTGTGTGGAGGATGCTGAGGATACTGGAGCAGGGTTTGGGTACATCCATCCTTGCTGTGTGCCTCCACCCAGCTGGGATTGGCATGGGGAGGCCTTCACCCCTCCTGTGCAGCAGGTTTCAAAGATCCAGTGTCCCCAACATTCAGCTGCAGATAAACTGTACCCACAGTGAACTTGGCCTTTCCACACTCTCTCTTGCTCTTACACAAGGAGTTTCCTGTTACAATTTGAGTGATATATTAGTACATAGCACAGTTCCAATGTTTTTTCAACACTAAGATTTTTTTATTTTTTTAAAAATTCAAATGAAACAATCAGAATTAAATTCCTTGGCTCACACAGTCACCACTAAGGCTCAAGCAAGATGACAAATCCACACTTGTGTAACATAAGATCTCGGTTATCCTGAAAACCCCGATGAGTTGTCAGATCTTTCCTTACTTGTGGGTAAATATGAGCCTTTTCTAATCCATTATGTGTCCTTTGTACATGTGTATAGAGATATGCATTTGCACATGCCACGAGATGGATAATAAGCAAGATAAATCTGTTTTCTTAAGGGAAGTAATGTATTATTCCAGCCCCTGCAGTGGAATTGGCATATTTCTACCTTGTTAAAACAGGGTAAGACTGCAAACCTCTTCCCAAGAGTTCAGAAATGACTTGGCATATGAAGAAATGAGGATCATTATGTGGTGTCACAGAAATACCAGATGTATCCTTCCTGCATCTCACACAGCGTTTTCCCCACCAAAGCCAACACAAAAGGCTTCAGCATCCTAAAATCACCGCTTTTATTCAGAGGAGAAGTCAAACAAAATAAAGACTTGTCTAAAAAAGCCTCCACTGAGATTTAATGGAATTCATTGTGTGTTTAAATTTCCTAGGCATTGTTGAAAATCTCAATAATCATCTTATTGTAAGCTTAGCTCAGTTGCAGATCTTCAGAGAGTGGGAAATTTTACTAGGAGAAAAAAAAAAAAGTTACTGGATTTTCTAATTTTAACCAGGACTGAGAATTATAAGTATGTGAATACCACAAGAAAACATTTCCAACCTTGCAAAAACTGGAAAGTGCTGAAGATCTTTTGCGAATCCTTTTTTAATGAAATTTCCAGACCTGGAGGTTGAAAGAACATCAGGTGAAGTTTTTTTGCTGTGCAGATTCATACCTGGTGACACAGGCTTCTGCAGAGCCCTGGGTTCTTTAGGACACTCTGCTTTATGCCAGGATTAAATATAAAGAAATGTTAATCTCTGAGGGGGCTTGGGGCTGGTTGTAGCATTCCTGATTTTTTCCAGGCGTTCTGATTCTGTAAAGCGTTAAAATATGCGCAGACCTTGCTGTTCAAGGGGATGGGGGAATGGTTTTTCTTGGAAATTAATTTTATTACAAAGGGCTATTTTGTTTTCAAAATCATAATAGCATCCAGTTATACTGCAGATTCCATCTTTTTGCTATAAGGCAGCTAAATAAAGAGCATCCAGTATTGGAAAAATACTCTCAGCTGATTTTTCGGTGCACCGTGCTCTTTGGGCTGTGGATGAGCTGCACCTTTTCTGTGGGTGCAACCTCTGGCAGCACCCACCTGTGCCCACCTGTGCCCCAGCCCCTTGTGTTGTTCTTTAGGGCAAGATGACAAAGTCTTGTGCTTCTGGCACTGCAAAATACTGCAAAATTCTGGTACCACAACATAAATTTCTCTGTTGACGCCAAGTGCGCATTTTGTTGCGTTTTCTCTTTTGAAGCCCTGCTTTGGATGGCTGTCACATCCTGCCTCCAGTTTTTAAAGCAGCCCACGTCCTTGCACTAACCTCCATGCCTTGGGGAAGCCAGGAGCTCAGCAGGGGCTGGAGGAGCTCCTGGCAGTGCTGGGGGGTGCTTGGGGGGGCTCCGTTCAGCTTTTGGGGTCGCGGGGCTGCGGCGGCTCCAGGGCCCCTGGTTTGGTGGCCAGGTGTGCTGGCAGCAGGAATCTGCAGTTGGATGGCATCTGACAGGCACTGGGAGCATTCAAGGCAAAGGCAGAGTTTAATAAATACACTTAATCATTTATGTTTTGACCTTAGCCCAGACTCATAGTCAGACACAGAAAGCAGAGAGTTGGAAACGCACTTTGTCAAGGCTCCTCTGGCAAAGCAGGGCAGCCCCGCTCTGAGGAAAGGCAGATCCTTCAGAAAGGAGAGTAAAAGGTCAGGACTAATCCAAAAGGACAAGCAGTGTATGTCTGTGTGTATATTGGGTTTCACATATGAAATCCAGTCATGATAAATCTGATGGCTTTAGAAACATCTACTTTGATTAATGAAAACATAGTTCCCATAGACCATGGGTTTCATACTTCAAAGTTCCCCTGGATTTAGGACCTTAGGTTCTGCTTATTCATATAACATGCAGGAAACTATTTTTAAATGAATAAGGGAGTATATAAAAAAAATTTTTAAAAGGCAAACGTTTCAACATCAGTGATACAGATAGGCTGGATAATAAGAAGCAAAATTAACAAACAACAGACATTTTATTATGCATTTTACAATAATGTTTACATTCTTTTCTCTATATTTGTTTTCCCTTGAAAAGATTTATGTATTTATAAAAATATCTCACTGCTCCAGCTCTGAAAATTGCAGCCTTGCTCACATTTGAAAGCCTTCAAGGACGCTGTGATGGCTGGCTGTGCTCCTGACCATCCCAGATCTCCTGAGCCCCTGCTTAACCCCTTCTGCAGGAGCAGAGGATTCAGAGTTTGTTGGGATGTGGGGAGGAGCTTGGGATGGTCCCTAAGGACCTGCACCACGATCCTGGACATTACCAGCACTGCCTGGGCCACTGTCCTGAGTTTGTGACCACATGGGCAGTGCTTGGGCAGCCTCCTTGCCAAGCATCCGTCCCTGGAGCTGCTGGGCACGGGGGCTCCTGAGGCTGCTTAGCTCCTCCCAGCAGCCGCAGGTCTGCCCCAAACTCATCTAGAAATCCTGACAGAGGAATAAACAGAGCTTTTGTTTACAAGTCTGTGGTGCTGAGGAGGGATGAGCAACTTCTCAGCCTCATTCAGCCAAGAGTTCAAAGGCATTTGGAAGTGTTGGTTGCCTGTGGGACCGGGTACCCCAGCTGAAGGCTCCATTAATTAAATGCACTCACAGGATACAGAGCTGGTGAGTAATGTCCTGTTTATAGAAGAACTGTGAGCAGTTCTGGAAAAAAAGAAACTCTGTGGGAGGGAAGATGACAGAGAGCAGAGTCACTCCAAAGGCTGTGGCTCCTGCCGCGGTTTCCAAAGGCAATAATTAGCACTCACACCTTGGTGTCCCAGCGTTCTGTCCCGTGTTCACTGGTGTGCACTGGGAGAGGGGGGTGAGCCATGCCCAGGAGGGGATCAGCAGCACATACCATGAGCACAGACCCACCAGATCCAGGGCAGGTCAGGGCCACGTTGCTTCTCCACACTCAAATAAAGGATTTGCCTGGATTCCCCTTCCCGCTCAGGGCGGCCGCTTTGTGGCATTCCCACTGGAATCACAAAGTGATGGCACGGAAGGGAATTGGCAGAGCCTGTAGGAAAGTTGAACCTTTCATGTTTAAATGGGGCATGTTTCAGTTTGACTCGCTGCTTTGGGAGAGGAGTTTCTGTGTGCTGGTTCCTCACACACCCGTGAGCTTCTCACTCCTGGTTCTGGGTCACCAGAGTCCCTTCAGAGTCCACTCCTGCTTCAGAAAAGGCCAGGAGAAGCAGGAGAGGTGATGGGCAACCCTTCTGTCCCTCATGGTTGCACCTCAGGGTCCAACATCACGCAGGGCCAATGCATCCTGTTGGGCAGGACCCATCTTTTATCAATTAAAATTGGCAGGTCCTTCCCCTCCTCGTCGCTCTGGTATTTTTGCTCACATGTATGTGGCAATATGCAAGGTGAGGCTCAAAACTGTCAAGCTCTTTAATAGAACCATTACTGTATTTTTGGAGAACGTTCTCTTCTTGATTTACTGTTCCTTAGAAGACAGGAAATGGAGCTACTTGATTTTGTATTTTAAACAAAGCCGTCCAGAGGTTTAATGAAAAAAATTTCCCCTGGCTTTTGAATTAAAGGGCTATGGTGAAAGATTTAGCTTGGCTATTTTGACTTAGAAAAATAACACACTAGAAGCATTAAAACATTTTGTAAAAATACTTTTTACTACTAGATTTTCTTTTCAGGGAAAAAAATAAGTTTCTCTGGTTTTCCCACTCTTGGTTGGTGGGGCTATGAAGTGAAAGGACATTTCCAAGGTCTAGGGTGGGTTTTCTTTTCCTTTCTTCTGTAGAATTTATTTTGCTTTTATATTAAAAGCCTTGAAACAATTGCAATGCTAAAGACATATCCTGTGTGTCTAAGAAAGGTAATTTGGTGTGACTAATGAGGGAAGCCTTTGCCATTAATAAAATGCAAGCAATGTTAAGCAGAAAGATGGCAACCTGATTCTGCTCCATCAGCAGTGGCAAGAGAAAAGGGTGGTGCTCCTTGAGAGGCAAATGCCTGTGGAAAGAGAGAAGTGAGAGATTGATTTCAGGCAAAAATTAAAGTTTTATTAGGAAAATTCTGTGTATGAAGCAGAATTTGCTCAGAGCATTTGAGCTGGAATTGCAAAACAAAGCACTTTAGACCTATATGGTCAAGACAAGGGGTCCTGTTTGTTCCATTTGGATTTGGAGTTCTGGGATGATGCTTGGACATCATACAGAGGAGGCTGATGATCTGCATTCCCACCCAGTTTCATCTTCAATAAATAAAGGAGAAGTGAGTGTTCTGCAGGCTTAGAATTAATGGAATGAAATACTGATACAATTTTAAGTCAGTAACATTTTTTTTCAGTGATTTAATGAGATTTCACCAGGATTTCACTAGTAATTGCTAGACTCACTAGTGCCTACTTTGCTCACCCTTGAGTTGTTCCTAAATGAATTGCTCCTTTTAGGTGGAACCTGTTCCCCAGCCAAAGCTTTATCCGGGCTGGGGGGACAGGGACATCTGGGCTTCACACATCAAGGGCTGATATTGGTTGCTGTCAGGAGATTTCAGCAGACTGTCAGCCTGCCTTCCCTCAACCCTCAGGAATGCCTGGAATCAGGAGGAGCTTTCTCAGCCCCGTTGGTTCTGTGGTCACGTTCTGGCTTTGGCCATTCTGAGAGCAGGACTCTCCACTGAGGTTTATTTGTAAACTCCGCGCTGGCCGGCGATGGGGAATTTGATACCTTATCAAGTGAGATACTGGGATTGAAAAGGGGAGAGTGAGGCAGCCAGAAGGAGAGATTACAATATAATAAATAGCAGAGATAGAGCTGCTATCAGTGGAAGTTTAATGCCATTAGCCCATGTGCCATTGGGAATGATGTATTTAGAGAATGATGTAGGCAGGGCAAAGCACCCAAAGGCTCCTGGGCTGCAGCAACCAGCCCATTACCATGTCACACACTCCAGAGTGACTTTCCAAGGTGTAAAAATACCCAGAACTCAATTCTGCCTTGAAAAAAATATTTCATTATTTTACTCTTATACATGTGCTGTCTGCTGATGCACTGGCAAGAGCAACAGGAAGGTCCATGACAATAAATCTTGTTTTTCTGAAACAGTTTTGTTTTACATCAGAGAGGGACAGAGCCAGGGATTTACAGGAGGAAAGGACCTGCATGCTCAAGCAACATCCCCTTTTCTACCTCCATGTCCTGAACAACCTCAGTCACACTCTGTGTCTTCAGCTTTACCTGGAACCCATTTTGTCAGTGTCTATATTGAAATAAAGGGCAATTTGTGGCTTCCACTGCAGCACAGAGCAGATGATGGTGCAAGGACCTCCTCTGCCTGTTACAGGCAGTGATCACCCACGGGCTGCAGTGGTGGCTGCTGAATCCAGCTGGATGTCTGGATATCAATGTTCTTGCCAGATGTGCACTGCTACCACGGAGAAGGAGTGAAAAGGGAGGAAAGATAAAACTACAGCTTCCCCAGCTCTACTTTTTTTTTTTTTTTACAAGCAAACTTTCAGTGCAGTTAATCCCTCTAACCTGCATTTGCATTAACGCTTGCAGCCTCACACATTGCTGCTAAGAAGTTTTGGCAGCTCCTGGCCCTGATTGCAGAGGTAACACTGCACTTGTCTCCTTTGCTCTCACTCAAGGATCTCAGGAGCCAGAGCCCAGCACTCCATGAAGTTTCTCCTTGTACACACAAGCAGGCATCTTGGCAGAGCTTCAAAAGCCATTTGCCTTATTATTCATATGTCTGCTTATAGGAGCAGAAATGCTCCCATTTCTCACTTTTGGAATAAGGGCTGACACCAGGAATGAGGAGATTTCTCATCTCTGGCACGACCCTGCAAACCTGTGGGAGCTCATTGTGTCCCTGCTGCTTCCCAGAGGTTTGGGAAGCAAGTTTAAAAGTCCTCCTGATCACTCTCAGGGTACATGAGCAGCTTTGTCAAAAACAGGTGAAGTCTTGTGGGGTCTTGGAGTGGGGGTCTCAGGGCTCCATGAAAGTATAGAAGGATGACTTGGGGAAAAAAAGTTTAAAAAAAACCCCCAAATTTCGCTTTTCCTCCTGCCTTTAGGACAGCTGACATCATGAAAATGCTGTAGAGATTTAAACATCATTGAAATTACTTCGCCTCCTCCCTGCATTTTCTCAAACAAGCTGCAAGAAACCTCGCTTTAAAACAAATTAGTAGACTAGAGCAACCTTATAAATCCAGAGAGCCATTAAAAGTTGAAATATTTGGTCGTTCCTCCTCTGGGTTTAGACTGGGATTCATCCAGAGTTCAAGTGCGTGTATCACACGAGAGCCACGGCCCCGTTTTGCTGAGGTCCATTTCAGTGTTGATGGTTTTCTAGTGCCAGGAATCCACTCCGCAGCCAGGCCAGGAGATAAATCAACGCCGATGAAATTCAGGAGCCAGGAGTCACCATTGCAGCCCATATAAATCCCTGAATGCCAGCCCTGGCGCTTTTGTCCGTGCCATTAGAGTTCAGAATTATCTGCCCCTCTTTGCTGATGTATGGATTAACTGGCTGGCCGAGTGTTTACCAACGCTTATCACCCGCTACTTCGGACCTTATCAGAGGAAGGGCCGCCTGCCGCGGGGCTTGGTCTCTCACCCTTTCTATTACCACCTGTCAGTGGCAGGGAGTGTGCTGTGAAGCTGTACAGTCACAGACTACAAGTGTAGATAGTTTCTGACGGCTGATCAAAGGGGAAAACCAAAGGCCTGATAACAAAGGACGTGTTTCATGTACTTTTAACTCTGAGAAACATTGGCATTTGCATTTTTTCCCCTCCGTAGGCTGGCAAAAACCAGGCACAATAAACGCTGCATATTCAGTTACCTAATAGTGGAGTAAATGGTATGTGCTTGAAGCAACAAAGCATAACTGTAATCTTGTTCCAAGTGGGAATGATTTAAGTAAGCCTTCGCAGAAGACTTGCCGTATAATAAAGGAGAATCATTTTAATTTGTACTTTGAAGTGATCCTGAATTCAGAATCTAATCTTTGCATTCGGCAGAACATCATACCCTGCTGTGAATGAGGTAATAACTGCGAGTCAGGGAATTATTTGAAGGCTCTTTTGTAGGTACGTGCGCTCCCTCACAAGAGCCAAAGTCTTCAGTAGGGGCTGCTGGTGAAAGAGCGTCTGTTAGAGCACGTTTGACCTAAAACTTCCCAGTGCAGGAGCAGAGAAAACCCACAGATATCCCGGACTGCGGGAAGGGATCCATTTTTTTCTTCCTCAGACACCAGGCAGCTCTGCCTCTTCCCTGTTTCAGAGCAAGAAAGGGATTTTAGCTAAAATTTCTGGCAATTAGCAGAGACAGAATAACTGTTTCCGTTGTCCAAGATGAGGAGGGAGAAGAAACATCTCAGCAGCAGCCGAGTGGAAGACTAATTCAAAAATAATTCCTAGTTGTCTAACGCAAAAATATATGCATGTCATTCATATTTGTGTTACTGTGCTGCTGTCCTGACTCTCACCAGTGTGAGACCAGAATTGGGTCTGTATTTTAATTTCACCTTTTTGATTACAGCTGCTTGGTCAAAGTTGGTTTGTAGTTTGTGTTCTGCTGTGCTGTGCTGGTAACGCTAAGGTTTTAACTCGTGTGCTAAAATCAGCAGCGCACACATGGAAGGAGGTTGGTGCCAGGGTGTCCCACATGTTAAAAATGGGACCAGACTCCCAGTACTAAGAGTGATTTCAGCATTTATTGTAAAAAGAAGAGGCCCAAAGCCTGGGGGCCCATGAGCCAGGCAGGAGCGTTCCCAAGGATGCTGCAGCGGCGGCGCTTGGATCCCCTCGAGCAGCGATGGCTTGTCCTCAGTGTTCCAGCTGGAGTGGCACAGCTTCCTTGGTTCAGATGCCCCTTTTTAACCTGATTTTCATCCTTCTGGGTTGGTTTCTCTTTGGATCCTTTCATTGGCATAAAGGTTCAAGGTGCTGGATTGGCCCATTATAGTTTTTGTTTAGGCTGGCTCGCTTTGCTGGGGGTTGGTGATTTCCTTATATGTAACACCACATTTCTTACAACTACCACTTTTACCCCTTTAACAATCTAATAACCAATCTACCAGCACATGCCTAACAATCATTTCACAACAGTTTCTAACTCATTCTTAACCCCACACGTGTCCCATCTGTGTGTTGAAGGTGCCTTCGACCGGAGCGTGACCTTGCTGGAGGTGTGTGGGAGCTGGCCCGAGAACTTCGGTCTGCGCCACATGTCCTCCATGGAGCACAGCGAGGAGGGGCTGCGCGAGCGCCTGGCCGACGCCATGTGCGAATCCCCCAGCAGGGACATGGTGGGATCAGGAACAGGTACAAAGAAGAGGTGTGATCAGAGATCACGTACATCTCACCCAATGGTGATTTTTATTTAATTTTTTTTTTTTTAAGTTTCACTTTTTTCCTTTTCTCTGCACGCTCCTCTCTCTCTGTGTCTCTCTCTCTTTCTCTGTGTCTCTCTCTCTCTCTCTGTCTGATTAATTGGTTTTTGTGGGGATCTCAGTGGGATGGAAGTGATTTATAAGAAGGAGCTAGTGGTAGATCACATAAACACAGTCTGAGATATTGGCACATGAAGCTTCCTTATCATATAGCTGGGACAAGGGCTCTCCTGCATCCCCTTCTGTGCAGATTGCTGCCCTTCCCCACCCTGCTCCAAACAATGCCATAATCACACATATCCTCATTTTGTGTCCTGGATAGAGCCACTGCGAAGCACTGGTTCTGTAATCCAAATTAATCCATCTTCATCAGTGTCCATTATATTGATAAATTATATCATCTGTTTAACTAAATGGAATGGCACATCAGAGATTACGCTGTCAGAAGGGGCCCCGTGGTAGGAGATGCTCAGAAATGAAAGCGCAGTTACCGCAGGTTTATTGTCTCCATTAATTCTGACCTGTTCCAAAAAACACCTCCAGCAAAAACACCTCAGAGTGATGGTGGCCCCTAACATCAGCTGCCAACTCACTTGTCGCTCTCCTGGCAGCTTGCCTGGGAAGGCAAAAGAGGAGAAATCAGCAGGAAGTTGTGGGAATGCCAACCTATGGATCTTTCAGGAAGAGCAGGAGCTGTCTCCTCCTTTTGCCCTTGCCCTCCTGTAACACTGAGGATCTTGTGCTGCTCTGAGCTCTCCCTGCTCCTCGAGAAGTCTGTCCCATCAGGGCTCATCCTGACTTTGCTCACTGTGGAGCAGGGACCAAACTGCAGCAAATTCCCACAGCCTGCAGGAGGAGGATGCAGAGGAGCAGGATTTTACCTTGTCTGTAGGTACAGGTAGCAGTAACCAGGCTGAGCAATGAAGAAACACCTTCATAACCCATCTGGTCACCTTTGCAACTGTGCTTCCTCCAGTTTCCATCCTGAGAGATGAAATCAAAGGATGAGTTAGATTTGGAATTAACAGAAAGGCTTGGTTAAATACTAAGGGTGAGTCTGCTGCAGCTCTGGTGCAAATCCTCAACAGCTTTTTGCCTTGGCCAAGACACTTCATGAGTCCATGACTCCAGAGCTCCACCAGTGCAGCAAGGATAGAGATGCCTCACATTGCTGGTGTGGGCTTTAATCAGCTCATGTCTGTAAAGGGCTTGGAAGGTGGAAAAAGCAGGCTGTGAAAATAGAGAAAGGCACATATTTCATCACTTACTGACCCAGGCTGTGATCAGTGTGAACTTTGGGAGGGTATCCACTGCTGATAATGGGTCAGCACCCCTCAAGCTGTGTATGGAAGGGGAAAGGTGAGGGGAATACCTCCTCTGAAAGCTGAAGCCTTCCAGATGTGCCAGGTTAGGGTGACTGACTTCCCTGGAGACGTGACTGTGTATTACATTGTCAGCCAGGACCTTTGTCAGAGACAGGGCTCTGTGCTTTCCATTTGCAGCAAGCCCAGCTGATGGCAGTGAGTGCCAGCTTCTTTGGTGTGAGGCTCGCAGTACTGCAGGTGTAAGGACAGAAAGGAGCTGTTTATAGAGATGCCATCACTGAGTTAATATTCATCCAGAGAGATTTCTCCCAGCCCTTGCTCCAGACCCATAAATCTCCCTAATGAGTGTAAGATAGATGCCATCTCAGAGCAGCGATTTTACGCAGCAATAATGAGTAACATGAGCACTGACCCAACTCACCCCATCCCACCACCCTCCTCTCCCTGTCATTAACACTCTGTGTTGCCCTGCCTGTCGTGGGATCCTCTCCAGCACTAACACACTTTATTCTCAGGATTTGGGCATGTGGTGACTCAGAGCAGCAGAGAAAACGTGGTGATAAGAGGATGAACTCCCGTGCCCTTTCCACTTCCATCCCCTAACAGCTCTTGAGCTGTTCCTCTTTAGCAGACAGACAGAAAAAGTTCTCTCCTGCTCAGATGTACCTGGAGAGCTGCACTCACCAAGGGAGGGGACTGGAGCTGCCTGCCAGCACCATTCCTCAGCCTGGGGAGCACAGGGAAGGGCTCACATCTGTCTGCCACTTAATAAATAGGCAGAGATAAGTGTGGAGCTGCATTACCCTCGCTTCAGGAAAGAGGTGTCTTTGTTGGCTCATAACAAGGAGAGTTTTCACTTCCCCCAAACCACTTACATTGTAACCAAGCTTGGCTGAACTGAATTATCTTTGAAAAAATTCAGTTTTCCTCCTTGAGTTCTCTGCTGCCCGGTCACCACAGTGAAATGACAGCAAAGAGTTCAGCAGAAAAGGACACTGGAGGTTTGTTTGTTGGTAGTTGAATTCTGTCTTGCTGCTTCTTTCAAAACCAGTGTTTATATTTCTGCATTGGACTCAAAATTGTGGAATTTATAATCCTTTAAATAATCCTAAAATACCTTACTTAAATTTATTCATGTCTTTATTTTGTGCATGCTTTAACCCTTATTTGTGCTCCATGGATTCTCTTCAGCCCTTAAATAGATTTTGCAGACAAAACTTGCAAAGCGTAACTCAAACTTCAGCACAAATTCATGAACATTTCTAGCTGGGAATGTGAATATTTGTGCATGTGCAGTGCTGGGGTCCAGTGTGTGGACAAAAACTGGGCAGTGGAGTGGACAGTGAGACTTTGTCAAGTGCTCAACTGGTCCTGACGTGTGCTTAATGGCAAGAGATAAATAGATTCTTTTAATGCCGTAACTGTTAGGGCATAGCTGACACGTAGGTTTATATAGAAATCAGAGCTGATAGGCTGCAGTGGTGTGGAGGAAGTGTGTGCTCGTGCTGCACAGACCACTTTGGGGAGCTGATATTCCCAGAATCTTTGTTCTGTACCTGCCCCGCTGCATTGCTAAGCAGGGATGGCACCACTAACCCTGCCTGTGGCTGCTGGCAGAGACAGAAATACCCAAAGGTTGGTCACAGCACAAACATCAAACTGGAGGATGTTGAAAACATCAGGAATTATCTGGCATTAGCAGGGAAGGGGGATTAGATGGGGTTTTTCCACCTCCGACTCCTTGCCAAGGGCTGTCGGACAGTGGGTGGGAGAAGAACCAGGTCTGGAAAACGACCCCAAAAATCTCCTTTCCTCGTGACCTAAATGATAACTCCAGTTGTCCAGCTAGTTGGCTTGATTGGGAAGCCAGCTTTTCCCCTTGTTATCCAGTTATTCAGATGACCCATGTCTGTCTGAAGTGGAGTCTGCTGTACATAAGCTGTCAGCCCAGATACACATTTAATTCCAAGGAAGGCGTAAATTGGCAAAGATGCAAAAAGATGTTTTTGCTGTTTCAGTTTATGTCAAACTCTCACTGAAAAGAAATAATTATGCAAGTCTAGACACAAATGTTAGTGGTCAGTGCCCTCTTTTGCTTGCAAAGCTTTGTTTTCAAGCAGCTACAATATTTACATTTGCAGTGCATTTCTGAAGTGTGTGCTGCAGCTTCATATTGCATTCCCCCTCCCCAAAAACCACCCTAGGACTATGATTTATGAAACTCTGCTTCCAGTAGACAAATACCTCTGACAGCATTCCACTCAAACTGGACAGGAAGCTCAGGCTAGAAATCTTTCTCTCCAAAAATACTGTAATTAGTAAATCCTCCAATTCACCTATTCCTTCATGAAGTACAGGTTTTAAGCTTTCCAGTGCATTTTGATCACTTCTAGGCTTAATATTTGAAATCTGCCTATGGTAGGGGGGCAACAGGATGTTTTTTGAAATGCATCTTTCTTCCAAAACTCCTGCAAACCTCCAAGTCTGTCAGCTCTCACCCACGGGAAGCCAGTGGCACAGTGAGGTGCACCTCAGAGGAAACTGTCTGGATTCCTTCCAAATTTCATGAACAAACTCACAATGCATTGAAGGAAGCTCATATGTTGAAGCAAACTCTTTAACCTGATTAATGGGATGTAAGTGATTGGAGCTAATTAGACCTGCTGCTAGGGAATGGCCTGGAGGAAACCTGGGCTTGGGGCTCCAGGCACTTTGGATCCTGGTCCCCAGCCAAAGCCCGAGCCTCACTTGGGTCTGGACACCTCTGAGCTTTGCAGAGGGATGGTTTTGAAACATTCCTGTGAAATTTGAGGGTTGGAGAAGGGAAGTCACATCTTTCTGGGATGCTTGGCTGAAGTGGGAAGCAAAGGGAGGAGAGCAAACTGGTGGTTCCTGTGCAAGGACCATCCTTGCTGGGCTTTTTCCCAGAGGAGGAGAGATCTGTGCTCACAAGCCCTGTTCAAAAATCAGCAGCCACCTGGAAATAGATGTACCTGTACATTTAGTTTCAGGAATAGGATTAGTCCTTTATAGAGTTAGAGCTTTCAGAGGTACTTTCCCCTCCCTCTCTCCTTCCCTTCTTTCCTTTTTCCTTCCTTCCTCTTTAATTTTTCTAAGACAATTTTCCCCTTCTCTCTCCTCAGCTGTTTTTTATCCTAACTCAGACATGGGCTATAGATACACAGAGCAATTATTCTCCCCCTGAAGAGCAATTCTGCCAGGAGATTTCTGCATAGGTTCTGTGCAAAACCAGCTTGGGCAGCAAACCCACTGGTGGATCAAATAACATCGATGCTAAAAGCAGCCTTTGAACTTTCAGAATATTCATCCCAGGGTCAGAGATTAAATTACCCCCTCCAATAAGTCTGGGAGCTCAGTGCAGTTCTTCCTACAAAAGGTTTATTTGGATGGGCCTGGTTGAAAAGGAGAGTGCTAGATGAGAGGAGCATTGGCCTTGCACACATGGTGGGATATCAAGCACTTCAGGGTGGGTTTCTTGCTCTCTCCTGTCCAGGGGTGTCCCTGAGCAGCCCCATCCCACAGCCCCAACAAGGCCATTTTTAATTTCCCATGTCTCCAAATCCAGTCTTGCCACCAAGCCTGGGAGGTTTTACTGGAATTTCTTCCAGGTTATACATTATTTAAGGAGGAGGGGGTGTGAATGCTGATACCATGAATATTTCTGATGTGAATCCAGATTCATTGCTGTTTGTAGAAAAATTCTAAAGGGAACACTGATGCCACAAGAGAACTCTGACTTTCTGCCATTTGATAACAACTGCATTTGCTTATTATCAACTGTGGTGTGGGGAGATTCCTTTTCTTTTTCTTCTTATTAAATCGAGGCATTTTTTTAAGAAATATTTTATTTTTGATACAGACACAGCCGGTGAAGTAGCAGTAAAAAACATCACCACAAAGAGGCACATGGCTTTGAAATGTTTTGGTATGTAACATAACTGTATTGTTATCAGGTCTTAACTTGTGCACAAAGAGTATTTTCCCTTGTTCTAAAAGCAAACCTTCTCTCAGCTTTCCAAGGGCCATGTACCTAACGTGGCCGTGGGGGAACAAACCAAAAAATATCAAAGTGTCTCAAGTCATTTCACAAATAACATTGTTCTGTTGCTCTCCTTAAATGAACAGGAGTTTCTTTGATTTTTTTTTTAAGTCAAATTTAGGATTCTGCTGTTCAGAGCAGAGAGGTCACAAGGCCCTAATGTATTTAGCATTGACTGCCCTCTCTTGTAGTGCGTCTATTAGTCAGTAATTTGATTTGTACCTATTCATTTGCAGTCCCTGCAGGAGCTCTGAGCTGGCCCCAAGTATAATTGGTGCTGTCTCTATTTTTACATCATTAGATTAGCCCCGACTCCTGGCCACTTGTTGTCTGCGCTTGTCTGTCCATTTATACAACCTAATGTAACACAAAATTCATTACTGATCACATTACTTTCAACTCTGAAGCCAGCTTTGTGATAAACATTTTGTTAACCCTTCCCTGCCAGCGCACAGACCTGGGGGATAAATGCACTTACCCCTCTGCAGGAAAAATCAATATCATAATAAAACAAAGTGCAGTCACATTCCTGGATTTGTCATTCCTCCCGGAGAAAGAAATGGGGAGGAACATATAGGAGATGACTAAATGGTGTCTGCATCCAGGCATCTCACTCTGCTCGAGATGAAATGAGCTCAGCAGTGTCCTTTCTGCTGGAATATAAAGAAGTGACACGAGATAGGGCCAGCACTCAATTTAAAACTTAATTTCTTACTCATTGTTCTGCAAGTGTTTTAGCTCTTCTGGTCAGGCTGTAATCAGGTTATGACATTATTGGAACTGGACATTTTTCTTCCAGTGCTTTGTCTCAAAAGCAGTGAACAGAGACACAGTTCCCTTTTTACTCGGAGATTTGCTGCTGTGTTGGGTTTTTTTGTTGGTGTTGTTTGCTTGGGGTTGTGGTTTTTCCTCCTAATGATTAAGCAAGTTAACTGGAGCACTCCAGAATTTCACAGGAAAATTCAAAGCTCTACCCTGTCTAGCTTGGCTTTGCTCACATTTGATTGTCTGCTGAGTCCCTCCTAAAGCATGAAGCTGTTGCATCCCTGAGGCTTCTGCTGTTGAATCCAGGGGGCCAAGAGGAGAGCCGTGGTAGGTATTCCAGCCAGGGCTGAGCATCCTCCCAGCCCTGCTTGCAGCCTCCTGCCCAGGAGGTGATTCCTGCTACCCAAATATATTTTGGTGCGCACAAAAGCTGTTGGGTTTTTAACAAGTTTCCTAAATTCATTTTCTGTTTGCACAGCTTGGCTTGGAAATCTGTTATTTTGGGTTTTCTAAATATTTAGAAATATTTCTCAGTGTTTATTAAATCTTCCCTTTAAAAGTCCGAGGCCTGAAGCCTGCCCCACACTGAGTGGTCCCACACTGGGAAGGGGACAGGAGACAACAGGATTTTTCCATCTGTAATTCCTGTAATTACCTTGTCATTCCTTTTGGAAGTCTTTCTATGGTGTTTTTGTGTAGGATATGACTTATGGCAAGTATATCTCTCTCAGTAAGTATAAGAGCCCTTGTCTCCCAGCATTTAAACCAGGCCTGGTATTTTTACAGCTGTTTTGTGAGCCAAAACCTCTTGCAGCTGCTGAGGTGGTGGCAGAATAAAGACAAGACAGTTCCTGTCCCTCCTCCCAAGCCCAGCAGCCCCAGAGAGCCATTGAGTATTTGCTGATTTTTGGGATGTGCAGCACAGGCCATCACAAAGCTCTCATAAACTATGCATTGCCCTCTCCAGGGGAGATGGGAGAGGAGGCTGTGGAATGGAAACCCATTTGTGCAATAAATTGTTAAGCAGTCAAACTGTTAAATGAACACTTATTAGTGAGGTAGGATGAAGTATGAGTCACCAAACAGCAAAATACACATTAACACAGCAAACCCTCTGCAGTAAATGGAAAGCCAAGAGCCAAGGCAATGCAAACGTTCCAGTGTGAGCCAGCACTGTGGCCCTGCAGCTTCCAGTCCTCTCAGCCCCTCTTCCACCACAGGATCTGTCCCTGGTGCTTTGGCACAGCAGGCACAGGTCCTTTGGGGAGCTCCAAAGTGCCACCTCTGCCAGCTCCAAGTGCCTCTCCCTTGGGCTGCTCTGTCATTCCCTGTCACTGTGTTGTGGCCTGCAGCTGTGCCCTCAGCTCCCATCACCCCTGCACCTTTCTCTAACACAATATCACACAAAGAGTCACCTGATTTTCCCAGTAATTCTGCCTTCCTCTCCGTTCTGGAGTCTGAGAGTGCCAGGACTTGCTGGACAGTGATGGTGTTGGGTGTTTGATGTTCACAGTGTGCATTAGGGGATGTGGGCAGGCAGAAGGAGAGGGCCAGGGAAAATGAGAAACAAACCCAGAGGGATTTTGGCTGGGGAAGGATCTCAGTGATCAGTGGAGACTCCCTGGAGCATCCCCATGGGATCAGCTCCGGTGGCTGCCCCCAGGGGGAAGGAGGGTTGTGGCCAGGTCCCTGGCAATGCTGGGAACACTTAGTCCTCCTTGAAGTATATATCCTAATTTGTGGTATGAAAAGATTAGCTTTCCTTCCATTCCTAGCCTGCTGTCTCCCCATCATGGATAATATATAAAACAGTAGACTTTTATTCATTAACATTTATGGGAAAATGTTAATATTAAACTGTAAGTGAAAAGCCCCATCTTATTGAATTCTTCTGCTGTGTTATTGGGAGCCTAATTTCATTTTGCATTTAAATAAAAACCAGATGACGTTCAGGACAGTCAGGCAAGCATTCTGTAAGTGAGAATTTATCTTGCAATCTGGGTAAACAATGTCTCATCATTTAACAGTTATTATAAATAATGGGGTTTTAAGCACTTTGCTGGGAGTTCATATTGGCTCCACACGGGTTGCACTAAGGGAGGGAGAATTTCAGTGACATCTTCCAGGCATCCGGTGGGGAGGAATCATATCCTGAGCTTGCTTCTCAGGCTGCAGTTTTCATCCTCCTCTGGTTATTATTGCTTAATATTGAATGCACACCATCCACTGACCAAAAAAACGAAGAGGAAGGAAAATGACAAATTAGTTGGAAGCATTTTGAAAATGAAGAAGCCCTGTTTGAAGCTTCCCTATAAATGGGGAATGTGTTCAGCCCCCTGCAGATGTTCATGCAGGTAGCTGAGCCTCCAAAAGGGAGATTCTTTCAGTAAAAATGGGGCTGTGTATAAGTTGTGCCTTCATAGAAGGCAAAAAAGATGTTGAGGCAAAACTCATAAAGCAGCTGCTTTTTTCTGTGTTTCTGCTGGTGCCCTCTGAAATGACATCACTGGTGTTTTTATGCTTGGGAATGTGTGAGGTAGCTGACAAAAAGACTACAAACTGCTGAAACAGTAAATAGCTTTTCCCCCACTCCTGTTGCTTCTATTCTGCTTTCCAGTGCTGTCCATTCATTGAGGGGGCAGCACTTTGGTGCTCTCTGGCTTTGCTCTGTGTTCCTCAGACCCCTCCAAGGCATTTCCCACCACAGGCAGGAGCAGCTTCCCTTCCATCTGTCCTGCATCCAGGGGAGGGGGGAATTAGTTTTCCATGCAGACAGGGATGAATTTTAGGAGCAACTATCTGCTGTTGTGGAAAAATCCTGAATTTGGGGATCCTGATGCTGGCTGGTGGCATTGTCACCTCCCTGAGTCCACCTCAGGACATGAAGTGCCTACTGCCTTTTTCTATGTGACCCATTTTATACCATTTTCCAAAAAGATCCCCACAGCTAAAACACCATCTTCTTCTATTCATTTATTTATTTATTTTGGATATTTATTTGTTGTTCCCTTGGTCAGTGACTTTCTCAGTTACTGCCCAACACATGAATTCTGTGTTTACACCAAAACTTGATGGTGTTGTGAAAGACAAAGGGTCAGTATCACTTCTCTGACTCTTTCCAAAGGTGTTTTTCTGGGAAGGCTGCAGGCAGGACCTGCCCTGCTGCCTCTGCTCCAGCTCAGTGGCATGACAGGGGATCCAGGATCCAGAGGGGCTGGGAATGCAGAGCCCTGGTTGGGGTGAGTGGCATGGAAATGGTGACATTTTCCTAAAAAGATTCCAATGCCCTGTGTTGTGGAGGATGCTAGGACGTGTTGCTGTGCTGGAATTCTCCTCAGGCAGAGCAGCACATTCCCATGGATGGCATCTCCCACCTATTCCAACATGCCACAGCTATTCCTGCTGGGTGCTCCCACCTTGTCAGGTGGAAATGACATTTGGAAGCATAAATCAAGAGATAAATTAACCTTGCAGCCTTCTTCCCTCATCTGCAGCCATGGAGGCAGCAGTGGGAGGTGAATTGTAAAATTTGGGAGTGCTTTTTGTCCTCCTATCAGGGCTACTTTTATCCACACCCTCTGGGAAAAAAAATCTTTTGATTATATCATGCCAGGACTGTGTTGTCTCTTTGGTTTATCTTTTGGAAATGTGGCTGGTCACCCACCAAAATGAGAGCAAAAAGTCTGCAGAAGAGCACAACACGAGGAGTTAAGTGAACTTCTGTGCCAGGTGCCTAAGTACAAGGCAGAATCATGATTTAGATTGCCTTTTCTGGGGGATGTGACCAGAGGAATGCCTAGGTTTGCCATTAGGTCTTTCAGATTTCACACAGAGTTACCTTCCACCAGCTCCTCCACCAGCTGCAGCTCATGTACACTTTTGTAAGAGTGCAGCTACAAAGATGGAGTGTAATAGAATCAATGCTTGGAACAATTTTAAAAATATTACTTTCACAAAGCAAAAACATTGAATTTACTATTTCCAGCTGCCTTCTGGTTTCAGGAGCACAAATGTGAATTGCTGTGTTCAACAGCTCCGTTAACAAAGGGATGAATAAAGCTTTGAATGTCATTTTTATCAAGGCTCTTTCATATTTATATCTAACATCAGAATTTGGAGCTATATAAATAAGAGAGTGTATTAAGAGCCTCAAGCAGCCCTACAAGAGGGAGAGCCCACGAGACTGGGCTGTTGTTTTTCCAGGCTGGGTTAATACTCACTCAAGGTAGAGCTGTGATTTTAAGGGAATGACTGCAAGCTCCGAATGCTTTGTAAAATTAGGGCTGTGTTTACAAAGCTGGTCTGCTTGAAGCAGCCATGTCAACATAATCTTTAAAAAAAGTGAGTGAATAGACTAAATAAATTGCATTCGAAGCTAGGATGATTTGGATGGGTTTGGAGCTCCTCAGTGACACTGAACTACTGCCAGGGAAGTGGGAGGAGGAGACTGGTCCTGATCTCCACCTGAGCTCTCCCAGCTCGAGAGCCTTGAACTGTTTAGATGAGCAGACAGGGCTGAGGCTGTGGTGACATCATTTCGTGAGCTTCAACAAAACTCTCCTGATTTGGACCAGCTGAGCATCTGCTCCCCCCCAAACTTTTTAACTTTTCCTTTGAATCAAACCCAAATTCCAGTCTGGTCTAGCTTCCTCCTCAGCATCAATCAGCACCAGGGGAACAGCCCAGAGCCTCTCACTGGCCCAAAAGGCCACTTTGTGTCAGAAGTACTAGAAGTTGTGCCAGAATGACTTTGCTTTGTAATCTTATACTTTTAAAATGAGCTTGGCAGTGTGTGTGTGTGTCAGGAGCACAGAGAGCACACATGTGAGGTGCACAGAGGCACACTGAGCACTGCACTCCACCCCAGGGCTCTCTTTCTACCTGAGAGCCTTGAAGGAGGCCAGATGCTGAGGTGGCATCGCAGAGAGCATAGAGTTAGGTCTTAGATGGGAAAGGAACTGAAATTTGGAGGGTCAGGTGTGAAATTCTCATGCAGAGTGTCAGCAGCCACTGCCCAGACCCTGAGGTTATCACCAGGTTTGTGGGTTTGACCTTCAGGCAGCTTTTCCTTACCCTGCTTTTTTGCTGGAACTGTTTGGCTGAGCCCAAGGAGGAGGAGGAGGAGGAGGAGGGACCCCCCCAGCACTCCCTGAGGGCTCCTGGCCATCCCTGCCTTTGCTGCAGCCACCTCTGGGACATGACCTGTGTCCTGAGACTGCACTGGCTCCAGCTTGGAGGGAAGGGGGATGCTCAGATCCACACCTGCTCTGGATAGAAGACGTTCCAGGAATGGGAGCATTGCCTCCAGCATTTCTGAGCAATATCCCCAGAGTTCAGTGGGTGCAGGACGTGGTAGGTGTCATAAACATGCATTTTACTTTGAATTTGTAGTTTCCTTCGTGGAGTAGAGGCTGACAGAGGGGTCAGTGTTGAGCAATCCAAGGCACTCCCATAACCCTGGGAATGAAGAGACCAAACCCAGGAATTTTAATACAGTGTTTTCTCTGCAAATGCTTTTGCTCTGATATCCACAGATGTGCTGCTTGCGTAACCAAAGATGCAAGATAGCTCTGCTTAAATGCATTTAAAAACTCATCTACACACACTAGCTGGCACAGGAAATCATGTATTCCACACAGGATATCTTACAGGAACTTGGAGTTAGCAGCATAGTGAAACTTTCAGGATGGGGTAAGAGAGAATTCCTTTAAACCCAAGCAACCATTGCTGCGTATTCATTTAAAAACCTCATCTGTAAATCTTGCACAAGGAGTTGTAGGCTTGCAGGATGTGATGGGCTTCAGAAATTATTTTCTATTTGGCTGTCATAGCTTTTGAGATTTCACATGCTGGCTAAAATCGGCAACTCCGAAGAGCCATTTATGTAGGAAAACATCCTAAACCTCTTTACAAAAATATACAGCTCTAGGAAACTTGAGATTATTTTTTAAAAGCCCTGGAAGTCATTGTGAAAGTGCCTATCTTGAAGAATATTCTCCCTCTAAATGCCAGTCCTTTATCTGGTGCACTTTTAACCTTCCATAAAATGCTCAGAGTCAAGTCTGGCGAGATGCCAGAGTCTTGGGTCTCCTACTCCAGGAGCTCGAGTCACATGGAGCTTTCTGGGTGCTCTTTTTAAAGGAGCAAACAACCTGGTTAGAAGTTCATGCAGGAGAATGTTTTGTCCTTTTCTCACCCATCTCTTTGTGCCTGAAGCAGACCCAGACATTTCTGTAAGCTCAGCTGTCCTCCCTGTTTGCAAGTGTTAGGTTGTTTGGCATCCCCACAGTGAAATCAGGCACTAGAAATGAGATTTGGGGTCTCAGAGGGACTCTGATGTTCAGAAGGCCCTGTCTCCATTCCCCTGATTCTCTCCTTCCTCCTGTACCTCCCCATCTCCTTGCTGGATCCTGCCACCTTTGTTCCAGGATGCCAGGTTTCATCTCCAAGTGCATGGCATGAGCCAACTCTGTGTGGATTCAGCACTGGGGTTATTGTAAGGTAGTTTGACAGTAACTAATATTTTACATAGGCCACTGAATCCTGATTTCACAGGAGTTGCTCAGGCAGTGTTTCCCAGTCTTCTTTACTTGCAAATTTAATGGAGGTGCTTTTGTGGCTTCTCAGCATCTTTCAGGTTGTGACAGGATGAGACAGTTTTAACACAGGAATTGATTTTCAGTGCTCATATTCCATAGTTTTAATTTTTTTAATTTCCTCATTTGAAAATAGTTTGAAATCTCTTTTGTGAAACTGCTGAGTTCATAAAAAAGGGAAAAAGAAACATTTCTGGGGAGCAGGTCTGTCACAGCCACCCAGATCATGGCAGGGATTGGTCCCACTGTGCTGGGTGTCAGTGCAGGTGAACAGGCACAAGGCTTGGAGCAGAGAGAAGCTTTAATTGACTTTTAAACATTATCATAATTAGCTGAAATTGTAATCATAACAATATATAAAACTGGGAACTGACTTTTTGCCTCTGCTCCCTTTGGAAAGGAGCAGCACACATTTACCCAGAAATTTCAGCTACCTCAAATCAAAACCAACTTGGAAGATGCAGATTTTTAACGAGGACTCGGTGCTTTCTTTTCACTGCAATTTAATATTAACGATTTTTGTTCATCCAAATACCCAAAAACCCAGGTTCCTTCCCCTGGGGCTGCAGTGCCCCCCCTGCCCTGCCTGCAAGTGGATCCCCGGAGCTGCCAGAGGGGCTGGAGTCCCTCGCTCCAAGCAGCCACCAAGGGTGGTAGAGATGGATTATAATTAGAGCTCACTCATTAGCATAATTGTAGTTCATATTTAAAAAAAAAAAGGAGGGGAAATACTCAAGGAAAACCTCCAAGTGCAGGAGCAGCCGTGTGATTTCCAAGCACCCCGATATTTCCTCATCCCAGTGCAGTTTCCGACCTCGCTTTGGCTTTTGAGCTCCTCTCCACCTTGTGTATCCCAGGCAGCAGCACTCCAGTGATGATGCTCAGAGCAAATGTTTCCTGCAGAAAAATAGTGCCAAAAGCAGCCAGCAGAGTTTGGGATGTTGTCTGAAGCCTGGAAGTTGGAGCCTTTCCGTGTACAAGTGCCGGTGTGAGCTCCTGGGGGGGCGCACATCTCGCTCCCTTCAGGAGCAATCAGTGAAATTAAAGTGTTTAACTCACCCATTCACTGGGGAGCGTTGTGTAAATTACAAACAGTTTAAGAGATCCTCAAGACTTCCATCGTGTTAATACAAATTGCCTTTTAGCATCCCCTTTAAATAGGGCCCTTTTGAGTGAGAATCCAGATGGCAGAAGCTCCATAATTATTATTCATTACAGTTAATAAATAACACTCGGAAGCCCCAGTCCGTTCTGCAAGCCCCCTGTGATGGGCATTGTGTAAAAGTAAGGGTGAAAAAAATAGTCCTTGCCACAGAATGTGTCAGGATTTCAGTCAAAGACGAGGAGCTAGGAAGGGCCCTTGTGTCCCTGCCCCAGATCATGGACCAGGCTGGAGGCATTCCCAGACTCTCTCTACGGGGAATCTCCTCGAAAAGGAAAGAGAATTGTCTTTGATTTTAAAAAGAGGCTTGAATTTTTGCCTTTTAGGTGTTTATTCAGAAGCCCCTGTGGATGAGAGCTGGGTTTAGTGAGCAGCACCTTGTGTCTCTCCCCCACCCCTGGAGAATTCCTGTCCCACATCCTTGTTTTGGGAAGGGGCTGAGCACATTCCCACATTTGTGGCCCCTCAGCACATGGCAGAGCCTGAAAAGTTCCCCAAAATAATTGCTGTAAATGACAGAAATGAAATCGAGGAGATTCGAGCTCTGCTGGCCATTACCCCACTTCCTGCATTCCTACTTGTTAATTGTCTAATTCCTAACGAGTCTTGGGGCATCTGATGGACTTTCTGATGCGTGCTCACTCCGACGCTTCCTTCCCTCCCCTCCCTGGCCTCATCCCTCACCAGAGACCTTGTTCCTTTAAAAATGCCATCCTTAAAAATCAGAAATACTCAGCCCAGCAAAAGGAAAAGGGAACTTGACATTAGTTGAGCTTGAAAGGCTTGGTGCTGTGAAAAGTGACTGACGTGTGAAAAGAGGCTACAATTAGTTCTTTCCCCGAGCACTCTCCCATTCAGTCCAGGGTCACTCCTTCAGCGAGCTGCAGCTTTGAGGGTAATGTGTTGTGACAGTTTGAGATGATGAAGAATAATTCTTGTATTCAGAGTTGCTGCCGCTTCCCCGCTGCCCTGACACATCAGGCTGCTGTCATTGTATCAGTTATCCCGGGCAGCCCCTCCGTAGGTAAGAGGAAAGGGTCAGCTCTTCCAGCAAATGATTTGGGATATTTTGAAACTGTGCTTAAAGAGGGAAAGGCAAACAGAGAGAATGGAAAAAACCATTAGAAGAAATAATAATGCACTGGAGAGGAGATTTTTGAGTGGACATAAAGGAGATACCAGGGCTTGGAGTGGACCACTACAGGAGAGCACAGCTAAGAAAGGCAGCATAATTTATGAGTGTTCCGGGCAAAAGAGGGCTATATAGATTTTCTTCAGGCATTGAATTAATGTGCCCTATCAAATGGTTTCACATTTAGGCTTGGCAAAGCTTTGTACCTTGCTGGATTTGATGGGGTCCTTTGACAGTTCCTGGAGCTTTCTGGAATGGAGGATGCAGCTGGAGCTCGAGCAGCACCGCTCTCCCAGACCTGCAGACCCCGGCCTGTCCCCAGAGCAGCTCCTCCTCATCTTCCTCCTCCTCTTCCTCCTCCTCCCTCCACCTTGGCAGCCAGCTCAGGGAGAGGAAGGAGGGACAGGACAGGCTGGCTGCAGCATGGCAGTGGGGAATATGGGCACAAAGAAACGTTTCCTGCAAGGAGTCCTTTCCAATTCCTCACGGAACAGCCTCACTGCGGGAGGGCTGCAGGCAGCAGTGCCAAGCAGGGAGCAGCCAACATCTGCTCCCAGCTCCTCTGATGCCCCATTGCTGTCCCAGTGCTCCTGCAGGAGCTGTGCCATGACTGGGGATGGCTGCCCTGGGGTGGGCCAGGGGCTCAGGGTGGCCACTTGCCATCCCACGCCAGCAGCCATGAAGATTTTCACTGCTGCTACTGCTGCTGCTGCTGCTTCCTCCATGGTGGGAAGTGTGTGTGCCCTGAAAATCCTGTTACTCTGGGACCCTGGGTGATGCCGGCGGTGCCCATTACTGTTACTGTCAAAAGCGCAGGCAGGGCTGTTCCCAGCTCCCCTGAAGTGACTTTCTCCTCATGCCTTCAGCAGATGTTCCAGCTCCCTTTTTCTTTTTTTTTTTTTTTAGGGCAGGCAGGACTTTGTGAGTCGTTTCCTCCGGGGACATGGGCAGGTTTTAGTATTTACATTTCCAGTATTAGCATTTATTTGTATTTGTGTTTGTTTTTCACGGGCTTCTGAAAGCCTCAGGGAGCCATTTATGGGGCCAAAATAATGCAAGTGCTGGTCTTCTCGCAGTATTTCATTTCCTTGATGGTGGAAACGCTACGAGAAGAGCAGGTCTCATGTTATTTTGACCCCATAAATAGCTCCCAGAGGCCCCTTTCTTCCTTCTCCCACCCACTCCCCCCCAAATCAAATATTTAGGTTTCTGCAAAGCCTGACTTCTCAACCCTGGTTATCTTGCTTCAGCAGAAGCAAATTGCAGTTATTACAAAATAGCCAGAGAGTCTATAAGGCCGAATGGGTTTTATATGATGCACAATTTGTTGGCTACTGTACAAGTTCATTAAAGTGTATCATAAGAGGTTGTTTTACTGGTACATTTAAGGAAGTTAATACATCTCGACAGTGTATGCATGGGGGAATGCAGATACAATAACCCTCAGACTTGCTGGGGCCAAGTCCATTCCTGGCGTAACTCCACCGGAGTGAAGGGAATCACTGCCTGGGCAGCCCTGGAGTGCTGCTGATCCTTCATCCTGCTGCTCTGGGCTCTCCTGCCACCCACTCCCATCTTTCCCTGGGGATTTGCTCCTGTTTTGTGTTTTTCAGCCTGTTCCCAGCACACGAAGAAGCAGTGGTCTGATGGGTTGTGGTGTCCTTTTAGGCTGGGAGGTGTTCCAGGTCCTTCAGCTGTGCCACAGGGGCTCAGCTGTGCCATCCCAGGGTGGCTTTAGGGACCTGGCTCTCCTGATGCCCAACATCCCCACCATGCAGCTCCTGCTGCACTCGTTTGGTCTGTCCAGATCAATGAGAAATTGTCCTCCCGTTCTCACTCTGTAACAGGGTGTCCCCATGTCACGGAGCCATTCCCACTGCGGGCTGTGCTTCCCATGGGAATCTCATTGATGTTCCTTTGCTGTGCCCCACTCTGCTCTAAGGGCTGGGAGGAAGAATAATAGTACACGCTGGATTTTTTTTTTAAATTTTTTATTTTTTATTAATAAAACAGAGCCGTTTGGGGAAGCGCCGGCAGACGTGCAGCCTGTGGTGCTGGGGGTCAGCTGAGCGGGCAGGTAGTCCCTGGTGACCATGTAATGGCTAATTGTCCCCCTGGTGTGACCCAGCCGTGCCCGAGAGCCGGCCGGGGATGAGGGCAAGAGCCCAATTTCCTGAGCACAGCGGAGCTCTGCGGCTGCGAGTGCTTTTCCAGGGCTGCCTCGGCTGTCAGCATCCCCCGCCTAATCAGTTCCAGAGCCGGCCGGGCTGAATTCCGCGGGGAATGTGTGCCCGGCACGGCAGCTCGCATGTGGGAGCTCCCCGGGTTTTAGCCTGACACCCCCTAACCTGGATTGGGCTGGAAAATGCCCTCCAGTCCCTCCAGAGCCTCTGCCCCTCCTGTAGCCTGGTTTTTGGCCCTTCCCGTCAGGAATTGTCAGGTTTTCCTGCCCGGCAGCGGCGAGGGGAGCTCGGTCCAGCCGCGCTCGGAGCTGTGGGATGCAGGCAGCGCAGGACTCCCTCCGTGCAGGCCCTGTGCCCGCCGCTCCGCATCCCGAGTTGTGCTCGCTGCCTTTTCCCTGGCTGGCATCAGCCTCTGCAGTGCCACCCCCTGGCAGGCCCCGCGGAGGTGACAGGAGCTGCCAGCTGCAGAAATCCTGCAGAGCCCAGAAAAGCCCAAATCGCCCCCGAATCCACCCGGGCAGGGCGCACAGTCCCGCACCAGGCACCGAGGGCAGGCAGGAGCTCGGCCCCCAGGGGCAGGAGCGGCAGCCACAGGCAAAACAAACCCCTCTCTCTGTCCCTCTCCCTTGTCTTGTTGGAAACACTTGGCCTGGAAATCAATTGTCGCTGGAGAAGAGAGCGGGATCGCCCCGGGAGGAGCCGCGCCGGGGTTTGGGGGAGCCCAGGGACGCTGCCCAGCGCCCCCAGCCCTGACGTGGGACCTTTAAGCAAAGCCAGCTGTGTGCTGAGGGAGATAAAAGCCCCAAATCAGACAGGATAAGCACAGTATTAGTGTGGGATACGCCACTCATTTCTGATTTAAATTACTGTTTTTACTTCCTGGACTCATGGGAGAGTAAGGATGTGAGGAAAATGAAGAGGTTTAGACATGGACATTCCTTCACTAAATACTGGCAAGAAATGGTGATGAATCCAGCTGAGGTCATTACCAGCGCTGCTTTCAGGGTGATCAGCTTCCTGCTGATTTGTTTTCCTTGTATCCTGGGCAGATTATCTGGTGGCAGGTTACTTCCAGGATGAGGGATTAAATCCTACAGCCCTCACTGCTAGGTGTGTGCAGGGCTGCTGGCCCTGCCTGCAGTGCCCAGGTGCTGAGGGGAGCAGGGCAGTGCCAGACGATGCTGGGATGCTTTTTGGTTTAGGGAAAAGCTGACTTTTTGCTGTTCCCTAGGCTTTGTGTATAAACCTGTCCTTACCACAGAGTCCCACTGCAGCCAAAGCCTGCTGTGGTTTACAGGAGGGTAAATATCCCAAGTGAGACAGTGGAAGTGGTGGAAGTGCAGGAATATTTAGCAGAGAGCAGAGCAGGCACTGCTCCTCCAGCTCCTGCAGTTCCTTTGCACCCCAGACAAGTCTTACATAGAACCAGAGGAAGGTTTGGGTTAGGGTTTAAGGGACCTTAAAGTTCATCTCATTGCACCTCCCACTGTCCCAGGCTGCTTCAAGCCCCACTGTCCAACCTGGCCTTGAGAATTTCCAGGGATGGGGCAGCCACAGCTGCTCTGCTCCAGTGTCTCACCACCCTCACAGGGAACTATTTTTTCCAATGTCCTATCTAAACCTCTCTTCCAATTGAAAGCCATTCTTCCTTGTCCTGTGACTCTAAGCCCTTATAAAAAGTCATTCTCCAGCTCTCCTGTAGCCCCTCCAGGTCCTCTTTCCCCCTTGGCAGCAGAGGAATTTGCCCAAAACTCGTGTCCCCATCCCATCCTCTCCAGCTCAGGCTGCCCAGATAAAGTCACACTCAGGGTCCCACATCACAGCTGCCCAGAATATTCCTCGTCTTCTGTCACCACTGTCACTCTGGGGGAGGATTCCTGTGCCACCCCTGGGGCTGTGCCTTGTGTCCCTGCTGCATGCCAGTGCTGAGTGCTGCCAGGGGGATGCTGCATGTGGCCATCGAGCCAACTGCAGGGTTCAAGTGGCTCACAGAGAGGCCACGGCTGGAAACGATGCCCTGCACACACAGAAATCCTCCTGTCTGGGGATCAGGGAGCACTGAAGGCTTCAGGAGGTCAGACAGAGGAGGTGTCTAGGTGGGTGAGACCAGGAGAGGCAGAGCCACAGCCGGCTGCTTCCTCTTCTGCTTTGAGGCACGGCCGAGGAAAGGGGATATTTTCTCTTTGACCTGAAAGAGCTGAGCTATTTATGTCCATTTGGCCAGGATAAAGGGCTGTGGAAAATCCCTGGTGTTCCCAAGGTGGGGAATGGCAGTGGTTATGCACTGCTGGTGCACACTCTGCCAGTCCTCCTTTCCCAGCATCGCTGGAAGATTTTCCATCATCTGCAGCCGTCCCCTTCATACCCTGCTCAGTTCAGCCATGAGATCCCCACTGTGGAACCCTGTCATGTCCTGAGCCAGCAGCCTCAGCCCCAGGGAAGGGCAGCAGGTAATGTCTCCATCTTTGGCTCAGCTGAGCTGGGAGCCCAGCTGCAGAGAAGTAGAACCAGGAGCTGGCATTCCTCAGGAGCAATTCCCAGATCAGCCCAGAAAAGGACGATGAGCAAATGCTAGAGCAATGCAACAGCAAAGGGATTTGTCAGTAAAGCATCTGTCTAAGGACACTGGGGGTTTATCCCAAACACTAACCAGGAGCTGCTCTCTCTCCCTTGCAGAGCTTCAGCGAGAGGGAAGCATAGAGACGCTCAGTAACAGCTCGGGCTCCACCAGCGGCAGCATCCCCCGCAACTTCGACGGCTACCGCTCCCCACTCCCCACCAACGAGAACCAGCCCCTGAGCCTCTTCCCCACGGGCTTCCCCTGAACGAGCCACCCATCAGGGACACATCCAGACAGGGGAACCTGTCCCCAAACAATCCTGCTGTGTCTGTCACCTGCCAGCTCCCGGCGGCACGGGATGGTTCTCGTTACCCTGATGAACACTGATGGCTCTTAAACCTTCCTGAAACGTGCGAAACCTGGACTCTGTTCCTGTGCAGTACAAAGAGGCTCCATCTTCAGTGCTGGTAGCTCTGCAGCTTCTTTTCTCACTGTCTTCAGGAAGAGGTTGGGTGAGGAGAAATATTCCTAAGCCACCTTGGGTCAAGCACATGGTTTCACAATTGTTTTCTGCTTTTTTCGTGCTGAGATGAGTCTGTAACTCAGAGGAGCTCTCGCTGTTGGTGCAAGTGCCGAGCATTAATGGATGAACTGGAGAGACTGGAAACTGGAGGACTTTCTGTGGACAGGGTTGATGATGTTTTTCCTTCCTCGTCGCGTCTCCTTGCTGCCCTTCTTCCCCCTGACACTCATCAATGCCAGGAGTATTGCAAATGTTTCTTTTTGTTCTTTGGGAGAATTCTCTCTCTTGCTCCGGTTTTCTTCTAGTCATGTATTTTAGAAACGTACTTAATTGACTAATTGCAGTCACGGATTTCTCATATTTGGTTATAAAAGTTGTTCATTGGAACTCAGATATCTGTCCAGAAATGCATGTGTCATTGAATAAATCTAAGTTAAACAAGAAACTGCTTAAATGGCAATGTTCATGGAGTGTTACTGGGCTGACTGTGGGCTTTGTGTATCTCCCTGGACCAGACTCTGTGTGTATTTACTGACTTGAGGGCTTTAATTAAAGCCATCAGTGGCTGTTATGCAGCCAGTCTAGCATGGTTTTGCCTCCCCATTTCCTTGTCCTCATGTGCACAGGCAGGATTTTTAAAAACAAGGTATTTAGGTGGTGTGCCTTGGCTTTTCTGAGAACAAACACCCAGCTCCCTGCTTTGGCTGGGACCCTGCTTCTTCATCCCACTGATTTCAATGGGACAGGGACCAGGTGCTGGAGGCAGAGGCCCCCATTTCCATCCATTCTGCTGTAGGATCATGGATCAGAGACTTTGCAGAACAGCCTGAACCCCTGCACCCTTCTGAACGTGCACAGTCAGAGCTAGCACTGTATAACCCTGCTGATAAACCAGTCCTGGGCTCACACATCATAACCACACAAATTCCTACATCTCAGCCAGCTTGTGTCTAGAAGCAGAGTGAGATGGGACTGTCAGCTTATGAAATTCCCTTCCCACTACTTGTTTTTAATAGAAGCTGTTTGAGTCATGGCAGGGAGAGGAAACTATCTAAACCCACAAATCTTACAGCTCCAGCCAGCCACACCAAGGGCTACAGAACCAACCACCCTCTTCCTACTCCATCCCCAAACACCCAGTACAGTCTTGGGTTTGGTTTGGGTTGGGTTTTTTTTTTGCTTTTAACTGTAACACAGCCACTCGGAAGGTTTTGTTTTCTTCAGGCTTGGAAACCGCTAATAAAAAGCGAGAGTTTACAGCAATAATTTCAGTTTCTTGCTTGGTTTTCAGTCAGTCTCTTCTCAAGCAAAAAAATAACTTCCTTGGGATGAAATCAGAGGAGAGTTTTGCCTCTAAGTAAGTACTTGCAGCTCCAGCCTGCTGGCTATATCTGCTGTAATGTTATGTTCCTTTTTGTCTGTAAAATAAAGGCTTGAAGTACAGGGTTGAGGGCAGGACTGGCACCGTGGACAAATGGGACCGCAGGGTCAAGTCAGTCCACACCAGACAGGGTTTTTAACACAGTTCAAGCCAAGGTCAGCTCCAAAAGTTCAAACAAAATCCAGATTAACACATACAGAAGGGATTGTGTTGTCACCGTGATGCTTGTTTCCTTCCAGGCTTTCCAAGGAGCGGGGTAAGGGACAAAGTTCTGGTGGAGGAAGGAAGGAGCCTCTTCTGCCTCCTGCCTGGGACAGCCTGGCTGCTTCTGGCTGAGCACACAAGGCAGGATAGCACATAACACACTGTGGTGTCATTGCAAATGTATTTGTTGTTGGCAGGCATTAAATCACTTTTTATAAGTGCTGCAATATGGCCATGTGGAAATTCCCAGTCTGCAAGAAGCTCCTTTGAATCAGGATGTTTTGTTTAAAGTGGGGGGGAAGAGATTAAAAAAAAAAATCTACAAACTGGGGCTGTACCAAAATATTTTCAGTCTGGTTCATTGAAAAGAATGTCCTAAATTCCCTGCTGTTGATAGCCCTGTAGCCAAATTGTTAAGAAAGCCTAGAGCCTTAAAAAAAAAATAAGCATTGCCATGAGGTGGCTAATTTAACTTTAATTTGATGCTTTCACAGATGACCCAGCAAAATAACCAGAGTGCTCCAGCTCTTCTGTGAGCCAGAGAAAACTTTGTGTGCTGCAGTGATGACTGTACAGGATCTGATTCATTGATAACTCCATGGGGTCTGAATTATCACTGAGGTCTGAAGGGTCTGATTTAATGATAATTTTATAGGATTTGGTTCAATAATAACTCTATAGGATCTGGTTCATCAGTAACTCTATTTGATGCAACACATCCCTGCGTTGTGTTCTTCACTCACACCACAATCCTGCTCCCACCCATGGCCCTAAAAGCCCCCATTTTCACCTGGGTCACCCTTCCTCCTCCTCCTCAACCTCAGCAGCCACAGAGAACTCATTTTCAGACAGCAGGAGGGAATATTTCTGTTCCCTGATAAGTCTAGAAGCTGCTCTTAAGGGAGGATCACCCCTTGACTTCAACACAACCGGGTTTTCAGTCTAGGAACTCAATCCAAACCCCATTTCAAAATACCCAGAGGCTCACGGTGTCTGCAGGGCGAGCAGCTCCTGCCACTGTGGAAATTCTCCAGGTGAGTTTCTGACACACCAGGTTCTCCAGCACAGCAAGAATGTTGTGCCATGATATAAACCAAAGAGCCCAAGAGACACCAGGACTTGCAGGTTTTTAAACTGTTTCCAGTAGTCGTAAGCAGAGGGCTCCTGCTGAGTTCAAAAGGCAAAATGTCTCATTTAAAGCAGGGCGGACTGTATATCACTCTGGGCATAAAGTGGGGCTCTTCTATTAAAAGTTGAGTTCAGATTTCATGAATTAACATGAAATATTGCTTTCTTATCCTACCCTGGTTTCTGTAATAAGCACACGCGTGTAGCGGGCTTAAATCATGGGAGGGGGATGTGGGGCTGTCTGAAAAAGAAGTGGGAAGTCAAAGGTTCTCCAAACTGACAGCTTGGAGTTCAAATGAAATCAAATTCAAATCAAATCTCAGGACCAGCCCAGGGCCTGGGTGTAACCATCAGAGTTTCCTGGTGCTTTGCAGAGCACGTGGAGCTCAGGATTTGGTGGCTTTGCTTGGGATGCTGAGCCCCAGCCCAGCAAACCCAGACCCTGTCCCTCTGAGGGGACAGACTCTGGTTTGTCCTGTCCTGAGCAGCGTTCCCCAGGCCCAGAACCTTTTCTAGGACAAGGCAGAGGACTGGCCAAGAGCAAAATACTGCCAAGATCCCCATCCTCCTTGCTCAGCAGAGAACCCAGAGCAGAGTTTGGCTGCAAAGGGCAGCTGTGAAATCCCTGAACGCTGCTCCCCGTCCTCCCTGGCAGCCCAAGCCAGGGGGAGAATCCGTGGTGCTCTCACCGGGGCTTCCTCAGGCACTTTTTGAGCATCCAAACCACGTTTGTGCCACGTCTCTGCATTCATTTTCTCACTCCTTTGCTCTGGCTTGTTGCTGTGCAGGGTAGGAAAGTTTGCGCCATTTCCTGTTGTCTTTCCCTTATGCTCCTGAGATATTGTAAAAATGTTCGGTATCCTCCAGTAGGTTGTAATCACTTCACCCTAATGTTTCACAGCTGCTAAGTGTAACTTTAAACCCGACCATTTGAGTGCTTGCAATTAGCGAGTCAATGGGGCTGAGATCGGGTCTTTGTGATTGCAAAAAAAAAAAAGGAGAAAAAGAAACTTCTTTTTTTTACCCTGAATTTTAATTGGATAAAGCGGGAACAAAAGTTGTGGAGACGAGGGGTTTGGGGTCGGTTTGTTTTTTTATTTTTTTAAATGCAATAAATGATTAGTGGCTTGTGTGCTAGGAACAAAAAAAAATTGAATCCACCGCTTGGCCTGTTTCACAGATGGAAAAGGCACCGGGACAAGCATTTGTCTGCGGCAGCGCCTGTCCCGGGGACTGCAGGAGCCCCGCTCCGAGCTCCAGGGGCTGAGCTGCTGGGAGCAGAGCTGGGAAGGGCCGGGAGGTGCGGCTGTGCCCCTCCCCTGTGTCCCGAGCATCACCTGTGTCCCGGCGCGGGGAAACCGGGGCCCAGGAGCCGTGCAGAGCCCGCTCTGTCCCTGCCGTTCATTGAACTCCAGCGGAAATTGGGGCTCCAGAGTCCTCCCAGCCCAACAGGGAGAGGCTTCCCCTGGCTGATGTCCCCGGGTTTGTCCCGGCACGTGTTGGGGACAGGTTTCAATTCTCCCGCAAACGCTGAGAGCAAAGGGCAGGGACAGCGGGGAGCAGCCGCCAGCGCCGGGGCTGCACCGGGACGTGGCAGGGCCGCTCCCTCCCGGTGCCCCCGGCTCCTTCAGCTCTGTCCGGGGGCACTGCCGGACTCCCCCGGCCCCTGGGACACGCGGCCATTCCTGGCTGTGCCTGGGCATTGACGCTGGCCCATCAATTGCCGCCCATCCCTCGCCGGGCTCAGATGGAATTTGAAGCTGTACGTCTGTCAGTGAGTTCCCAGGCTGAATTTCTGCCTTTCTTGGGAATTTCTGCGGCAGGAAATTACACTAAAATACTGACAGCAGGGTCAGGGGTTTGCAGCATTCCCTGTCACCTCCATCTCCTTCCCTCCATCACATCCCTGGGGATGGGTACAGTGCAGGGGTGCTGCTCCCTGGCAGCTCCCCCTCCACGGAAAGCATTCTTGCCACCTGATCATAAATACTAATTAATAGCAAAGCCCTGGTCTAGAGCAATGAGCAGGCTCTGAATTTCCTTGGGAACTTTGCTGTCAGAAAAGCATCTGAAATATTCCCTCAGCCTATCGGTGGGTACGGTGAGCAGCCACACAAAGTTAATTTCTAATTTAATACAATGTTAAAAGGTTGTCAGGTTAAAACCTAATCTATGAACGAGAAGTGAAACCTCTCTTTGAGACAAGTGTTGCGAGCCAGTCCTGGCTCGAAGCACAGGCTGCTGCTTCTTTTATAGCACAGAACTATTTCCCAGCAAGCATTTACAATGTCATTACAAGATGTTGCTAAAAGGCGATGCCGCTGCCCGTGTGGCAGCCCGGTGCCAGCTGGGCATTAACCCTACTCCTATCCAGCCCCTCTCCCTCCAGACCCTTCTCTGGAGAGCTGGGAAACGTCAGCTCATGGGGCCGTGGGAAGAAGGGCAGGGAGAGAAGCGATTATATTCTCACCTGAAAGTGGGGTTGTGGGAGCAGGGACACCCTGAGGTGTTTTCGGAGGAGCGCAGCATCTCTGCATCCCCCAGGGAGGAGGAGCCTCCGGGGATGAGGTGGGAACGATGGCCGAGCGCGTTCCTTCCTGAGCAGCCTGGGGAGAGGACTTTGGCAAGGGCCTGCTGTGGGCTGGAGGCTGTGAACCCCTCAGAGCAGCGGCTGCACTCAAGCAGAAAACCAGAGAGAGCACCTGCAGCCCGGGATGAAGGGCTGGCCCTGCACCCTGCTCCCCATCCCTCCTTCACCCATTCCATGATTCCCACTGGAAAGTCCGGGCACGTCCCACTGCCTCTCCCCCTCCGGGGTGCCCGCACTGCAGCCACCTCCCAAGGTACCTGAATTCTGCTCTTTTTGCTGCAGCCACCTCCCAAGGTACCTGAATTCTGCTCTTTTTGCTGCAGCCACCTCCCAGGGTACATTGAATTTTGCTCTTTTTGCTGTCGAAAGGGGAAAGTCCAGCTGTCATGTGGGAGTGATGCCATTGTCCTGCCTGGGTGACTGACCCGACTGTGAGACTCCTGCTCCTGGTAGCCCACGGTGTCTGTGGGAGCTGGGCAGGACCAGGGCTGCCCTTGCCAGGCACGGCCAAAAACCACCATGTGTGTCACCCTGCTGTGGGTCACACAGTCAGCTCTGATAGCATGTGGGTTTATTTTCCACAAGGAATCTCACCAGCTCCAAAGGCTTGGATCAGAAGTCTGAGCTCCTTTCTATGCCTGTGAAGTCCAGCAAGGAGGGATTTTCCTAAAGAAGACCAAGATTTTGATGGGAGCAGATCCCCACCACAGCAAGGGCTGGAGGGGAATGTGAGGTAATTCAGTGCAATACTGGAGCTCAGATGGAGGCAGGAGCTGAATGTGCTGGCTTGAAGCTTCAAGGGATGTGTGGGCTCTTTGCTCCGGCCCTCCACTAGGCCAGGACTCTTTCCCTTCCTTTCCCTGTGTTTTCTGGTGAATTCTGCTGCTCTCTAAAATTGAGAAAAGCTGCTGCTGAACATCTTCTGCACAGGCACTGTCCTCTCGGAGCCGCTGCGGGGCTGGGAGCGATGCGCTGCCGGCGCTTTGATGTGCGGGTGATTCACGGCTTGGCCGGGGCCGCCCGTAGATGCTGCCCCTGGGTGGTGACAAGATGGGAAGGGACACGATGGGATGGGACGGGATGCAATGGGATGCAATGGGATGCAATGGGATGGGATGCCATGAGGTGAGACAGCACCTGCATATCCGTACAAACAGCAGCCCCGTGTGTGAAACCCCCTGTGCCTCCTCACCGGAGCACACGGGGTGACCTCCCCTGCTTCCCCCCGCAGACGAAAGGCCCTGGGCAGCCAGGGAGGCCGGCTCGGGTGCTGCCCTGCGTCCCACCCGCACCTGCAGGGCACAGGGATGGGGATGCCCGCGCAAAGGCCACCTTGCTGATGCAAAGGGGAGGGAGCAGAGCCCCAGGCAGGCAGAGCTGCAGCCCGGGGAGCGCAATCTGTGGCCTTAATCCCGCCGTGTCCTGGGCGCTCTCAAATCCCCTTCACTTCAATGAGCGCTCGTAGTATCAGGCCCGCGCCGGGCGAGCCGGCACGCGGGGCTGGCAGGGAGGATTTGTTCAAGAGGCACTGTTTTTAAGGTGAGATTTGAAGGATAGAAGACAGATGGCAACTGGAGAGGACAAACGGATCAAGTGGAGGGTTTGTTTTCAGCGTGGAGGGGAAAACACAAGGGGGAAATTACTGCTGGCTACAAAACGGGGGCTGTTAATACCTGCAGCAGCTCCAGCTCTGCACTTAGCCCGGGGCGCCCGGACCCTCCCGGGCACCGCGGCCGCGGCAGGAGCGTGGGGTTTTTTCTGTGGAGATGAATTGATCCCAGCGTCACTTTGAGTGTCCCCAGACAAAGCTGCGAGAAGGGTTATTAGCCAGCCGGCGGCCCTGCCATTGTCCCCACTATCTTTTCCTCCCTTTCAGCCTCCCTCCCCGTGGCCCAGGTCTCAAAGACCATGTGTCAAGAGATTAGTGACCTGCGGGAAGGGCAATTGCTTGCTTTGTGCCGGCAGCTCGGCGTCGGGGCTGTTATTTACTTGTTATTTGGTGCTGCCTCCGTTGAGGTATCCATGGAAAATACGCCCTGGAGAGCAATCTGCCAGCACCGCAGAGCTCGTGTGGGCGAGGAGCTGGGAGGCTGGAAAAGAGGGGCTTGAGGGTTTCAGCACGTCTGCCCGTGCCAAAATTCCCAATTTCCCCGGGATGGTCAGTGCAAGAGCCCAGGACCTATGGAGAAGCGAGGGAAAATCCGGGCAATGAGAAAATCGAGTACAATGCAGAGGTGCCCAGGAATGGGGCAGGATCCAGGGCTGAGATAAAGCCTTGCCCCCCAGAGCAGTTTTGAGTTTTCAGTCTGGTTTCAGGAACTGAAAGATGGGAAGAGTCTGTCCTGCCTGCAGGGCCGTATTCCACCTCTCTGCCTCCGGCAAAGAGTGGCTTGGTGGAGCGCTGGGTGTTGGAGGAAATGTAAATCAAGATTATGGGAGCCGGCCCTTCCATGCGGTGCTGGTGTACATCAAATCTGTCCATGGTAAAACGCCCAGGAGAGGGGCAGATGCAATGAAGAGTGTCACTCCTGCCCAGGACCAGCTCATGATTTATTCTGGCTGGTTTTATTTTCTCAAGAGTGAAATGCTCTCTCCTATAAACACAGGACGGTGATTTTCTGCGATTCTAAAAGTCAAACCTAGACCAAAACCACAACTCACGTGACGTGGGAGCAGCGGCGTCAGATCCTGCCTCAGATGTGATTCCAGACAAGCTCCCAGATCCCGTCTGAAGCAAACAGGCCAAGATGTGAGACCCCATCGGCTCTGCCCACACAGGACCGGCTCACTCATCCTCCCTTTGATCCCGTATCCTCTGCCAAACTCCTGGCCCCAACAGGGAGAAAAGGGATTCTGGGGATGCAAGGGGAACTGGGGGCCGGGGGGTCTGAGTGACCCTCGTGGGGCTGGGGGCTGCCCTGCACCTTCCTCCTTCCAGAGGCGATGGGAGGGGACTGCACCCACCAGGAACAGTTTGAAAATAAAACTAAGAAGGGAGAGAAACCAGGATGTCCCCTGTCCTCGAGGATTTTGTTGCTCACGTAGAGGCAGGGTCCCCTCCCAGAGGGGATTTTGTGGGGGTGGTGACCGGGGAGGTTGCAGACGGCGTGGAGCCCCCAGTGATTTTTCCCTCTGCTCCCAGAGCCGCCGACTCTGTCGCTTTTCCCCTGTTCCTCCAGGACGTCTCAGGCTGCGGGAATCGGGAACTCTGCATCAGACCGACCCCAAATCCTCGCTGCTAATCCAGAGAGGAAGCAGAGAGGGGACCCCAACAGCATCATTTGATCAAATAACGCCGTTTGCCGGAGCTGTTTGATTTAAGAGAAGAGCCCCGGCCCGCCCTTCCCGAGACCCGGCTTCGCTCGGGGAAGGAACGCGGGTAGGCAGCGGGACCCCGATTATCGATAGGAGCCGATTGAGCCCCCGAGGGGGATCCAGGAGACCCGGGAGGGGCAGCGGCAGCGAGCCCGGGCTCCTCGCGAGAAGCGGGGCGGATCCGCGCCTCCGTTTCCCCACAGGACCGAGCCGCGGTCACGCGTGGCGGGCGGGGGGTGCCCGGCCCCGGCCCCGGCCCCGGCCCCATCTCATGACGGTGATGAGGCGGCGATAATGCCATTAGCCCGGGATTACGATGTGACACACTTTCCCAAATGGAAGTTTTTTAAACAGAGGGATTTGCGTGATCCCCCACCGCGCCCCTTCCGTCCCCGCACCCGTTGCCATCCCCATCCTCGGTGCCAGCCCGGGCTCCAGGCGGGTTCCCTCGCTCTGGCACGGCCCGGACCGGGGCTCCCGCCTCCTTTTAAGGCAGCGGGCTCGGTGCGGGCTCGGCGCCGCGCCTCGACGTGGAGAGCCCCGGGGGCGCGGGGCTGGAGGGGGTCACTCCGCCCCCGCGCAGGGAGAACGCTCCGTTACTTAGGAAAAAATATTAAAATAATTTAAAATCCAATTAAGTGCAGCTCAGAGCTGCTCGGAGTAACGGGAGGATGGAGGATGCGTGTGTCTCCTCCCGGCCGGGCCGGGGTCACTCGCAGCCCGCCCTGCCAAACAGGCTGGGAAATGTGTTTATAAATTGTTCAAACTCTGGATAAACTTCAGCGGCGTTTGTGTCTGCGTCTCCCCGCATGTTGTTATTTTCCAGAAATCTGGATTACTGGAAATATTTTCTTTAAAGCTGGAGAGAAATCTAAACAGTCTGAGGGCAGGGGGATCTCGGGGGGTGGGGGCGGCAGCGCTGCCGGGGCTCCGCGGGCTTCCAGGGGCGCGCAGCAGCCGGAGGGAAAGGAGGGCGGCGGTGCCGAGGCTCTGGTGTCAGATCGAGCATCTCTCTCGGCGGCTGTCCATAAAAGCTGGGCCCCGGTGCCCGGCGGCCCCTCCCGTGCCCTCCAGCGGGCACCGGAGCACGGAGGGGCAGCAGAGCCGTTTTGCCGGGACCTCCCGGGGATAAGGGGAGTCCCACCCCGCCGGAGGGTGCGAGGGGAGATGCGGCGCCCCGGAGGAGGAAAGCGGAGGAAGGGTGTCCTGGGCGCGGGTGGGTGAGATCAAACGAGGACAGTTCCGTCACACGTGGGGCTCTTTTCCTGTCTAGGTGGAGCGGAGGAGAGAGCCCGACGAAGCTGCTGGGGCCGCCCCTCGCCTCCTCCCCGCCTGCCCCACGGCCCAGCTGAGGCTGCAGGGCCAGGTCGGACCGGGGGACGCACCCTGGGGCTGGAGGGGCCACCGAGCCGGCGAGGAGCCGGCTCCTTTCGGCACGGAGGGAGCTCTCCCACCCCGCACCTGCGGCTTCGCTCGGGGAGGCTCTGACGTGCCCGGGTCTGTCTGTCCGGCTGCTCCCGGGGAAGGACGGTGGAGCCCAGCGCTTCCCCCCGCGCCACGGCCTGTTCCCACCTCGGCTCGAACCCCCCAAACTGGGAGGGTGCGAGCAGCTGGGCCGCACTCCCCAAGGGCCCGGGGGTCTCCTCTTGCCGTGGCATCACTGCCGGGAATGGGGGGTCCCGACGGCTCGCCCTGGGCACAAGAAATCCCCTTTCTCCTGGTGAACCCCTTCGGGGGCGAGCGCTCCCCGGGGCGCGGGGCCGCCGCAGCCCGGTGGAGCCGGGAGGAGGGGAAGGCGGAGGCCCGGCTGCTTGTGAGAATTGTTATTTTTCATCAATCACCCGCAATTTGTGTAAGTGCCCCGGACAGGACACCAGCCGTCCTGCTGGCTGGGGTCACGGAGACAACGCAGCGATGGAGAAGAGCAAATTGCATTTGCTCACCAGCTCACAGATCCAAATTACGGCCCTCGCATGGCGCGGGGAAGAGAGCGAAAGGTCCATGTGACATGAGGGAAATATGAAGGACTTTGACAGGTCTTAAACGGCCTGGCGCCAAGGCCTAAGTCTACCGGCTAAAAATAGAAAAGGGATGATGAGTGGAGATGGGCAGAGATGAAAGGGGAAGAGCGAGCGGGGCCGCGATGCGGGGCGGGCGGGGGGCGGGGGCGGCCCGACGGGACGGTGGTCCCGGGCTGAACGGGGACGGATCCCCAGGGCGGATCCCCGGGACAAGCCCGGTCTCCACGCGCCCAACCCGGGGACTGGGGGCCGGGGCCTCTCCCAGGAGCCGGGCACGACGGCCCCGAGCGCTGCAGCGTCCTGGGGCAGGCTGGAAAACCTTCCCTCGAAGGGCACCGCGCCGGGACACTCCTCATCCGCGGCCCCGGGGCGCAGCTCTCCTCGGGACGGGAACCGAGGCCGTTCCTCTCTCCCTGTCCGGTGCTCGGTCACCGACGGGCGATGCGCGGGCACGGCCCGTCCATGGGCGCAGGCTCCTGGCTCGTGTCCGGCGCCGCGAGGGGCGGCAGCGCAGTGGGAACCGCGGTCCCCGCTGGTACCGGGGCCTCGTTAGCTCCCATCCCCGCAGCCCCGCCGCGGCCGTCGCTACAGAAGGTGGGGGAGACGAGGCTGCTTTGGATCCGTTTTATTCTGCAGGCGAGGCCGCTTGCGGCGTTACAGCGGTGCGGGGGGCGCGGGCGGGCCAGTGGCCCGGAGGACAGGCGACCTTTCCTCGCGGGGACACGGCTGCTCCAGGCCCAGAAGAGCCGGGCCCCGCATCTTTCCGAGGAGCGGAGGGCGAAGTGTCCGCGGGAGAACCGTCCCAGCGTGGGGAGATTCGCCCCGAGGCAATGAAAGGCTCCGCTTTTTCTTTGGGGGGGGGAATCGGGAAAAAAAAATATACAAGCAATCCCCACTTTTGCCAAAGCTGCCGTCAGCACTTTTCCACGGCGGCGAGGAAGCAAAGTCCAAATTGGGTTTAAATTTCAGTCCCCGTTGCCCGTTCAATGGTCAGCGGGACCCCCCCGGCCCCGTCGCCCCGGGCAGCCCCGGGGGGTGACGAGCGGTGCCCGCCCCGCCGGTGCGGGTGCGGGCAGAGGTGAACCTGCCGCGGGATGCGGGGCAGGTGGAGATCGGCCCCGGGGAGAGCCCGGGGATGCGGACGGGGCTCCGCAGGGGGCGGCGGGGGGAGGTCGCTACCAGCAGGATGAACCGGGGCGGAGGAATAGAAAGGAGAAGCCGGGATGGGAAGGAGGCACCCGGGGGTCCCCGCGTCCCATCCTGCGCGGGCAGCAGCGACAGGGGGCCGGACGGGTTCCGAGCTGCTGCTGCCGAGCCTCGCTGCGCATCCGCGGAGCGGGAGGGCCCGGGGGCGGGGGGAGTACAGGCCGGGGAACAGAGGAGTGGGCCGGCCGCCACCCCCCCCGTCCCGCCTGGTCGCAGCGCAGGCGGCGGGGGCAGGAGCCTTGGAAGGATGGCAGGGCACTTTTTGAAGATTTGGGGGTAAATATGAAGTGACAAGAGACGGGTCTTTATTGTGAGGGCTCAGCCGCCTGGCGCCAGGGCCCTCTTCAGCCACCGCGGCCCTCAGTTAATCAGCGCAGATCTCCAAACCGGCCTCTCCGAGGGGACACCCACCGCGCCCGCCGCCCCCCCCGGGCCCCGGCGCGGCGGGACCGGCCCTAATCCCTCAGCAAACAGCCCCGGAGTGTCCCCCCTCCTCCTTATCTGCCTCCCCCCGCCCGGGCAAACAGCCCCTCCGGCCGGGCACCGCAGCGCTGGCCCCCGGCCGCGTACCCGAC